>CM020445.1:21657500-22002498 GCA_009819605.1 Sterna hirundo
ATCCCACTCTCCCATCAGCTCATACCAATGCCAGGACGGGAGGATTTGCCTGCGTACCTTCCCCAAAACGCCCTGGTCCACGGTGGTGCCGGCAGGGAGCAGGTCAAACATGTGTCCTTTGGGCTTTGTGTAAAGCAAACACAGAACAAGAAAAATCAAGATGTTAAATCCATTAGAAAACAAATTCCTTATTGTACAGTAGTATGGAGATCTCTAGTCAACCTGCCATTAATAATAGATTCTTATTTTTTGAATGATCTATTTAAAAGAACAGCAAGCATTGTATTTGCTAGTAAATCTGAAGTGTTTACATGGAATTACTAAATAAATTATTTGATCTAAGACGGCTCTCATCAGTGCTGATTTTTAATGCTGGAGATTAATTTTGGCAGCTGCTTTTTTAGTTCGTGCTGTTCTTTAAAATCTTCCAAAGCAGGTTTTTTTTCCGTGCATCCTTGCGTTTTAAATTAGGCTCTGAGGAAGAACCTACAGCTCTCCTGCGAAACCATACCGCTCCCTGTGAGCTCTGATGGGAGCACTCGCGAGCGTTTCCCAGCCCCTTCCGCGGCATGAGGCTGCCCCTCCGTATCCCAAACAACCGCTCACGTTGCTGAGACGGAGCAGGATGCTCTGAGCTGGAATCCCTGCGGCAAATGGTACAGCTTAGCAGCAGTTTTCGCCGGTCTGAGTCCTGGTGCGTGTACATATATATATATATATATATATATAAAAATTTTTTTTTAGCAGAGAGCGTTGGGATAGAAGTAAAACCTCATCCTGCAAGGTAACGCGTTGTCAAACTCGGGTCCATCATGGCTTGGTCCTGCTTTCCGAGGCTGCAGGAAAGCCCCGTGCTCCCGGCCCCATGACCCTGCTCGGGGCCCTGGGGGCCATGGGCAGTCGAGAGAAGCCGCAGCAGGCGAGTGCTTTGCATCGTCGTGGAGGCCAAGGGCAAATTCAGGGGCTTCCACCCGCTCCGAGCAGCAGAGCCCGGGGGCTGCTGTCTGGTGGGGGGGGCGGGGGCGCTTGCGTGGCTCCTGGGGTGGAGGATGGCGTTGGGCGATGCCTCGCCGCGGGGCTCCGTGCTGGCGCAGCGCGGGGCTGGCAGGGTTTCCGGCGGCAGGTGGAAAGCGGGAGCAGTGCTGCCTGTGCGAAGCTGGATGGAGAAATCCATGTAAAAGGAGGAGGCAGGGAAGAGCAGGGAGTGGTTGCAAATGCGGAGTCTGGCCACACCGTGTCCCCCTCTAAGCACTGCACACGCTTGTTCTTTCTAAGGTGTTCAAAACCGGGGGAAAAAACGAAACTATAAATAATGCAATCTATCCCTGCATTCCTCATTTCCCAGGCTTTCCTGTGCAGCATGCTAAGTCACCTAATGTTTAATTTAATGCTCTCAATGCCAGATCCCTGTTTAGAAAACCCATCGACCGGTTACATTAAGCACCATTTGAAGTTTTTTTGGACGTGGATTTCACGCTTCATATTGAGGGTGTGATTCCCAGCTGCCGGCTGCCTTGCGCTCGCGGGGAGTGATGAGCCCAGACCCTACTCTGGGCATATGGCCAGCATCTCCCCCAGCCACCCACTCCTCCTTCCCGCTCTTCTCGCCCTTGTGGTTTGGAAGGGTCCAGGATTTCCATCCCCTGGCCCTGCAGCGCAGTCCCAGCTCTCCCCGGGCCTTTCATCCCCGTCGGCTCGCCGATCACAGCACACCGCACACCACACTGCTTCCACTGGAAATAATTCTGCTCTCCGCTTAACTCTTCTGAATAGTGTCTTTATACTCATCTTTCTCTTAGGCGAGAGCTAGCACATGGTTATGAGTAGTGTATTCCTAAAAAAACCCACCTGGACGCGTTCCTGTGCTACCTGCTCTGGGTGACCCTGCTCTGGCAGGGGGGCTGGGCTGGATGATCTCCAGAGGTCCCTTCCAACCCTATGATTCTGTGATTCTAATTTGCTTTCTGGTTTGGGGGAAGTTGAGCACACTGGTAAAATGGCTACAATTATCTGAGGAACATCAGGAAACTTAATTGGGACAGATGTTTCTCCAAGCTGGTACCTACCAGCCCTGGCCGACGGTTGGTGCTTCAGAAGAAGTTGGAAACGGATGTTCTGCACCTTACCGAGTCATGCAAAGCCCTTATTTTGGAAGAAAATATTTCTTCATTATCTTTATTTCCCACCCCTGCCCTCCCACACTCTCTATTTAGCAGGAGGAATTACAAACGTGGCTCAGGACCCACTGAGCTGTGACCCACGGCGCTCATTCAGCCCACTGCTGAGCCTCGCAGCTGGAATGATGGTTTCGTACGGGGACTGGTAGAGACCAAGGTGGACGGCCCAACCCGCGCTGGGGATGTGCCCGCAGCTCCGGTCCTGCTGCCTCTGGTGGTGCCTCTCCTCATTTTAATGCTTAAAACCCAAACTGAAACATCAGAGAAAAACTTGCGGTTGTGGTGATTTGGGTGTGACTGATGGGGCGACGCTCCAGTAATTCGGATACAGAGCATCTCAAACTGGCTTGGCCTCAGGGGATGGCTTCCAACCAGAGCAGCTCCTTCCACGCTGGCTTGTTTGGCATTGCAGAGAACTGGCCATCTTTTCTGGAAATTGGCTAAAGGAGGTTATTCAGGAAAAAAACAGTGCCACGGGGTGGCATTTTCTGACATAGGAAACCAGAGCAGGTAATTTTGCTGTCACCATGGAAAGGTGACTCAAAAGCCAACTGAGAGCTCCCTCCAGTGCTGCCATGTAGGTGTTTGGAGCAGAAGGCTCTTGATTTCAAGAAGCGTGTACTTGCAACGAGGAGGCACGGACATAACTTCATCCGTCTCCAAACAGCTTCCCCTTCAACCCAGCACAGCGCGGTGACTGTAAAGACAGAACTGAATTGTACTGAAGGCAGGAGATCCCCTGAAGTGCCACCTCCCTGCCCTGCTGGGTGAGACGAACGGTGACTCTGGCTGCAACCTTCCCTGCGCTTCACGTCCCGCAAAGCATTTCCAGTTGAGGCTCTTCATGTTGGTCATGACAATGAACCTCCCTCAAGCGTCTCGTGCAGGAATGGCCACGGAAAAAACACCTTGCGACACTTCCCACCGGCAGAGGGGCAGAACGGCCTCCTGAGGGTGACGAGGGCAGTCGGTGGCCTGACGGGGTTGCTGGGCTCCCCGTAAGCACAAGAGGAGCTGCTTTATCCTGAGAGCAAGCAGTGCCTGGTGTTAGAGGATCTTTGAAGCTTTTCTGAGTGAGAGAGATCAGATTTATCTCCACCGGCGAGTGATGTTCACGCTCCCCCTGGCTTTGCCAGTCAGTAAACCTATCCTAAGATAATACCGTCCAGCCAGAAGATCGTGTCCCTTCTCGACAAAAATCATTTCTAGCAGCAATAGCAACAACTTTCCCTCTAGGTGGTGGTGTCCCCCCCCCCGCCCCGTAAGTGTTTGCTCTGGCTCGTAGCGGATGCTGATGTCCCCAAAGGCTTTGTGATCAACACGTTGCTTTAACCAGCAGCTGCAAGAAGGGAGTTTGAGAATTTAACAGAGAGGGAAGCAGGGGTTGCTGGGCACGGATGAGCCCCCACTGCTTGTTGGGAGATCCCGTGTCTGGGCTGAGTCATGGTGATGGCCGGCAGGAGAGGCTGAGCTCGGCTGCACGGTGCCAGATCCGACCACCAGGAGCGTCCCTGCCGGAGCTATGGGGGGACTTGGGACCTTCCCATCACGGCTCCTCCTGTGTACCAGAAACCCCGCAGGGGAAACCTTTGGTGGAGGTGTGATTCGAAGGAGCTGCAGACACAAGTTTAGCCGAACACTGTGTCTAAGCACGCTAAAAGTAATGTCATGTCCCATCAGGGAGAGCAGCAGCGGCTCAGGGAATCCCTGTGCCCACCTTTGGTGTCCTCCGGACCTGCTTCTCCTCCCAGCCCTCCCAATGCCCCGTAGCACCAAATGCCCCAGATCCTTGCGTTTTCTGTGGGGTGCTTCCCTTAGTTCATCTTTAGCCTGCAGGTGGATGATTTCTCAGCAAGGCTCTGCTTCTCTGTGACCGAATTGGTAACAGTGGATAGAGCAATAGCAAATAATTATTCAGTAATTAGTAAACTAAATACCGGCTTGATTTGCTTTACGTAATTATTTTTTTTTTTTTACGCAATTTACATGATTATTATTACACTTTGTTACCCTCTTCCGCCCCTCCTGGAAGCAAAAAATAAATTCATGGGTTTTCTATTATTTTAATAAAAGCTTGCAGCCCTTCCGTAAACACCACCGAAGGTGTGGCACATACCGGGAAACTTAGGAAGTGCCTTGTCTTTAGTGCAGAGAGATGATCTGACCTAAGCATCGCTACAGGTACCTTCGTAGACGGGGTTTCTGGCAGCAGATGAATCTTACACAAAGCAGCGTAGAAAGAGAGAGTGGCCTGAAGCTGACAGCACCGAGGACGCGCCTAAGATATGGCTGAGCAAGTGACGTTGGACTGACTGTCACCCGAGAGCTCGAAATTGAGAGCAGAGGCCTGCAACACGGCACTGTCACAGGGAAGGTGTAGGTGGGGGTTTCTACACCCTTTGTGAAGCTGGAGATGGGGCGAAGCGCCCCTAGCAATGACCTTTTAGTTTGAAAAACCTGCAGCTCTACGAAGGGCTAAATATTCATAACCCTAAAGAAGTTTCTGAAGCACCGTCAGTAGCAAAGGACACCTGGGAAAGGTGAGCTACGGATGGGAGCAGCACCCCGAAGTCTCTCTGTGAGTGAAGGACCCTGTTTGGAGCCGGGACACGTACCCTTGGGTCCTGCTGGAGTCACAGCCAGGGGACTGCCCGTGTGCCACCTTGTGCCGTAGTGTCCCTATCTGAGTGCAAACAGTGCTAGGACACAGGGATCCCTGGCACGACCTTTGCAGCGCCTAGCTGGAAGAACAACCCAGCCATGGCTTTTTGGGGAGTGGGAGGGATCACCCAGTCCGTCCTCCTGGAACAGCAGTGGGGACACGGCTGTTAGATATGGGACTGCTGGTGGAAACATCTGGCAACCACCACTGCCCATCTCAGGACATTTGTCATTCGTAAGGCCATCAAACATTATTGCCCATGCGTTGGCACAAACCTGGCACCTCTGTTGGCCACAGCAGGAGATGCCAAGAGGAACAGGCAGGAAAGAGACCTTCTCAGCTCCAACTCATGGCCTGCTCGCAGGCCACTCAGCTCCCAACGCCACTGAACCGGGACCATGCTGGGCAGGGTCTCCTGAGCTCTGCTGCCCTTCACGCAGGCTCATTCCCTACAAGCAACATGGTCTCCTGCCCTGATTTTGCCTGTAACGGATAGTGGATGCCGGGTGTATGGCTTGAATAGCCAACACCCCTGAGGTTCTTGGGAGAGCCCACATGCTAACCAAGCCCTGCTGGAGAGGAGGAGTGAACCTCACACTGGAGAACTGGTGGCCTATTTGTCTCCCAGATGTCCAGCCCCTACTGAAAGAGAGAACTCAGTCTTCCAGGGATAGGTCAGGAAGCCAGATGAAGGATAAATTTCTAGTTCTTTTTTCCACTTCACGCGAGAAATGTGCCCAGTGAGGCATCTCATGGACTCCCTGGAGTGGTGGCCCAGGTGTCCTTGGCCAGCACCCCAGCTCGCCTCTAAGCCTGAGTTTGGCAGCAGCCCGGTCCCGCCAGGAACACGTGCAATTCAGGTCGCTTGTCAAACGAACAAACCTGCATCAAACAGCAAATTTCAGTCCATGCCACAGCTCACTGTGAGAAGAACGGGTGGCCTGGCCCTAGGTGCTCGCCTCTGACCCAAGCTCTCCCTTGCAGGTCGTTGGAGAAGAGCAGCCTGAGCCCTGGCAATGGGCAGATGGGCAGAGAGACGCTGCCCCTGGAGCCAGGATCACTGGACCTGATCGAAGGCGCCCGAGTCGCTGTTACTGGGTGAAGCTGGATGCACCGGGGCAGCTCTCAGTCTCAGAAGAGAGTGGTGCCCGAGGAAGAGGAGGACGGGGAAGGCAGTGCAGTGACAGCCATGCTCCTGATGGGCCCCTCTGTGGTGCAGAGCTGGGTCAGAGCCCCTGGTTCGGTCAGGCCAGAGCTGGCTTTTTGGCTTTTTTGCCTTTCAGTTGTGCACCCTAAGGTAATTCTGCCCAGACAGATCCTTGACACGAAACAGGAATCAGTGATTCAGAAAAATGTAAACCATCTGTTGAGCAGTGTGACAGCAGAGACCTCTTGGATCACTCACATATGGGAGCTCTCGAAAGACCCGCTCCTTTGGGCAAAGTGGAGTTAGCTACAATTTTTTTTAATGACACTGCTATTTTGGAGGGGACCACTCATTGCTTCCTGTGCTCGGCCAGCACACGGGCTTTGGTCTCAAGTAGAACATTAACAGTAATTATTTACAGCAGAGAAACGCGGGCACGCTGCCGCCCCTCCGTCAGCAGCCTGCATTCGGGGTGCTGTGGGAGCTGCCGTGGCAGGGGGGCACCCACTGGTGTCTGCCACGGGGCGCGCTGCCCAGCCGCCTCCGCAGGCCTGCATTTCACCAACCACGGCTCGGCCAAACCCTTGTTCAACACACAGCACCCTCCGCCAGACCCTCAGAGGCCTACGGGGCTGTACCAGGTCTAAGGGGACCGTCCCTCCACCGGGCTGGAGGAAGACCATTTTCCCAGGGCGCAGAGTGCCACCTTCCTGCCGCGTCCTGGCATCTAACCAAGCGGCTTGGCTAGGAAATGCTTCTCTTTCTACTCTGGGAAAGCTGATGTCCTGCCCAAAACCACGTGGTGATTTTCACCTCATGTCCACACGGCAACGTTTGGCTTAAAATAGCTTTGAAACGAGGTAAAAACCTGTTTTTTCCACTCGCTTTAGTAGCTAACCCCAAGCAAGCCATGTGCAAAATCATTTCTAACCTCGGCCGCTGGGTGCCCAAGGCGAATTTGGAGAGGAAAAGAAAGGAGACCTGCGAGGTGCTCAGCCTGGCTTGGGAGGGAAGAGGAAACGGAGGCGACCTGGAGCTTGGTGCTCCGAAGCATCGGAGACGGGAAGGAGATGCCCCTTGGGGCTCAGCGCGTCCTGCTCTTCGAGCCCTACAACCCCTAGGTTCCCTGCCCTCACCTCCGCTCCCAGCGTGCTCCGGACCGTGAGCAGCCGGATGTGGCTCTCCTGAGGTGCTTGCGTCTGGTCTGACTCCACCTCCTTTCATCTTTTCCTTATTCCTTTTCTTTTTTCAAGGCAGAAAAATCTTTTTGTCGTATTTCAGCATCTCTAAAGGATGAGTGAAGCTGACTGCTGTGTGTTCTGCTGTTAAACAGCTATTTACTAGGCACCAAACCACACGATAGTGAGTATTGAAAAAATACACATCAAAGCTTTTCCGGGCTCTAATCGAGCTGGAGCACAAAGGATCGGTGATTTCGGCAGTTCCTGGGCAGTCCTGAGCTCTCCTTCTTCCAACCGCACCTACAAATACAACGCACGTGCGCAGAGATCCACCGAAGATGTATCTAAACCCAGCAACATCCAAATGAAACTCCATGACCACGACATCCCTGCATTTGGCTCCCCAAGGGCCTCCCGGCAGGCACAGGGAATCCTTTTTGCCTCCCAACAGCTTTCGGCTGGTGCAGAGGTTTTTTGACGGTGCTCAAAGGCCGCAAATGGTGCGATCGCTTCGACCCTCGCTCCCTCACTGAAATGGCCCCATCCCAAACGCGATGCACCTCGTTTCTGCCCCGATCTTCCACCTAGCCCTGACGCATCTAATGGTTGTGAGATTAGACAAAATGCTCATTCCCAGAGAAAAGTACAAATCCATTTACAAGATTTATGCTTGATGCAATCAGGTTCCAAGCCTGGGGAGAAGGAGGTGATAATACTTTCCTACGCAGCCTTTTAGATTAATCAACTATAAAATACACTGGGTTTAGCAGACAATTCTTTAGTGCTCGCACTGCTATTCGCAAAACTCTTGGGTTCAGCCCCTCTTTTTCCCAGCAGTCTGATATCAGGCACTTTCGGGAAAATATAAGAAAGGAGCTGCGCTGGAGGACTCCAGAGCTGAGGATCTGTTAGACTTTTCTGCAATGGCTTAACCGCTGAGGTGGCTGTCCCCTCCACCCCGTGCCATGGCGTGGCACCACAGCCGCGCTCGCAGTGTCTGCGCGCCAGTGTGCGGGCCAGGGCGGGGGTGGCCATCTGCTCCCGGTGCTGAGGCCGTGACTTCCCACCGGCTCCTCCCTTGAAGGTAAATCCCTGCAGACAATGCAGTATCCCAGCGGGGCTGGATGGACCTGTCTTGTCCTCCTCTGCTTGAGTGCCAGCCCCGTGGCAGACACCGGGAGCCGGGGCGGGCTGTGCACGTGAGGGAGGGAGTGGCTGCGGTGAGGGGTGGAGGTTTCCAATGGCACGGTGCTTTGGGAATCAGCTTTCCTTGTTGAGTTGCTCAAGTCATCTGGGGCATCGTTTATAGGTTTCTTATATTCCCCTCCTCCAAAACCCTCTGCAGAGCCAATTCTCAAATGCATATTATTTGCATGCTGTTTTTTCACATCCTTCCCTGTTGGGGGTCCCTCTCCGTTTCTCCTTGCTCACAGGGAAGCAGCAGAGGTCCTTCCTAAGACCATCCCATTCCTCCTGCTGCCACCCCAGCTCGCTCTCTTCCAGAGGGTAAGACTCATTCAGTAAACGTGACCCTCTGCCAAGACCACTCTTGCACCGATTCCCAGCGGGATTTAACTTCCTGAGGACCCGCATGGGGCTTTCCCGTGGAGCCAGGAGCAGGCAGCGCCAACCATCCTGTTCCCATCAGCCTGCCCTTATGGCTCCAGCCCCATGACAGGGCTTAGGGTGGCTCAAGGGGGCTGGAAAGGGCAGGGCTGCCCGGCAATGCCCCCACGGTCCCATTCTGCCAGCAGCGGCCAGAGAGACCCTGTAACACTGCTCTCGGTACCCCGGTCCTGGGGAAAAGCCAAAATTACCTGGGCAGTGGGAGAGCACGCCCAGCACCACGGCTTTGCAGAGCAAAAGAAATCAGGGAGCCTCCAAGGAAGATGAGATGCAACAGTTCGTGTGTGTCCCCCCCCTGAACTGAAGCCCCTTCAGGCAGGCCCTCCGGGACAGCAGGCTGCAGCCCCAAAATAACCCCCCAGTTTTGCCGCTGAGACTGGCGGAGGTGCTGCCGGACCAAATGGGGTGCAGCACCTAGCGTCACGTTTCAAGGGCAAGAGACAGGGAAGTGGAGACAAGGCGCTGTCAAAAGAGACACTAATTAGTGCTAATTGCAAGTAGTCAGCCAAACCTAAGAGCACGAAGGAACCAAGTCCTGGCAAAGCTGGTAGCTCCAGCTGGAGCAAGGAAGGCATTTGCGTGGCAGGTCGTGGTGGGACAACCCCACAGACGGGGACCCCACACGGCCTCCCCATCCTGTCACCCGCGCTTCCCATATCCCACCCAGGCAGAAGTGGCAACGAGCTGCAGCATGCGTGTGGCTCCTCCCAGGCTGCTGCCCCACGTCCCTTGGCAGCAATTCCCATAGCCAGAAGGGTTCATGTTATGAATCTTGGGAAATCCTGCTGCAAAGCCTCGGATGGGCTGCTGGTCCTCCCCAGGCTTCCGGCTACTTCAAAGGCAGGAGAACCACCGGTTGAGATGCTGGGAGACAGCAGATCCCAAAGCAAGCCTTGCTCCGGTCCTCCCAGCACCCTGGGCCCACCCAGATGAGATTCTCAGTGCACGTGTGTGCTCCTCTGAGGCCTTGGGGCTCCTCTTCTCCCAGGGGGTTAAACCCATTTTCTCCAGGTGTTTGAAGAAGTCAAATAATAGCATTTCCAACACAGCATCTGCTTTCTGTCGTCTGCAGTCTTCTTTTTCTCTCTAGAGACCACACTCCCTGCAGTTTTCCCTCACCTACACCTATAGGACTTTCAGCTTTTGCTGCTTTGGCGCCGGGATGCTCATGAAGCTCTTTGTGCTCAGAGCAGATGTCCGAGCATGGCACCGAGACCTGCAGCCGCAGTGTGACCCCGGCCAAATCATCACATCCCACCGCTGAGCCCCAGAGTCCCTCCCTGACACAGAAGCGGGTGATGGACAGGGTGCCCTGGATGGCTCCCAAAATGAGGATGGAAGTTTTCTCTTTCATCCCTGGAGCGCGATTCCCCATCTCCAGTACATGTCTGTCCTCACATCTGCAGATGTTATTTGGCACCCAGATCTTCATCGGTATTGAGGAGCTCTCAGAATTAGATTTGAAATCCTACCCAGTTCCTTCCTTACACATTCCCTGCAATTTCGCCTAGAAGACAGATAATATTTCTACCCATGCCCACCTCTGGAATAAAAAGCAGGGCACAGACGCACCCAGGTGAGCATCACAGCAAGTGCGGAGCCAGGATCCCTGCCAGGGCTGTGACTCTTGTCTCTTCAGCACTCGTGATGAGCGGCAGACAGGAGCGAGCAGGATGGAGGTGTAAAGAAATCGCCTTTCCTCTGTATCAAGCCCGGCGGGTACCACACAGGTCAAAGAGTGATGATCACCTTGCCGGACCAGGCAGGGTGGAGACCCACTGGCAGACCTTTCTGAAAAGTCTGGAAGAAAAGTTCAATCCTCTGCGTCTTGCTAGTAAATTCCCATTCATGCATGATTTCTCAAATGCCTTTTGAGTGCTTCCCTTTGCTCTCTGTGCCAGCAATGAGTCAGCCTTGGCTGTGCATTGTCAGGCAATCCGGAGCTGGCCTCTCGCTAGGAAACACCATTCGATCGGCAAGAGCAATATTTAAGTGCCCTCTGCTGGTAATTCCCTATGTCACTGCGGGGATTTCCCCCCTCTCCTTTCCGCCCAACATCCCCCCTGGGTTATCCGCTGGGATATCTGTGCTCTGGTGCCGGGGGCAGTTCCTGCTCTCCCACCCCACCGTGCGCTCACAGGCCCTTCGCGTCCTGCTCCGTTGCCAGGTTCTGCAGTGAAATCGTCGGCGCGTTCCCTGATTTCGCTCCTGCTGCAGCCAGGGCAGCCGCGGGAGCTGAGCGCTTGGCCTAGTTTGCTGCCCACGTGTCAGCTCATCTTCCTCAGCGCCGTCCAACAGCAGCGAGCTGCCGCAGCTGAGGGTGCTCGGAGCGGGTACACTCACGGCTTCCTTCTTTCCCCGCTCACGGCTTCCTTCTTTCCCAGTCACATTCGCGTTTCAGCCAATTTAGTAAAAATTCGGATGTGGGAGATATCAGCGTAATTAAGTTCCCCTATACTTGGTGAAAAAGCGGTGGCCAGGCAGCAGAACGAAACCTAAACTTGCTCCTCCAGTGTGGAAAGACTGCAGTGAAAGCTCAACCAAGGTACAATCCCTCAGAGACACCACAGGAAACCAAGTTTTATAACCCTGCTTTTCCTGAAACTCCTTTTGCAACTCACTGTTCTCGATAATTTCTATAAACGTCTTACAGGGCTGTTAATTTTTTCTTTAGGAAAAAAGCATCAGAGATGCCCGCACAGTAGCTTCCACTGCCATGGGGGAACCGGGGCACGTAACAGAAAAATGTGTGTGATGCCCACGGCGGGATCGGAATCCGGACTGACCACCTACTGAAACACGAGAGGCATTTGTAACCACGAGGCCATGCCGCTCTGGCGAGGGACGTGCTTCCCCTGGCTCCTTCTGCTCTGCTCCATGAGGGGGGCAGAAGTGGGGAACCGCAAAGTAAAAGTGACTCGAAGGGGGAATATCCCCCTGTCTGGGATCCCGCGGACCAGGCGTGCCGGTGGGATGCAGCATCCCAGGGACTCCCTCCTGCCCCGGGGGGGGTGCTGCAGCCACCCACCAGCCTCTCCACCACGCAGGGGCTGCACCCGCGTGGGCCAACTGACCCTTGGGCACGTCCCTCCTTTCTCACGTCGGTCCCCAATGGGGAAACAGTCTCAGCGCCCCCCAGCGCAGCCCCCTCGGTGGCAGGGGGCCCACAGGAGCCACTGCTCTGGAAGGTGCAGAGCTGTCCCCTACGGGTTGCACGTTACTGAGGGGTGGTTTAACAGCAAAAGGAGTGACACCTCTGCTTAAAATGAGAGCTCTCGTGCTGCAGGAAGGCTTGAAAGCCTTGTGCAGTAGGGGCGAGGCTGACAACGCTCCATCTCTGTGGATGCCATTCCCGGCACTCGGATGAGACGCTCGCACAAAATGCGTGTGCGCGAAATACCGGCCCTGGGACTGTGAAATGAAGCTGCCCGAAGCCGACCTCCTTAATTTGTATTTCAGCCACCTCAACAAACAATCTGTATCTCACAGGAGCAGCAGTCCTGAAAATTCGAAGGAGCTGTGTAGCTGATTAAATATAGACTAAAGCAGATATTTAAGTACTTACCATTTCTCCGGGCCCGTACAATAAATCAGCTTATCCTGCAAAATGTCACGCACTTAACTTGCTCTTCCCTGTGCGGGCTCAGCCCGGGTGCTCGCTGTCCGAGTGTCAGCCAGGCCACAGGGACAGGTCACACCATCCGCCTCAGTGCCCGTATGGTGGATGCTCACAGTCCAACATAAGAAACGCACAGGTATGTCCTGACGCAGCACCGCAAGCAGCAAAGCGAGCAGCTCTGCGACTGTCCTGCCGCCAGTGCAGTCAGCACAGGTTGGCGGGGAACCTCTGCAGTCGTCTAACCGCAACCTCTGGAAGGACGCATTGGCAGCACCTGCTCCACCAGCCTACTTTGTCCTACCTGCCCCAAAGCTCACCCTGACATTTCTGGGCCAAGTCACAGAATCGCACAACCACGGACTGGTTGGGGCTGGCAGGGACCTCTGTAGGTCAACCAGGGCTGCGCAGAGCCCATTGCCTGTGATTTTGTCCGGATGGCTTTTGAGCACCTCCAAGGATGGAGACTCCACAACCTCCCTGGGCAACCTGTGCCAGTGCTCAGTCACCCCCACAGTGAAAAAGGGTTTCCTGATGTTCAGAGGGAGCCTCCTGTGTTTCAGTTTGTGCACATCATCTCTTGTCATCTGGGTACCCCTGAAAAGAGCCGGGCTCCATCCTCTTTGTACCCCTCCTTCAGGTATTTATATACATTGATGAGATCCCCCTGAGCCTTCTCCAGGCTGAACAGTCCCAGCTCTCACAGCCTTTCCCCATGAGAGATGCTCCAGTCCCTTCTCCGTCTTTGTGGCTCTTCACTGGACTCCCTCCAGCAAGTCCCTGTCTCTCTTGTGCTGGGAAGCCCAGCACGGGACACAGCGCTCCAGCTGTGGCCTTCCACGTGGTGAAGCCATGCTGACTACTCCTGATGATTTTCTTGTTCTTCATGTGCCTGCAAATGGTTTCCAGGATTAGCTGCTCCCATTCCAGGGATGGAGATGAGGCTGACCAGCCTGTAGTTCCCTGGGCCCTCCTTCTTGCCCTTCTTAAAGATAGGAGTGACATTTGCTCTCCTGCAGGCTTTGGGTACTTCTCTCAGTTGCCATGAGGGATCAAAGATTACCAAGAGTGGCATTTGCCAGCTCCCTCAGCACTCGTGGGTGCATCCCATCAGGGCCCTTGGACTTACGTATATCCAGTTTGCTCAAGTATTCCTTGACCCAATTGATCCTCTTCCGCCAAGGATACATCTGCCTTGCTCCAGACTTTCCCCCTGGTCTCTGGCCCCTGGGATTGCTGAAAGCTGGTCGTGCTAGTAAAGGTTGAGGCAAAGGCGGCACTCAGTAACTCAGCCTTTCCCACGTCCTGTGTAACCAGGTCCCCGGTTTCACTGAGCAGTGGGCCACATTTTCCCTAGTCTTCCTTTTGTCACCTATGTACTTACAGAAGCCCTTCCTGCTGCCTTTGACATCCCCTACTAGATTCAATTCCCGTTGGCCTTTAGCTTGCCTAACCTCATCTCCACGTGCTTGGACAGCGTTGCTGTATTCCTCCCAGGTTACCTGTCCTTGCCTCCGCTAGGAGCTCCTTGTTCCTCTCTGCAGGCCTCTTGGCATTTTTGCCTGACTTCTTTGTTGGGATGGACCACTCTTGAGCTTGGAGGTGATCCTTGGATATCAGCCAGCTTTCCTGTGCCCATCTTCCCTCCAGGGCCTTATCCCATGGGACTCCTCCAAGCAGATCTATGAAGAGGCTAAAGTCTGCTCTCTTGAAGTTCAGCACTGTGGCCTTGCTTTTCACCATCCTCCCTCCCCTCAGGATCCTGAAGTCTACAGTCCCTGTCTCACCCTGTCCTGACCTTCAGGATGACACACCTAACATGTCAACATCACTCTCCATCAGTCCTCAGCAGCCAGACAGGGTATTTTTAGTCCAAATCTGTCTAGCCAGCTGTGGATCCTCCGTATTTTCTCTTCCTGGAGCCAAATGGTAGCTCTTTTCAGGCATCCCACCGCACGTTGACTAGGACTGAGTCTTCCCTTGTGTCAATTAATCTGAAGCGACCAAGCATCTTCTCTCTGCTTCTCACTCTGCCATGTCCTGCAGTGGTGCCCGCTGCTCCCCAGCTTGGCTCTGGCTGTCTTCAGGAGGAGGTGTTCAAAAGTGGACGCCACTGAGCTCACTGGGATATGGTCCTAAAAGCAGCAAGTTGCTGTTGCCTTGCAGTCAAAGCTACGAAGCGCTCTTGTGGAGCACACTCCTGGGATCTCAGGACAAGGATAAGGTATAATCAGACAGACTGAGATTAGTCTGATTAGCCAAAAGTTGCACATCAGGCCGAAGTGCTGCGCGACCATCCCGCTTCACAGCTTGCCCTGCGGTTTTGCCACTTTGAGACGGGCACCTCATTAGAGATGAGGACACGTGCCGTGCTGACGCTTTATAGGGTGTGAACCCTGCATAATGAGTGTCAGGTATGTAAATAATCGATCTTCAACTCTGCAGCTCCTGCCAAGCACCAAAGCTCAGTGACATCCTTCAATGGGACACTTAGAAGGCTGAAATATCCGTGCGCAGGGAGGCTCCCAAGTTCCCACGCCACCCGCACCCACCATCAGATGCAGCAGGGACAACCACGACCGGGGCTCAGACTCCTCAGATTAATTGATGTGGTTGTTCCCATCAGTGCCCAGAGCTGCAGGTCCTCTGTGCTACTGGGGCTGCAGACCCTGTGTGGCTGCCCATGTGGGGCACGGCTGTAGTCAGACAGGGAATGGGCTGGGGAGAGTCTGACCAGGCAGCAGCTGGCATTCATGGAATCATAGAATCACGGAATTGCCCAGGTTGGAAGGGACCTTTCAGATCATCGAGTCCAACCATCAACCCAACTCTGACAAAACAACGTCACTAAACCATATCTCTAAGCACCACGTCTACCCATCATTTAAATCCCTCCAGGGATGGCGACTCCACCACTGCCCTGGGCAGCCTGTTCCAATGCTTAATGTGAAGAAATTTTTTCCTAACATCCACCCTAAACCTCCCCTGGTGCAACTTGAGGCCGTTTCCTCTTGTCCCATCACCTGTTCCTTCGGAGAAGAGACTGACCTCCCCCCTGGCTACCCCCTCCTTTCAGGGAGGTGTAGAGAGTGAGAAGGTCTCCCCTCAGCCTCCTCTTCTGCAGGCTGAACACCCCCAGCTCCCTCAGCCGCTCCCCACAAGACTTGTGCTCCAGACCCCTCACCAGCTCCACTGCCCTTCTCTGGACACGCTCCAGCACCTCAATGTCTTTTTTGTGGGGAGGAGCCCAAAACTGGACACCGTACTCGAGGTGGGGCCTCACCAGTGCCCAGTACAGGGGGATGGTCACTGCCCCAGTCCTGCTGGCCACACTGTCCCTGATACAGGCCAGGATGCTGCTGGCCTTCTTGGCCACCTGGGCACACTGCTGGCTCATATTCAGCCGGCTGTTGGCCAACACCCCCAGGTCCTTTTCCACCAGGCAGCTCTCCAGCCACTCCGCCCCAATCCTGTAGCGCTGCATGGGGTTGCTGTGACCCAAGTGCGGGACCCGGCACTTGGCCGTGTTGAACCTCATACCATTGGCCTCAGCCCATCAGTCCAGCCTGTCCAGATCCCTCTGCAGAGCCTTTCTACCCTCCAGCAGGTCGACACCCCCGCCCAACTTTGTGCCATCTGCAAACTTACTGAAGGTGCACTCAATACCCTCATCCAGATCATTGATAAAGACATTAAAGAGAACTATCCCCAGTACCAAGCCCTGGGGAACACCACTTGTGACCGGTCGCCAACTGGAGTTAACTCCATTCCCCACCACTCCCTGGGCCCAGCCCTCCAGCCGGTTTTTTACACAGCGGAGAGTACTCCCGTCCAGCCAATGGGCAGACAGTTTCTCCAGGAGGATGCTGTGGGAAACTGTATCAAAGGCCTTACTAAAGTCCAGGTAAACAACACCCACTCTTTCCCTCATCCACCAAGCAGGTCGCTTTGTCACAGGAGAAGATCAGGTTTGTCAAGCAGGACCTGCCTGCATTAAGGGGCAGGGGACTGTCACCATCCCCCAGAAGCCAGGGAGCTCTGGACCCTGGCCTCTCTGGGGAAGTGACCTTCCCAAGGGATGGAACAAAGTATTTGGGAATAGCCACACTGTATGTTAATTAGCACTGAGGGACTTTCCCCACTGAGGTTAAAGCTGCTGCTGGATGCCACCACCAGTACAGTGTCTGCAGTGACAGAGGGGACTAACTAGCACCTGCTTCTTCCTATGGTCCTAATGATGGAGATACAAACCGTACTCCACTGGGGGCTCAGGTCTAGCACATCTTGGAGTCCTGGGAAAGAAAGGACTGATGGGATCTCAGACCAAAACCAGCCAGCAGCTGGCAGACATCCCATCACACGGTGTCACCGGTACCAAGCACAACCCATGGACATGCTGCTCTGGTTGTCATCAGTGGCATGGGCATGGTGGCTGCCAGACATGCTGCTCCAGGAGAAGGGAGCCCACAGGAAAGGGGGGAAAACTAGAGCGAAGAAATACCAGCACCCCAGAAGCCTCTTGCTAGGATTTCCCAGGGACAGTGTGAGCTGGCAAGTCTGTCCTTGGGAGGCTGGACCAGATGACTTGCCTGCTGGCTGCCCAGGGGCATCAAGGCACGGGAAAGTGTCACTTATTCAGATGGCCCCCTCCTAGTATTATGTCCTGTTGCTTTGGGGATGGAGGCAAGGCATGAGGGCAATCACAGCAAGCAGGCAGGGCTCTGCTTCCCAATGGCGGCAGCAGCTGTCTGGTCTCCACCTTGGAACATATCCTCTGCATTTAATTAGAATGATTAAAAACATGTAAATCCAAGAAGATGAGCTTGAGGATTGCCCAGAGCCCACAGGCAAGAGCTGGCAGACGCCTGCTGCCTGCCTGGGGACAGGTGAGGAGCAGCTTCCCCCTGCCTTGGTCCTGGTGTGGGTGGCACAGCTGTGTCTCTTTGCTGGGATGGAAGTGACCATTTGAATCCCCAGGGCCCGGGTTTCGCAGAGCTTCTTGTGCAGTTGCTGATCCCTAAGCTGAGCTCCAAGCCTGATGAAGGCAGGCGGACTCCCCGTGCCTGAGCCCTGCCAAGCCCCTTGGGAACTGCTGGCCTTTCCTCCCAGCGCTGGGGCCGCTTGCTAGAGAGGTGACAGCAACTGCAGGGGTCTCTCTGGCACCATGTGGACCGGAGGGCTGCGCTCAGCCTTGTCACCAGGACCTGCTGAAACCTGGTGCGGGTGCAAGGCCGTAGAGATTATGCCATTCGCAACAGAGCTTCTTTGCTCAGTGCTTTACAGCCCTGCTCATTGCAAAGCAGTACGTGACTTTCTAGAGGGATAAAATAAAGCTTCTGGAAGACAATAAAAAGATTGACTTCTGCTTTCCTGGACCCCATGCCGCACTGCAATCCGTGGGTGATGCATCTTCCTTGGTTTGCTGCACTGTGCAGAGGTTCTCTCCAGCAAGGTGCTGAGACTTGCGTAGTTGAGGAGGGGACACTCATGGGATTCTCATCACTCCCGGGGACTCCTTCCCTGCATGCCCTTTCTGCCCAGGCCACCTGCATCACCTCGGACTCCACGTCAGGGCACAACTCCACTGTCCCACGTCCCTGGGCTTTGCTATGGTTTCCTCTGCTCACCCCTACCTGTCCCTCCCAAAGCATCTCCACTGTCGCTGTGAAAATCAGTGCTGTTTTTCCTTCCTCCCTTAACTGTTAAACTGCTTCATATCAGCTACTGCTTCTTCCATTTCTACGTATTTTTTGACATGGGCAATGTCCCATAAACCAGTCTAAAACGTCACTGCAATTTAGGAGAAGTGCAATGCTCCTGGAAAGAAGCTCGTAAACCCACTGTTATTTTCTTCCCTAATTGCATTTTTAGTGACTCATCCCGGGTGCCACGATGCAGTGCACGTCCATTGTGTGGATCTTTAGCCAATCTTGAGCAGTCACAATTCACTGCTCAAGTTTTCAGGCCACCCAAGCCATTAGGAAAATAAATGTAAAATAAAAACCTGCTGGTACAGTTGGCTGGCTGAGCAGAACAGCCCCGTGGGATAACAACAGAAGAGAAAGGCATTCAGCGCTTTCCAAGGCTGCTTGTGTCCAGTGTGGCTGGGCTAGTGCGAGCTGACGCCTGAACGTGTGCTTCTCTGAACGAGAGCTGACTCTTTCCCATCCCCTTTCCCACCCTCTCTATCTCAGCGTCATTCCTTCCCCTCCACACCTCTGTCCCACCTTTCCTCCACATCTTTATCCCATTCCCCATTTTTATCTCATCCCCACCCCATTATACCCCACTCCAGCCCCCATCCCCATCCCATTCACATCCCACCTCACTCCTTTCGCATCCCTATCCCCATCCCCATCCCATTATACCCCACTCCAGCCCCCATCCCCATCCCATTCACATCTCACCTCACTCCTTTCGCATCCCTATCCCCATCCCCATCCCCATGCCCATACCCATTCTGTTCCTGCCTCATCCCCATTCCCATCCTATTCCCATCCTCCTGTTTTGTGTGGGGCCCCCAAAGGCTCCCTGCAGGGAGAGGCTTCTGGGGACATTTTCTGGGATGACAATAGTGCTGGGCAGTGCCTACAGGAGCTGTTGGAGGGGTGTTTTGGGAGACAGACCGGAGCTCGCTCCCCTGCGCTGTGCTGCTTGTGTCTCACCCACAATAGGCAAAGCATGCCTTGGAGCACTTGTCTCTGGCCCTGCTCCTGCTGTTGATCCACTGTTCAAGAGACCTTGTTGGCCTGTTTGTACCGGGATACACAATCCTGGTTTTCCCAGGGCCATTCGCCAGCTCCTCTCCTGCTCTCCTGGTGGAGAGAGGCAGAGAGATGCTGACCTTGGCCATGAGACTGGCAGGACAGCACTGGGGCATGCCCTGCTTGTCCAGATGTCCAGACTCAAACTCAGAATCACAGAATCACAGAACGGTTCAGGTTGGAAGGGACCTTCAAGATCACCTGGCTCCAACCCCCCTGCCCTGGGCAGGGACACCTCCCACCACACCAGGTTGCTCCAAGCCCCGTCCAACCTCCAGGGATGGGGCAACCACAGCTTCCCTGGGCAACCTGGGCCAGGGGCTCACCACCCTCACAGCAAAGAATTTCTTCCTGATTTCTAATCTAAATCTCCCCTCCTTCAGTTTGAAGCCATTACCCTGTGTCCTATCATTACACTCCCTGATCCAGAGTCCCTCCCCAGCTTTCCTGTAGGCCCCCTTTAGGGACTGGAAGGGGCTCTAAGGTCTCCCTGGAGCCTTCTCTTCTCCAGGCTGAACAACCCCAACTCTCTCAGCCTGTCAGCTGAGAGAGCACACCAAAGGCTCTTGTCACCATGCCAAAAGCCTCTTGTCAGCGCACCAAAGCCCCTTGCAAGGAAGAGCTGGCCTTGTTTGTCCACCCTGTGCCAAGAGAGCTGCTGCCTGCCGCCGTGGCACGCTCTGCCACCGGGTCGTGGCACCTTGCTGAGCATGGCTGAACCAATCTTGCTGAGCAAGGCCAAACTCTGCTACGGTGAATTTAACTCCACCAGGCTTTCAGATCAAGGCTGCAGGGGCTCAGCTGGGCCGGGGCAGCTGGCAGAGGAGCCCAGACTCCCCCTGATCTGCCACGCACGGCACAGTGCCCTCCTATGCATCTCCAAACCCCATGCTGGCCAAAGTATGGTGTTACCCATTGGCCAAAGTTACCCGGTGTTACCCGTTGGCCAAAGTATGGTGTTACCAAGCAGCCAAATGCTGTGGCTATCGCGCAGCTCAGTTTCTCATTAGGTTCAGCATCATTTGGGATGAAGTTGAGTGATCCCATTTCAGCCACGCGCTCTCTGGCTTTGTCCCAAAGCTGGGCTGGGAAGGAGAGATTGGAGCCTGTGGGAACCAAACTGCCAAACTCTCACGGTGTCTCTGTGGCAGGACGAGTCGAAGCAAAGGGGCTTCCTGAGCTAGCCTGGGCAGCGTGGCCAAAAGCTGGGCTTACACAACCCAGCAGCAGGCTCACCAGCTCTCACGTTCCAGTGGTGCAGGGGCAGCTGCAGCGGGATTTGCTCCTGGGGCTGGGAGGGGTGGGAACAGGGTCCTTGCTGACATCGCACCTGCGATGCGCAAACACAAACCCTTCTGGCTGTGTTCACACGGTCCCTGCGTACACCCTGGGAAATTGCAGCACAGGGAGCTGAGGCTGAGGATTTGGGGCAGAGAAGGGCAGAAGAAGGGGGAACCCAGCTTGTGGCCCTGCCCTCCGAAATACCTGCAAGCAGTGCACCAGTCAGCACCAGGCAGGTAGGAAGGACCCAGGCACCCCCTGAATATACATAACTGTGTCATTAGAGGGTGCCAGTGCATTGCGCTGCAGAACAAGCATGTCCCCTTACCTGTCCCGGCTGCGGCAAAGGGTTTCTCCCGCAGCCAGGGGCGAGAGGGGCCCTGGGGCTGCGTGACGCTGCGAGGACTGCAGGTCTAAATTCCTTCTGCAGAAGTTCAAAAGTCAGAGCCAGCCCGGCTGTGGATCCACGGGACCGGAGCGGCAGATGCAAAGGCCTGGGTGTCTGGGAGGGGAAGCCAGTACCGCACAGGGATGCCACCCGTGGCAGCTACAAGGCTGTACACTGAGCTGACCTACGTCAGTGGCTCCAGCATGTCTTGCAGAGGTTGCTCAGCCTCATCCATGCTGGGACATCCGCACCACTGCGGCCATTAGCACACCCAACAGGGCAGAGAGCGCACAAGAGGCACAGAGCAACTGAAAACCAACCTGTCCAGCCCTGCAGCCTTGTCCGAGCTTCCCCATGGCAGTGCAGGACTGGCGGGACTGATAAACCACAACCAAAAGGCTTAATCAAGGCTATGTTTGGATTTAGGGCTCCAGGACATCTCACAAACAGGCCCCCGCATGGAGCCAAGGGCTTATACATGTCCCACAACAGAGGAGCCATGGTTTGCTTTTGAGAACGCTTTGACGTCAGAACGCCATTGGGAGATGCCTCCAGAGCTCACGGCAAACACAGACCTGCATTATTTACCCCTGGAAGGACAGTCCATGGGCTCCAATCCTGCTCTGATGCAGGGCTTGGCATGCTAAGCAAGGTAGTAAGTGGCATCATAGCCAGGTTTGGGGACCCTGGGGCCACATCAGCCTGGCTGCACCAGTTCATGGGTGCCTGTGATGACAACCCCAACACCTGGAAAGCCTCCTACCACCAGAATAGGAAAGTTTTCGTCCTGTCTCCACTAACTGAACTACAGCAGGCACCTTGGAGGGACCTGGGTACAAACCATCATCCCAGGCCCCTCTGCTGGTGGGGACAGTCCTTCGGCACAAAGCAGACATCTTTGCTGCTACCGTTGGCTTCAGCTGATGGACCCTCTCTCCCTGCACAGGTTCGAGTTCCCAAGAGGCATCCCATTAATCCAGGTGAGACAAGGGGCCGTACAACACAGGACAGGCTCTGTGAGGGATAAGCATCCCAGCAGAGAGAAATGCCGGTGTAAGAACAGGAAACAGCTGCACAAGCCAGCCCTTCTGCATGAAACCTCCCAGTCTTGTGTCAGAAGTGGGGACTGGACACCCTAAAGAGCCTGGGGACCACAGGGTCCCATCTGGGGGTAGCCACGAGCAGGGAGAGGGACTCCCACAGTAGGCGGAGGAAAGAAGTCCATTCCTAGCCTGCTTTTTTGGAGAGGAGAGGCCAGGCACCCAGGCCATGCAACTGGGCTCACTGGAGTGTTAACTGCTCAGGGAGCAGCCGATCCCTCTTGGCGCAGCCTCCCAGAGCCCCAGCCAGCTCCTCCACACATAAACAGGCTCAGCTGGCAGTGAAGGTCATTCGGATAGAGCCTTTTCTAAAACTGGGATTTTCCCCAGGCTCAGCTGCTACTCACAGTACTTCCTAGAGAGATTTCAGCCTTCAACTCCCTCCCTCCATCACCTTTCTGTGCCAGCATGTTAAGCAGCAGGAGGTTTTCTTGGGGTGAGCTGCATGGCAGCACAGCAGTGGGCTTGTTTTCAGCAGAAAAGTGGAGTTCAAGTGCAGAAGTTGCCATGCCATGTCTCTCCAGCACAGACAAGGCTGAAATGACCTGGGTCCCACTGCTGGGAGGTGGAAAGCCAACGCGGGAAACAAACCAGAACACCCACAAAGGCAGGCGTGGGCTTTCCCTGGGCCCTCAAGCTGCTAAATTGCTGCTGAGGCATCTGGAAGTAAGGTCAGTCCATAGCAATAGGAGAGCTGGCTGAAAAGGGGCTGGCATAGCCCTTTATTAATAGAGAGTAGTGCCTACATGCTATCCCATGGGATATAAATAGCGTGCGAATGAGATTCACAAGTGCAAGGGAAGGGGCCTGCCAGTGGCCAGGGTACAATTCTGCAAGGGTCCGATTTCAGCAGGTCCTGTGGGTTCAGGTTGGCCGCTGGGACGTTGGCAGACCGTGTGGGTGTCCTGTCAAGTTTGGTATTGCTTGAGTCAAAAGCCCTTGGTTAGTGGAACAGGGAGCTTCCGACACCGGTCACAGGGCTCAAAGCAACTCATGCGTGCAACGTTTAGAGCCCTTGGACAGAGGAGGTCTGTTCTCCAGGTATGTGTCTTGTCCAGTTCTTCCAGGACCAGGGCCAAAAGACACAATCATTCCAGCTACTGATAGAGAAACACTGAACAAAATCAAGGTGCGGAGAAGACTGCAGCTGAGCCACGGCCTCCTACCCTGGTAAGGGTTGAGCGTCCCACCAAATGGCCCTGCAGAACTGGGGGTATCCCAGGGAAAACCCAGCTCGGTATTTCCTCTGAGCCCCCCAGCATGTTGAGGTGCGGGGCTTAGGACAATTTTTCCTTTCCTGCCCTGCCCATGGGGTCACACCACTGTGGGCCACCCCAGACAGATGAGCTTTAGGAGGGAGGGAGATCTTTCTGTCTTCGTGGTGCTGCTCTGAGTAGCAGTATTTAGGATCTTGCGAAGCACTCAGCATTCTTGGGACAAAATGCTTTATGGGAAGCAAAAGGCACTGTTATGAGAGCGCCGATGTTACTGCCTGCTCTATTGCTCTTCCGTCTGCCTTGCAGGAGCCAAAGGCTCCTGGGTACCACAGGGGGCCCGCAGCTGCTCTGCTCTGCAGGGCGGTGGTGGCCTCCTGGCCATGCAGGTAGGTCTCCATGGAGCGGGGAGTGAGTCTCGCCCAGCCCCTGCTCCTCACTCTCACAGTGCAAGGAGGCAGCAGGGGTCTGCCCGAGGGTCCAGACCCAGATGGGGTTGCTCTGAGGCTGCTTTAGGGCTGCTTTGAAGCTCTGTTGTACCTGTTCAGCTAAGCAAATCCTATTTATGGGAAGAGCAGTCCTGGTCTGACCTAATATCCTCCCGACACCAGGCCTCTGCCTGCAGCCTCTTAGCTGTGCAGGGGCCAGCATCAGAGTACTGAAACAGGATCCTGATGGGAGATGAAAATCCTGGCCCTTTGGAGGGCTAGATCCACGTGGCCCTGCCACAAGAGCCTGGACTACGGCAAGAACAGGTTATTCCATCTGTGAGACCCCTCTTAAAACATCTCAAGGACAATTCCGGCATTTGCTGCCCGGCCTCCCAGCAGCCCGTATATTCTGCAGAGCAGGAACGTTGTGGCCACCAGGTACTCCAAATATTTGCAGGTCTGCAAATCCTGTGTCCACAGGTGAATTGCCCTAGCTATCTGGCTGGGAGCTGCTCTGGTTCTACAAAGATCACACTGAGAACATTCCCATGCCTTCTCCAGTCCTTCGCATCCGAGGTTTGCAGCGCTGCTGCTCTCGACACCTGCCTGCGGTCCCTGCAGGCTCTCTGGCGTTGCTCAGGGCTCCTGGAGAAAACCATCAAGGGGCCCTGTGGCCTAAACAAAGATAAGATTTCTGCAGCCCACATCTGCTCTGCCAAGCCTCCATCGATCTCTTCTGCCAAATCGCAGCCCAAGAATGATGTGTTGCTTTTGGCTTATTGTGGCTGCTGTCTTGGTTTCTCCACACCTCTGGAGCGGAGTCAGCAGAACTGACATGTGCCTCAGCAGCTGCAGAGCACTCAGCCAGAGAGGTAACGGGTATTTCCTTAGCAGCTCCCTCAGCTCTGGTGGACGAAACCATCCCCTTGAGAACAACCAGGTTTTCTCTGCCCACAGCCCTCGGAATAAACCAGCTGGAGAGCAAAGTGGTCACACCTGCCTTTTGAACTCAGTCCGGTGGCTCTGCTGCACGCCCTCTCCTGTACAAATGATGTCGTCCTTCCAACAGCACCCAGTCTTGAGTTTCTTCACCTCGTTTACAAATGATGGTGAGTTGAAATCCACACTTTCAGGGGTGCCCTGTGCTCAGCCTTTTCTTGCAGACAGGAGAACTGAGGCACAGCAAAATGATCTCCTTCTACCAGCCACTGGAGTGCAGGGAGCATTCATGTATTTGAGATACATCCCAAGCCTCTCTTACCCCAGTATAGCAGGAGAAGAGCTATGGCTCTAGCTTCCCCTGCCGTAGGCACCTTCACATAGGGGTCCTTGAGCCTAGGGCCTTGCCAGGTCTTCTCCTCTCTTTCCATTAGTGATCGGACTAGCCCTTGATGATGTTCTATTTTCACATACCCAAATACAACAGCCTTCTTATCATACCTGCCAGCATAAATCTTACTCTACTGGGTGGGAGTGAGAGATGAGCACAAAGCAGGCAGGGATCCAAAGACACGGAGCGTGATGGAGCGCAGACCCAAGTCTCCAGAGAGACACAGCAGCTTGGGAAGGATGCAGAGCCCTGGGATGCGTGAGCAGAAGAGCAGATCAACTTCAGGACTATCTTGCAGGGGGTCAGGACACAGTGAGCAATGTAACAGCCTTCTGCATTGCTCTAGCATGTGGTGCTCCACAGCCCTCTGAAGAGGGGAAGGGGCAAAGGGAGATGCTGCTAGCAATACTCCATTTCACCGCCGGACAGGGCAACTGAGACAAGGAGCAGTTGGTGGGTTTCGTAAGTCAGCGGGAGGCACTCCAGAATCCATCCTGAGGAAGGAGGGATGAACAAGCACCCCTCAGTCTGTCACAGAGCCAGCTTTTGGAGTGCAGGGATTAGAGTCACCCAGATGAGGCTGGCAAGATGGGAAGGGCTGTGGTATCTGTTCAACAGCATCATGCCGGGAGGCTGGGACTCAGGTTGGACCAGCCAGCGCTTGGGTTTTGCAGACACTTCACACTTGGGTTTTGCAGCCCGGGTTGCTGCTGCTTCTCTGCTCGCAGGACCATGGTTTGCCATCAGGAGCACCAGCCCCATCCACTCCCGGATCCAGCAGCACTCATTTAATTCGGATCACACACCCGGGCACAGCTCCTGGCAGGGCAGGCAAATACCTTCTTCTAAAGCCATCTGCGTCCCTAAAAGAAACTGCAGACCTGAACTTTTAAACTGCTAGCTTTTATCAAGCGAGCCAGAAAAGCTTTCTGATAATACAGGTGATGGGTAAGAAAGACCTTTGTCCCAGGCAGGCCTTGGGATTTCAGCACGGAGAGTGCAGATCCACTGACTTCATCCTCCCAGGCAGCATTTTCATTTTGAGGTGTTGTATCCATCTGGATCTGCCCACAAGGTCCTAAAGGGTATTTCTCTGCGGAGGTGCTGGAACAAACACGCAGGCTGGTGGGAGTGTGGGGACGGACCGGGATCTCTTCAGCTGGCACTATCACAGAGAAAAGGATGTGGATATCTCCTCCCCGATCCCTTCTGCCACGCAGACACCTCTCCCAAAACCAATAGCCAGCAACAGCCAAAACCACTAGCCAGCAAAACTCAAACCTGCCCTGCCCTGCCTGCAACCTGTCGTCTCACTGAACCGTCTTGCAAGACAGCAGGGTGTTTCACAAGGCTTTTGCAACAGGTTTAACCAAACGACTGTGTGGAAAGAGGTGCAAAAGCCGAAAGAATGGGGGCAAGCGACCACAGCAAGTCCTCGTGGCAATGGTCTTACGCTCTGATGTTCCCCTTCTTACGGTTCACCTCTTCTCTGCAGCTGGACGTGCTGTGTGGGTCCAGCTTCTGCATCCTTCCTCGGCAAGGTCAAGTCGTTCCCTCTGGCTTGCGTCTTTCAGGCAATCGGAATGAAAAAAAAGTAAACACCAAAGACAAAAGCAGTGATTACAGGGCCATTGAGTTTGCCAGGTGTGGGGAGGGCTAGGGGAGATAATTGTTGCTAAACCGGAGTTTCCAGGCAGCACAGGTTTCCCAGTAAACAGGATTCACATCTTCCTTCCCACCTCTGCTAATAACGGTAGGTCATATCAGGGAACAGGAGAAAGCAAGGGTGAAAATCACCGGTAAAAGAAAAGTGTAATGAGGACTGGTTTCATAGGTGCCAAAGCCAGTCTGTCTCCCAGCATCTCGGACAATGTTTTCGAACAACCACGTTGGCGTATCTCAGGAGTTTCCTGCCCTCAGCTGCGGCTCAGCGTGGGCCACATCGCACTCGCGCGCAGGTGCCTAGTGAAGCCTGTGTGGAAGCTCACGTGAAGCCATTAGTTCTACACGTGTAACACCTCCAGGATCTCTCACCGCCCCTCAGCTAACTTCTGGGGAGGTGCGGACACACCTGATAGAAACTGGGTGAACGTACTCTCTCCACATGCCCTTGCTCAGCAGGAGACCTGCCTCCTCTCATCCCGGGGGACGGCTGGCTCGTCTTCTCTTTGCAGGAGCTAAATCCCAACCTGTTGTATGGCATTACACCACAACCTTGTTTCCAGGGTACAGTAAAGATATCTGCACCTAGAAAGTAATATATAGTTTCTGTTGAAGGGATAAAAAGAGCAAGAAAGCCTGGACTGCATTAATATTTGAAGTATGTGCAAACTGGGTAATAGGCAGATTTAAGTATCGAGTGTCATTTTAAGATTTTAATGAAGCCAAGCAATGTTTTTCAAGCTGCATTTTCAGTTAATATTTAACAAGACAACGGTGTGTGCCCATTGGCACTGGAGTAAAGGACCACGGAAAGTTTAATGTTAACCAGCGGAACAATGTATATTGTGTCTGCTGTGCAGTACCTGGCCAGGCGGTATCATTTACGAACGCATATGTAAATAATATTGCAGGACAAAGCAAGCTGCGTGTGAGGGAATTGGTCTGCGGCTTCCCAGGCAGCGGAGCAGCAGCCCCTCCTTGAACCCACGCGCACAGCACCTTCCCCTCGGCCCCTCCGTGCCAGCACACCCGTTCCTCACCCGCTTTGCACCACTCTCACTGGTGTGGCACAAAATAACCCGGAGGATTGTTCTGTTTTGTTTTGTTTTGTTCTCTTAGTTTTCTCCCGTTTTGCAGAGTAAACAGCCTCCTGGGAGGCTCTGCCGGCTGCGAGGAGGGCAGCGTCGCCAGGGGACGGCGGATTGGCAATTCACTCCCTGCATCCAGGGAACTGCAGCCCCTGCTGGAGCAGCCGCCTGCCTGGAAAGGGCTCTCGGATGCCTCCCACACCTCCCATCAGCCAGAGGGTTTCATTTAGGAGGCACTTAGGGTGTTGGGTTCTTCAGACGGAGCATATCTGTTCTCTCGCACAAGCCTACGCTAATTTGAATAACATCTTCCTGGCTGAGCCTCATTAGGGACTCAGCATTAAACTGGCCTGACTAGATCTACTGATCGATGCAGGGAACGCGGAAGCTGATTTGGGCATACACATGGCAGCGCGGGAGCAGGGTCGCCCCTCTCTGCTCCCCATGGACCACCGCCACCCCCATCCGCAGGCGCCACCACAGCCCCCAGCCCCACCACGCACCTGCCAGGCACTGCCTCACTCCGTGGGTGGCCCTCGCCGCCGTCACCCCCGTGAGTCACCGTCATGTGCCGAGGAGCTGGAATGGCAATTTAATACTTTGACCTGTGTCCCTGACCTATTTTATCAGGGCAAACCCCAGTTAATTGCGTTCCCAGTCCCTGCACTTGGACCTTCTCCCATGCGCGCGCCCCGCTATCAGCAGAAGGCCTCAGGGCCGTGCGGAGACGCAGGGCACTGCCCCGCGCGGAGCCGGAGCGAGGCCGGCAGCCACAGCAGGAGCGCCCGGGGGAGCTCAGCCCAGGCCCCACCGTGCCCGATTTTAAGAGGCAACTCTCAAACAGTTTTCCAGAAGGAACCAGAAAACGTGGTCGAAACAGGGGGTTCCGGGGGTGCCAGGCTGCCAGGGGACGAGCCCCCCGCCTCCGCCCCGGCCCCGTCTCCCCGCGGCGGCGTCGCTTCCGCCGCTCCTGCTCTTACTCAGCTGCACCCCGCGCTTTTGTTTTAATTCCCCTTTACAGGCCTCGCTGGGGGTAATTTTCAGCGAGCCCCCGCTGGCGAACGGCCCACGCGGCCCTCTGGCCCAGCCGGCCACCGCCCCACCCCTCCGGCCACGCCCCCGGCCACGCCCACGCATGGCCGTGCCCCTTATGGCCACGCCCCCCGGTACTCGTGACGTGCCCGCCCCCTCCTCGTTCTCTCCCCACCGCCCCACCTCCGCGCCCGGCTCCGCGCGGCGAGGGGCGGGGCCTCCGCCCTCCCGGCCTGACGTCAGCGGCCGCCGCGGAGTGCGCAGCCGGTGCCGCGAGACGGGCAGCGCCTGAGGTAGGAGAGGTGTGTGTGAGGGGCCGCGGGGCCGGGAGCTCCCCACGGGTGTGCGTGAGGGGCCATGGCGCCGGGAGCCCCCCACGAGTGTGCCTGAGGGGCCGGGAGCTCCCCACGGGTGTGCGTGAGGGGCCATGGGACCGGGAGCTCCCCACGGGTGTGTGTGAGGGGCCGTGGGGCCGGGAGCGGGGCCGGGAGCCCCCCACGGGTGCGCGTGAGGGGCTGGGAGCCCCCCAAGGGTGTCCGTGAGAGGCCGTGGGGCCGGGAGCCCCCCACGGGTGTGCGTGAGCGGCTGTGAGCCCGCTGGGGGCTGCGGGTGGGAGGGAGCCGGGCCGGTGGGCCGGGGGTGGCCGTGGGGCCCTTGCTGCGGGGAACGTGCTGGTCAGCGGTGCTGCTGGGGGGAGGAGGAGGAGGAAATCTCGGGATGAAGAGGGACCCGTCCCACCTCTGGGAGCCCAGCTGTGGGACGGCGGATCTGGTGGCGGGGTCTCCGAGGTGTCCGCTCGGGCGAGTGCTGCTCCGGAGCAGGGGGTTGGAATCACCAGTGAAGCCCCCCAGGCAGGCCCGGGCCGGGGTGCTGCTGCCCTGGGAGTGTCTCTCCCTCTCTGCCAGTTCTGACAATGCATTTGTTATCAAAAAGTTGCATTAAACTCTCTCAGGTTTTCTTTGCAGGGAGCGAGGTGGCTGTGGGGTTTTACAGTCCCTGCCCTGTGCTGCTCGGCTGCAGTTGTTTATGCGACGTGGGGGGAGAAGAGGGAGGCAAGCGTCTGCAATCAAAGCAGATGGGCATGTTTAATACTAATGGGCTTATTTAGCATAGAGCAAGAGGTATGCTAGCACTCTCTGAGTAAAAAATAGTAATGCTGCACTGTGTGTTTAAAAGCCATTATGGTTGTCCTGGATTTCTGTTTCCTGTTCCTATAGCTGTTGGAGACCTCATTTGGATAATTAAATGTCATGGTGAAATAGGAGAATAAGGAAAGGAGAGTACTTGTCTCCTTTCGTCTGCCACGCAGATCTGGAAGCCCCTTTGATAGCAGCAGGGAGACCCTGTCTGTCCAGGGCAGCTCCAAGATCTGTCCCAGTCATCCTTGATTCATGTTTAGCTCTATCTGAAAGGAACAACAAAAAAAACCCCAGTGCTTTTTGCTTTTGTTGCTTTAACCTTTGCTATGAGACTCGTGTGAGCAGAAGGTTCAACCTGATTGTCTAAACTGGGTAAGTCTTGGTAAGGCAGTAAGTGTAGGTGAGTTAAAATGACCGTGCGGAGCAGCTGCCGCCTCCTTTGTGCTATGTTAAATATAGAGATGAGATACAAGGTGTGGGAAGTGCTGCTGTGCCAGAAAACATGTCTTTTTTCTTTCAACTCCATCGTTTTAATAAAAAGGCTGACTCTTCCTAGACATGTTGGGTGGTAATAATGCCATCAGACAGACTGAGGAGGAGGCAGAAAATGCTGAGACTTGATACGTTTTAGTGATCATATTTCAGTGCTTTTTGAGGACAGTCAGGAATTAGTGCACATGTTGGATAATAATCTTCTGCACTGCACACAATAGTGTTTTGCCAAGTACTGAAACTTCTTCAGTGCTAAGTCTGCTACACTCTGCCTCTTATTCGTGTGCTGTAAAGACCATCTTTGATAAAATACTGATCTGTCATTCCCCTAATGGTTTTGAGAGCAGTAGCTGATAATCTGCAGAGGCTGGTGGGTGTCCTCGCTGCAGAGGCTGAGGAGGAGAAGAGAATGCCCTGTACATGAGTGGCTCTGACGTGAGGTGAGCAGACCCTGCGAGGTGGTACCCCAGTGTCAGTTAGAGGAGAAGGCTCCAGTGTTTTGCTGCGATGTGCCCCCCCCGGTCCGTATTACATTTAAAATTAGCAGTGGCTTGCTGCTTAAAAAACCAGAGGTGTTCCTGTAAGCACAAGCAGCGATGTTCCTGCTCATAGGGTTGCAGTGGGATGATGGAGAATTACCTGGAGGGCTCTGTTTATGGTAAACAGAGGAGCTACCTATTTTCAGGGTAGTTCTGTGCACGTTCAGATTAATACGTTACTTAATTTTTTCTAGGAGGGCAGAGCAAGCTTGTGTAACTCTGGATTTTCAACAAACAGGTCTGCATTTCTCCTGCTACCTGCTTGTGATCTCCCTGTGGTGTGACCGTAGGCTTAGCAGGGGGCCGTGAAAACTTGTAGTGGCAGCTGAAGACTTGAATGAATAGGGTTTGAATGCCTGCCTTCGATATTGATGTTTTCTACTCTCTCGGTTGTGTATTGTGCCTTTCTCAACTTCCTGTTTCTGCACTGAAACCGTATGTCTTAATGAGTAGAAAATAGCACTCTGTCATTTTTGGGAATAGGGGAAGATAGCAAGAAGCCTGAGTCATTCAAGCAGACGATCGGTATTGCCAGTTCTGGCATCCTGCCGCCTGCAGCTTGGCTTCCCAGAAGGCAGCATGTGAGACTCCAAGGCCACTCATCCCAGGATGGGGGAGGTTGACTTACTCCGGACTTGGGATGAAGCGCTTGTCCTGCTGCCACCGCCACCACGCTGCTTTCTTGGGGAGGGAGCTGTGCTGTGTTTCAGTGCTTGCCCACGGCCCATGAGGGTTGCAGAGGGCTTTGGGGAATGCACCCATTTGGAAATGCCTGGTCTATTGTACTCCTTTTGCCAGGCACCACTGCCACTAAACAGAAGCTGCTGTTTCTTTCACTTGCATATCAGAAAGATATATTTCTACATCACCATTATAATGCATTGTTGTGGCTTTATTTGGTCTCATGAGCTATTGAGGGCAGTGCCCTGAACTGTAATAGCTTCTCTTCAACCTCTGACAGAGTAAGGCAAAGGGTTTTTTGGTTTAGTGACAACTGGTGTCAGAGGTACTTGCTTGTGCCCTGTGACAAGCAGCCGTTAAAAGATTCTTGTATACGCCCTACAGGCAAAGTAAAGCATTGTGTTACGACTGCATATAGGATATGGAAAAGCAGAAAAAGCGAGGAAATGTGAGGAAACAATCTCTGTCTTATTCCACTTTCCAGCCAGTCATGAAAATACCATTCTGAGTAATGAGATCTTAGCTGTAGAAAATGCATGTATTTCTGTCCGCATACGCTGACTTCACTGTGTCTTAGAAGCCGTGTGCTGCTCTTCGGTGTGTTTCCTGCTCGAGATGGTAGAACATCATCATGCAGTCTGGGTAATATCTTCACTAAATCCGTCAGGGCAGCAGAGCTGGGGAGGTTATCGTGAAAGACTACTGCTGTTTCATTGCTGGGATGCTGCCAGAACACCATCTGAGTAGCACATATGAATGTATTAACTGTGCTGATTAATTTTCTTGCCAGTCATGCTGTTTATTTCACATTTTCTTCTCAGTTGGACCAACAAAGCTTCTTTCTTAAACTAGACCCTGGAAATAATAGTTAAACTTGACAATCAGATGCTTTCATTGATTTTTGGTTTTGGTATTTATTGCACCTTAAAACTGTCTTAATATATCCCTTTAAGAACAAAATATATGTATGTATTTCTGGAATTATCTAATGTACGACATCATGCAAAGACTTGAACAAGAGCAGTGCACACAAAAGCATTCAAAACGTGAAAACAGGGTGTTAGCGCGCATATCTGGCCATGATTTCTGAGTAAAGGGCTTTGCTTCTTCCTACGTTTTGCCACAAGCACTTCTGTAACTGGGCAGAGTCTCAGCTGGCGTGTCAGCAGCAAGTGCCTTGGCTTATAACACCAGAGGGGCTGTGCTGTGGTACTTCCCAGCATCGTAATTGTTAGTCTCTGGTGTTAAATCATATGTTCTTAAAACCTTTCCATGGATGTCTGAAAAATTTAAAAATTTTTTCCCCGTAAGAATGCAGTTCAGGTAATAACAGTAGCAGACCGTTGGATTTGATTTTTTTTTTTCATTAACGCTTTTATTGTGGGAACTACACATGTGGCTCTTTCAGCTTCATGCTTTTCTTCTGCCATGCAGAACATATAGGTGGACAGTGCGTTGCAAGCAGGAAACCTAGGCAATAAGTTACAAGTAGTATTTCTGTAGAAGTTTTGTATGTTTGTAAAAATTGACAAGACACTGAAGCTTGTCTGCAGGAGGAAAATCCTGGCATTCAAACCTGTGTGGGCATGAGGCTGCATTGTTAGAGAGTCCCATGGAGACGGAATAGCAAGGGCAGATCCTGTGACTGCGAAGCTCTACAAAGGACGTTGAGTCCAAGGCAAATACTGTCAACGTGACTACCGTCCCTTTAGAGATGATGAAAACCCTAGTATCCAAGAAGGCAGGACAGACGATGGAGTGGAGAGGTGAGACAGTTTGTAAGGACACAAGTGTCAGCTTGCACATCAGGCACACTCTCTGTTTGCACAGACAAGCAGGCTTCAGGCCTCTGGAGGGCTTGGAGGGTACTGGCAGGAGAGAACACCTGGCTCAGAAACTTGGAAGGCTAAATGCCTGTTCATCCAAACTACTGCTGTTCACTCCGCAGAGCTGCCTGATCTGGTGGTTTCAGCCACTTGGAACAGCAGGTCGTATTTTTGTGCAGGAAATGCCTGGCAGGCACGCGAATGAGGGTGAGGAAATGCACATCCTCCTAATGACCGGGGAGTATCCCGGAGACCTCTTAAAGAAATTTGGTTTGAACAAAGCAGCGTTTTCTAGCTCTTCCTTTGATAGCATAAAGCTGGTCTTTTCACTTTGGCCTAGACCTGCATTTTGGGAAGTAAAACAGTTTTGAGCAGCTTTTGTCAGAAGAGGTGGGTGCAGTTCTTCTGCAGTTCTCCTTCAGCCATCACGCTAGGCTGATGGTGCTGCCTGGTGAAGTGGGTGGGCAAACCTGAGCGGAGGCTCTTCCTGGAAGCAAACTGAGCAAGAGGGGAATCTCTTACAATTTATCCTTAGCGTACCTTTCATGCAGTCACTAAATGGAGCTTGCAAAGAAGCTGGTAAGAGGGAAACACAGAACCAGTGCCATTTAAAAGCCACTTCTGCTTATTTTTTTTTTTTTCATTTGGATACTGTTCATATGAAATGTAATTTAAATTCTAGGCTGGTTGCCAGGAGCTGGATTGTTGATGTTAAATGTACTTTCCATTAGAGCTCTGTATTGGAAAACTACTTCCTAGTGCTGCAGGCATTGGAAGGGGTGGGTTACATCAGGGTGCCCCAGTTGCCCTTCTCAGGATCTGTGCCTCTTACCGTGCCCTCCATCTGTGCAAAGGCCAGCTGAATCGATATCAGACATGCTCAAAACGTGATTCCTCCTGACTAGAGCACCTCATATGCTGCGGTGCTTGTTCTGCAGTTCTAAAAACAAACAACTTCTTGCCTTTAGATTCCTAAAATCTGCTAACTGTTTTTTTTTGGGGGGGAGGTTGTCTAGGTGTTCCAGACTGCGGATCTGCTTTGGGGTTTTTTTAATTTATTAATCCCCCATTTGTTTTCAGAGGGCTTTCTTGCAGTGTTCACTATGCAACAGAGGGCATTTAAGCCCGTTTCAGTACCCAGATTAGATTATCATTTCCCTCTGCATACACAGTTTTTTATTTAATTGATTGACTTGCATAGGAGATTGTGTTTGAAGGATATGACTTGCAGGCAGCCATCTATAGAGACTGGTATTTCTTTGCAGGTGGATTAGCAGCTGTGAACATCCACTCTGTAAAAATGCAGATGGTTCTTCTATGCATACTGTTTTCAGTTTTGCCGGGATAACGGGGTGATGTCTGTGCTAACAGGTAGAAGCAGACTCATACTGGTCTCCAGTCACTTTAAAGGCCAGAATTGTACTGACTTCAGAAGAGGTGCTTGGGAGCACCAGCCTTGTAAATGGCCTTTCGGAGCAGGGAAGAGGGTGAAACTGGGTCTTATCGGCAGGGATAAGAATCCTGTTTTTGTTTGGGAATCCCTTGCGCTAACAGAAGAGCTTTCCTTCCATCACTCTTTCCCTTGTTCTCTTCGTTCTTGGTTGTCTTCCTGCATCGTGTTATGTTCTGACCAAAGTCCCACCTGTTCAGGCCCTCATGCTGTGCTGCAGGGCTGCTCTTGTGAAGCCAAGTGGTGGTCAGATATCTAAATGTGGCTGCAGATTTCTTTTTTTTCCTAGTTTAGGGGGGAAAAAAAATCCTTGCCAGTGATTCCTAAACATAGATGGGATAAAGGTGAATCTCACTTGAATTGTAATCCACCGTGCGCTGATCTGTAAAAAGGGGTAAATAGGTGGCATGCTGTGGATGATGAGACTTTCCCAGGTTGAAACTAAGGCTGTTTTCAGAGACTTGTGGATGGGTCTGATACCTGGTCAGTGAAATGGTGGAAGAGACTGTGCGTTGGTGAGTGAGCAATGTGTGTGGAAAGGACGGTCCTAGCTGTATGTGTGCAGTGATAGGCTCTACCTGAGCTGTTCCCACTCAAAAGGATCTTGCAGTTACAACTGCTACGGTGCAACTCGAGCTCTGTGTTTGGCTTGATGTATGGCAAGAGCTGTCCTGAGAGTGGGCTAGGAAAGGGAGAGAGAGCAGAAGACTGCTGCAGCACTGTGCGGCAGAGCTTCACGCAGCGTGCTTGCTCCCTCTCAGGCAAATGGTGAAACTAAAGGCACAGCAGTGGGTGGCAAGAATGACCAAGGAATAGGACAGGCTTTATCCTCAGCTCAGGAGAGATGCCTGGAGAATAAAAAAGAATAGACTCCTGGGTGTGCTGGAAGAGGAGAGTCAGGAGCAGTGACTGACTGGTTGTGTAACAGCTGCATTGGTATGCTGACCCTGTGTGAGGCAGTAAGTTTAAAGCAATCAGAAAGAAGTAGGTATTTTCAAAGCTTAATGATGAAATGTGTTTCTCTAAGGTGTATCGGTTGCCAAAATAGACAGGTTTAAAAAAGAATTATAGATGTAGTGTATACAAAGGATCGTAATTCTGTATATATATGTGTATGAAAAGCATAATAGTTCTGTACTTGCACCTTTTGCTAAGCCTTAGTCAAAGACAGGTTACAGATGTAGAGGGACTTATGTTCTTGCATAGGGTGGTAGTTCTTGCATACTGGTATCTCTGTATGTGTCCCTCTGTATACATGCTTATATAGTGTCATATGTGTTTGCTGTGTGACATATTGTGTGTGTACTTCTACTTCAGTGATTTCTTTTTTACAGACCTTACGGGAGACAGTGCAGCCTATTGGGGTATGGTAAGCTGCTTGTTTAAAAAATAAAACCCTTCTGTTAGGGTAGGGGAAATAATGTTTGTTCAGCAGTGTTGAACAAAGGAGTTTGAAGATAGCTTAAGGAAGCTTAATGATACATTAATGAACTTACCTCTTAGCAAAGGTACTAATGGTGGGGGGAGAGAGAGGAAGGAACAGGAACATATTTTGTCATTCTCTTCAGGTGAACTAGTAATTTCTCTGTTGCTAACCAGCAACAGGGAGGACAAATGCTTAGTGACAGTAGAGGAAATCTCTCTCTGCTGGGTTTAGTGCTTAATGAAGTTTCACATTGGGTGAGACACTGCAGGGCTGTACTGGCTCTTCCTGATGGACCTCCTGCAGTGCCGTGAAAAACAAAGGGTTTTACTGGTGCGTTGGCTTCTTTCTTTCAAGGTTTGTCTCTGGGAGGTGCTCATTGGGAAACCCACAGTTATGAGCCCTGATGCAAGCTCATAGGAGTTGGTCTTGGTTGCAGCTCACATGGAATTACTAGTTGGGGTGAAAACCCACAGCAAAGCTTGGCAGTATGTTTGACTAGGAGCTCAAGTATATCTCTGAAAAGTATCTGCTTAATGAGTCAAGGCTCTGCCTTGCGAACACATACCCAGGTGAGTAAATAGGGCCAATAAGCATTTAAAATCATGTATGAGCTCATGAGAATGAGGAGAAATGTCACACGGTTCAAAAAGGGCAAGTAAGGAAGGGTATGTGCGTGGCAGTAACTGGTAGCGGAGGACAAGGAAACATTCTTCCCGAGAACGTAACTGAGGACAAAGACCATTGCGAGACGGCTGACCTTCACAGCTGAGGCAGAGCTGGGAGGGAGTGGACAGAAGTAGTATTTAGGACCTCAGGAGGACCTGGTTTCCACAATCACCTACTGGTTTTGCTGAATACCTTGATAAATTCTTTGGGAGTTTTCTCTTCCCATTCATCACAGATCACCCTGCCAAGAAGACTCCCATACAGTTGCTGCTGAAACTGTTCTTGCTGGATGCTCTCCTTTACTTCTTGCCTAATCTCAGTTGTGTTACTTTACCCTCAACTTCGAGGGGAAAAGTAACTTTCACCCTGGTGGAATATGCCCTTCTTAATCTCACTCTTCATGTTTTCTGCTGTTCTGTTGTTCTTCTGAGGTCTCTGCCCAGGCATCTTTCTGGCTTTTAGTAGACTCCAGTTTTCTCTTCAGTCCCTCTCCTGCATTAACAGGCAGAAGCTCAATTACTAGCTCCGCTCCAAACCTGCCTCCTTTTCGGAAACTGTTTTGGCGTGGCTAACATGGAGCTGTTAAACAGGCAAAGAGCACTGGTATTTCTTTCTTGTTCCCTATGCCACCATGTTTGCCCAAGCCATTGTCAGCCTTGGGTTTTTAACTTTCTTTCCAGTTTCTCACACTTTTCAGAGCTGCAGATGTGCAGTTTTCTTTAGTCATCTCCCACAGCTGTTGGTTTTAGGCAGGCTCTCATCTTACCACACTCTTACAGTGGTTTCTAAGCTTTACCACGTACAGCTGATAACCATCTCAAGACCTTTCTGCAGAGATGCTTTTCTGTCCATGTGGTTGCACCAGAAGTTGTACCAGCTCTCCACAGGGCTTTTGGTATGGTTCCTTGCTGGGTGCTCATGCAGAAACCAGGCAGCTGTGGGATAGTGGGCAGGCTTCCTGCTTGGGTACCGGTGGGAGCAGGGAAGGGAGGAAATGGCTAGCCCTCACGGTGTAGGATGGCCCCTGGGTGTCCCAGCACAAGTCCCCATGGCTAGGGACCAGTGTGATGGCTGAATTTAACTTATCCGCTGCCTGAATTTCAGTTCACTGCCAACTGAAGAATTGCAACATCATTTAAGCCTTGCTACAGCATTAAAACGGCAATGATAGTGAATATAGATAAAATGAACTGATGCGTATGAAGGGACAGAAGGGAAGACGGGACTTCATTGAACTTCACGGGAAAGGATGGGCTGAGCTGACCGTCCTGTTGGATAGGAGGGCTTTGGAAAACCAAAGTATGAATGTGACTCTTTGCTGGAGCTTGGCTGTGATCACTAAAGCAAGCTGAGCCCTGGGGGTTCTTAAGAAAAGGTTTATGAACAAAAAACACAATCTGCAGTTTGCTGCCTTATGTGTATATATATACACAAATATATGTACATCTAGGGTGCCAACTTACAGTCCAGAACAGGCCTGGAGGGGCTGGCTCCTGCCCGAGAAGCAGAGAGTGGGCTGGGGCTCTTCAGCCTGGAACAGGGGGCTCCCACATGCCTCCTCCCCAGTTTGGTGAATCCCTAAATCCAGGAGGGTGACTGCCGATCCCTATCTCCTACAGTCACCCCAGTGGGGCAGGAGGCAGTTTTCCACAAGGCATGCAGCGGAGCTTTGGATCCCCTCGTGCTGGGAGCGGGCACTGCAGCTGTATGCCAGCTCAGGGAGGCTGAGGAAACTCGGCGGGGAGTTCACAGGGGTCTGCTGATTGCCGGGGTCCTGTCCAGCTTGGGCATCAAATGGTTACCCTGCCATGTGCAACAGTAGGTAGGTATACACGTGCTATCTCTGGCCTTGTTCTTCCCTGGGAACTTGCTTTTGGCTGCTATTTTGGGATGATTTTCTGGGTTAGATGAACGTTAGTGGCCCATTATGTCCCAATTCTCTAGTTTGTTGCATTGAAGTGAGTTGTAGGGCTTGCCGACAGCCTTGCACTGAAGGGAGAATTTCCTTGCTGCAGACTTGGTAGAGGCATTGCAGTGCAGTACAGTGGTATAAGAGCCTCCAGTTAAACATATGTTGTGCTTGTCCATTTTAAAGTGAGCAGTTAAGCAGTCTGGCTGGCCTGGCAATGGAAAAAAAAAATAAAATTCCTCTCATCCCTGGCATTGGTTAAACGGTTAAAACTCTTGTCAAAGACATTAAGAAATATCATTTGAAAGGTAACAGCACTGCCTTAGCAGTTAACTGGGACTGTGCCTGGCTTGCACAGCAAGAGGAGGATTAGAATGAATTCAAGTGAATGACAACTGCAGGCTAGCGAGGCCTGGGAAGACCCGGCCTGACGACACTGAAGGGCTTCATTGTGGGAGAGACACCAGTCCTATTCCCTGCCTCTGGAGTCGTTTTGAGTTGGCAGTGCTGTCCTGGGCATCGTGTGTGACCAGACTGGTTGTTACTGCGAGAGTGGGAGGGGGCAGCCTGCATGGGAGAGTCCCAAAGTGCCTGTACAGGAGCGACCATCGTGATAGAAACGTTCAGGCAGGAGTGACATGTAAATAAGCAGAGAGCCTGGGGATATTTCCTTGGGGAGAAACAGTCGGTGCTCTCTGAGGTGATGAAATAGCAAGCCATAAACAAACAAAGCTCACTTCAGCACTGTCAGGGACTGCAGCAGCTAAACATAGCCCCAGAGGCTTCACTCGCTTGGCTTCTGCCCGGCAGATGACTGCTCTGGGCTTGCCATAGAGTTACAAAGGTGAAATTCTTTAATCTGCATCATGCCAGAGCTCAGTCTAGATGTGCGAATGGTCTCCTCTGGACTCAAAATCTGCACATACCCATAAGTGGGCGCACAGTACTGAGCATCCAGTCTGGCCCGGCTGCCTGCCCTTTCCAACACCATTCGAAGGCAATCCTGCTTGTCAGCCTCTCCTGCTCCATGCCGGCAGCAGTGAGCCTCAGCAGAGGCAAATTATGCTTCTAGTATTTCTTGCTGAAGCGCGAGGCATGTGGGAGGAGGTGCGCTGCAAAGGGTGGCCCTTCTGCACCCTGTAATGGTAAAAGGAAATAGCAGGGTACAGCTACTTCAGTCAGGATGGTTCCTGAACACATGGTATTAAGGACACTTCTGTTTCTCAAACAGGGCGAAGCTTCGGAGACCTAATGTAAGAAATGGTTTGCTTACTCATGCTGCTTAGAGGTTAATTAAAGTTGCATTACTGTGACAGTCTTGTCTTTTGATGGCTGTACCATGAGTAATACATTAGGTAGGTTTTATGAACACCAACTCTCTGAGGTGTCATTAGTGTTGCTTTTTGAATGAGACTGAGTCCAAGGTCCTGACTGCTTGTGGCTGCTTAATAATTCAGTTGCATATTACTGGAAGAATACGCAATGTGGTGGGTTACAGTGTCATCAGGAAATTACTCGTATACAGTCTTGCTCCAGAGTGCTGGTCTAGATGCTTGTAACAATTAGCAGAAGTGTAATGGACGTTTGCGTTCACTCTTTCTCTGGTGGAGGCTATCAGAAATGTCTGGAACGGACTGCGTTTCTGCATCTTTTTCTTTTTTAATATCGACATAAAGTAATCACTTCTAAATCTCTCCTAAAAGCAATTTAATCAGGAGTGGAAGCAGAGGATTTTGCTTTGCAAGACTGTTAAATGTCTTAGGGTGAATAGCTGATGCATGACTGGAAAGCAGCAAGTCACTCTGCTGCTGAACTCATGTCACTTGAATCACTTCAGTGCAGTCTCTGCCTCTGTGATAGGTTTAAAAATAAACTCGCTGCTTGATCAGGTATTTTGAGGTCTGTTTCTTAAACTTAATGTAGGCCTCTCTGGAGAGCAATCTGAAGTGGGAGTTACATGGTCGTGGATGAAGTGGACAAAAGCAAACCAGTTCTTCTGTTTGTTTTCCTTCTTCTGCAGGACAGATTGTGCATCCCACATGAACTACGAAAATCCTCCACCTTACCCTGGCCCGGGCCCAACTGCCCCTTACCCACCCTATGCACAGCAACCGGGTGGTCCTCCTGGCCCGTACCCAGGCTATCCTCCCGGACCTACTGGGCCGTACCAGCCAGGCCAGCCAGGTTATCAAGGTTATCCTCAGTATGGGTGGCAAAACGCACCTCCGCCTCCAGGACCAGTGTATGCAGATGGGCCTAAAAACACAGGTATGCCTAGTGGCCGTGGGGTGATGTAATCGTGACCCTTTCTGGTTTGCAAATGAGTGAGTACATGTTGACCTTAAAAGTAGTATGGTGGAGACTTGTTTGAAGTAGCGATTCTGTTTATAGCCTCTTTTCCTGCTTTGTTTTGTTGTTATGTCTCTAACAGTTCTTTGCCTGCTGGAAGATACTGCTGGACATCCGTAATGCTGATCCCTCAGGGGAATCCTCATGCTGAGATTGTTATACGTGCTTTTTGCTGGCCTTAGATTTGCCACAACTCTCGTTCCGTCTGTCTTTTGGTTGATAAGCTTCAACTGAAGGCTGCACAGTTAAAGCTTGTAATATTCAAGTGTACAGTTCCTACTAAATCAGTGTGCATCTGTTTTCTTGAGCCCATCGATATCTGTTCAAGTTATCTAATAGTGCCATTGAAACCGTTCCTGGGCTTTTGATTTCTTTTGGAGGTTATTATTGTTCTGTGGAAAAGCACAGATTTCTGGGGAAAGGGAGGAAGACAGTGTAACTTATCTTGGCAGGTAGCTGGTCCATCTGTTGTGCCACATCCTTTCAATATGGTATGCTGGTTTACTCTGGCACCCATAGCTCTCGTGGGGCTCGCTGCAGTGCTTGGTGCAGGGCTCAAATTGTCAGAGGAGGGCTGAGAAGATGATTGAGGGATCAGAGCATCTTATAATGAGGAGAAGCTGAAAGAGGTGGGACTGTTCACCTCAAGAAGAAAAAAACCCAGGGCAGGGAGGGGGCGGGGGCAGCTGTCCATGTGTATAAATACTTGATGGGAGGGGAATGAAGAAGAGGGAGCTGGACTCTTCTCAGTAGTGTCCAGTCACAGGACCAGAGACAATGAGCACAAACTGAAACGCGGGATGTTCCTTCTGAACACAAGAAGACACTTTTCTACTGTGAGAGTGATCAAGCACTGACACAGATTGCCCAGAGAGGCAGTGGAGTCTCCATCTTTGGAGATACTCAAAGCCTGGCTGGATGATGGTCCTGGGCAGCCTGCTGTAGCTGACCCTAGTTGAGCAGGGGGGTTGAACCAGATGATCTCCAGAGTTCCCTTCCAACCTCAACTCTGGGATTCTCGCAAGGCTGAGTTGTGGTCCCTGCCTTTTCCCCATTGGAAAGAGGAGGATTTAGCTTGGGTTTTTTTGGTAACTCTTTGTCCTGCTGGTAAGGACACTTGCATAGAGACCGAGTTTATTCTCATCAGTTTCACAGACTTTGGTTGTAAAATCTCTGCTCGTTCATCTTGGGGTGTAGTCGCCCCCTCGCCATCAGCATGGGGACTCACGCTGTCATGCCAACTCCAGTGCCGCCTTTCAGGCTTGAAGAAGCCTGAAAGATAAAGTTCCTCATCCAGACTGGGGAGCCAGAAGCCATCATCACCTCTCTTCCTCTGTTGCAGTGAATATCACAAACAGACCTGAGCTCTTGAGAGAAGAGTCTTAAGTACCTATAGCTGTTCTGGCTATCTTCGGGGGGCAGCGGATGTTGCCAGAGCTACCAAGGGGGCTGTTCTGCAGGAGGGAGTGTGGGGGGCACTTCTGTAGCGGCACTGTGCTTTAGGTGGGACCTGCTCTCAGGAAGGAAAGGAGACGCTCAGGGTTTGCATGTGTGTCTGGCATGGTCATGGACAGACTAATCTGGGGTGGAAAAAAAATCAGACTAACGTGTACCTCAAATCAAAACCTAAGTCAGTGCGTTACAGCTGTGCAGGGACTTTGGGTACTGCTGCTGTAAAGACTGATGAAGTGGGTGTCAAAGCTGACATCACTTGGAAAGTTGTCAAGACTCAGACAATTCCCCCAAGGCCTTTACCACTATGTGAAGCTGTCTTTGGCCATTGCACATTAAGGTCATTCTCCACATGCTGTTGTTGCCATGGCCTGGGACAACATGCGCTTGGGGCTTGCTCAGGACTGAGGTCTATACGCATTTGCTGCATTTTGAGATAACTCCCAGCTGCGCCCCTCTACCACTTCATGTTACTCTGACTCAGCAGTGCACTGTGACAAAGGTCTTCTCAAAAGCCCTGATCTTTTGGGAAGCTGGAGCTTGAGAAGTTCCCAGCAAGAGTATTTCACTGTGGTGAATCCAAAGGAGACTTGACATGGGTCGACAGGCTGAACTGTGGAGAGAACATTTTCAAGAACTTTTTTTTGCTGCAAATGGTGGACTACTGGACCAGTGCATATAAAAGCATCCCTGGATTTATATCTGGTGCAAGATGTCAGGAATGCTCTGGTGTGGGTCTGGCCAGAGGATCCAAATATAAGCAGTGAACAATGGGTGTGAGTGAGTAAGAACCTGAATGAGTGCAAGTCATGAGTTCAGCTTCCTCTGTAAAAGAGTGAAAACCTTAAGGGCTTTCCTTTGAGAAGGAGGGGGTAGCAGCCTGGTGATACTTCCCACCACTACTACCACCTGGACTCGAAGTGTAATTGGGGTTTTCCCTGGGAAATGCACAGTTTTGGGGTGGCTAACAGGCATTTCTTGGTACTGGGGGAGAAAAAAATTTCCTTGTATCCTAGGTAGAACATCTTTGATTAGTACAAGTGTCACTTTGCTGCTAATAGCCACAAAAAGGGATATGCTAGCAGAAGCTGAAGGGAGAGTAGGTCTGCTGCCTTGGACAGTCTGGCTTTGAGCCAGATCTGCTGCCTTGGGGGCTTAAAGGATCTCATATCAGACTGGATCAGGGAACCGATGACACTGAATGCCCTCTGCTTAGATCAGGTCTCTGCTCTGCTTGCACACCTGTGGGCCAGCACAAGGGAGTAGGCTGGGAAATCGGAGAGGACAAGTGTCTAAGTGTTTGAGTGCGTCTTCACTGAGAGGCCAGGTTTATGCTGCAGGAAGAATGGTTTTGTTGCTAAACCTAAGCTCACACAACTGTGGTTCTGCAGAAGCAGCACCCTAACCCAGAAACCAAAGATCTTCTGGTAAGTCCTGTTTTCGAACTGCTACCTATAGCCATATCTGGCCTCTGAACCCACCTCGGGAGCCTCCAATTTGCATTGCTTTTGTTGAAGTGGATGTAACGTACAAAACCATTTAATTATGTGAGCAAAATGAAGTCAGGACTATAACTTTGTGTTTGTCTGCAAAAGCTTTCCTTTTTCTTGATTCTGCCTCTGTTAAACACCCCTTTTCCCCCTTCTTTTTGGCCAGTGTATCAAACTGGAACCTGATACCTGTTCTGTGACACTTTAACAGAAGTCTTCTGAGACAGCTTTCAATGAGGGCTTGTTTAATGGTTACAACCCAGGAGTGTCTAATACAGAATGGGTGTCCCTAAAAAAGCTAAATTTTTAAAAAATCTGTTATACCATTACTGTATGTCTCTTGGTGTGGCTGAACCTCTAATATAAAAAAAATTGACATATAAATTTAATCAAGTTGTTACAGTCTGCCTAGCTGGTCTGACATAATTTAATGTGGTTTGTCAGTTCTTGTGGTGTTTCCAAGCAGTTATCTGGGAAGAGCTACTGTGTGGATGCTTTCCTTTCAGAGCAGATGTTTTGCTCTCCTAGGTGATGTAGCTTAATCTAATGAATTAAGCTACTGCAAGTAATGCATTAGTATTTCTGAACAAATGTGGTGTCCACACTGAAAAGGAGGAAATTTGCTGTACTTTAAATTTTATGCTTTAAGTTATTTTTACTGTGTAGGCAAACTCAAAGTAGGCTTTTATATTGTGGGATCGCAGCCAGTGTGCTAATGTGTGGAAAGTAATTATGAATCATATTTTGGTCTTGAGTGGATCACACTGATGGAAATAATTACTGCTGAGCTTTCAAAATCTGACAATAAAGAAGCATTTCATGGTGGCAAGTGTTTTTTAATTGAACAATTTGTGGACTGTCTGGAGTAGCAATGGACATAGCTTGTCCACTTGGCCCTTGGAGAAGAAAAATAACCTCATATTGCTCACTGTCTGTATTAAAAAAGAAACCTGCATATGAGGATGTAACAGGAAAATTCCTTAAACTTTAGTACTGGTTTTTGTCACCCACGCTGCAGAAGAGCTCGTGAACCCCTGAGCCTTGTTTTCAAAAGGCTGCTGTTGATGGACTCTTCAGGCTGAGCAGCACGGGCATGAGTTACACTGGCTGTCTGTGGCATGCATGCTGCAAGCCGTGCTTCTCCCCAGCCACAGCGCCTGTTCTTCCACGTCCTCAGGAGATGGGAGCTGTAAGGCCCAGGCTGGAGAGTTTGGCCCTTCTTATTGGGGTAATGCTTGGCAAGGGTAAAAAACATCTAGGCTGGAAAGAGAAACTGGGAGCAAGGACAGGTATCCTGGGAAGCGTATAGGGTTGCTGCCCAGTTGCGTGGAGTTTGGGTCAGGAAGGCCAAGGCGCATCTGGAGCTGAACTTGGCAAGGGATGCAAAGACTAAATAAGAAGGATTTCTAGAGGTATGTCAAAGGAAAGTCAAAAAAAAGTGAACCTCCCCGTACACTGGGCAAACTGCTAACAACAGAAGAGGAGAAGGCTGAGGTACTCAACTTTTTTGCCTCAGTCTTCACTGGCAATCTTTCTCCCCACACATATCAAGTGGATGAACCGCAAGGCAGGGACTAGGGGAGCAAAGTCCCTCCCAATGTAAGAGAAGATCAGGTTTGTGACCACCTGAGGAACCTGAGCCGTTCTCAGGATATACAGGAACTTCTGTACATACAGAAGTCTATGGGACCTGACGGGATGTGTCCCAGAGTCGTGAGGGAACTGGCTGATGTAGTTGCCAGGCTACTCTCCATGGTATTGGAAAAGTCATGGCAAGTCAGGTGAAGTCCCCGGTGACTGGAAAAAAGGGAAAACATTGCACACACTTTTAAAAAGGGCAGAAAGGAGGACCCTGGGAACTACTGACCTGTCAGCCTCACCTCTGTGCCTGGGGAGATCATGGAACAGATCCTCCTTGAAGCTAGTCTAAGGCACATGGAGGCCAGGGAAGTGATTCGAGAACAACCAGCATGGCTTCACCAAGGGCAAGTCTTGCTTGACCAACCTAGTGGCTTTCTGAGATGGAGTGACTACATCAAGTGGAGCTATGGATGAGGGAAGAGCTATGGATGTCATCTATCTGGATTTCTGTAAGGCCTTTGACACCATCCCCTACAACATCCTTCTCTCTGAATTGGGAAGGATATGGATTTGATGGGTGGACTGTTTGGTGGATGAGGAATTGGCTGGATGATTGCATCTGGAGGGTGGTTTAACGGCTCAATGTCCAGATGGAGATTGGGTTGGCGAGTGGTGTCAGGGGTCCATATTGGGGGCCAGTGCTGTTCAATATATTCATCAATGACATAGACAGTGGGATTGAAGTGCACCCTCAGCAAATTTGATGATGACACCAAGCTGAGTGGTGTGGTTGACACACCTGAGGGATGAGATGCCATCCAGGAGGGACCTGGACAAGCTCAGGAAGTAGGCTCGTGTGAACCTCATGAGGTTCAACAAGGCCAAGTGCAGCATCCTGCATGTGGGTCAGGGCAACCCCCTGGTATCATACAGGCTGGGGGATGAAGAGATTAAGAGCAAACCCTGAGGAGAAGGACTTGGGCATAGTGGTGGGTGAAAAGCTGGACATGAGACAGCAGTGTGTGCTCACAGCCCGGAAGGCCAACCATATCTTGGGCCGCATCAAAAGAAGCATGGCCAGCAGGTTGAGGGAGGTGATTCTGCCCCTCTGCTCTGCTCCCATGAGACCCCATGTGAGTACTGTGTCCAGCTCTAGGGCTTTTCAGCACAGAAGAGACATGGACCTATTGGAGCAGGTCCAGAGGAGGCCACAAAAATGATCAGAGAGATGGAACACCTCTCCTATGAGTACAGGCTGAGAGAGAGTCAGGGTTCTTCAACCTGGAGAAGAGAAGGCTCTGGGGAGACCTTATAGTGGCCTTCAGTAGTTGAAGGGGGCCTACAGGAAAGATGGGGACAGACATTTTATCAGGGCCTGTAGCAACTGGACAAGAGGTAACAGTTTTAAACTAAAAGAGGATGATTTAGACTACATATGAGAAGTAAATGCTTTACTCTGAGGGTGGTAAAACCCTAGCCCAGGTTGCCCATAGAGGTGGTAGATGCCTCATCCCTGGAAAACATTCAAGGCCAGGTTGGATGGGACTCCAAGGAACCTGATCTAGTTGAAGATGTCCCCTGCTTATTGCGTGGGTTTGGAACTAGATGTCTTTAAAGGTCCCTTCCAGCCCAAACCATTCTATGATACCTGAAGGCTTGTTGGAGAAAGGTGCAGTCCAGAACAGTGCCAAACAAGGAGAACAAGTAAATTCCACTCTAGACTGTGTAGAATTAGTTAGCCATGGTGACGGTCTGAGTTGCAGAAATCATCTTGCAATTTACGTGATAAGACTTAGTGGTGTTGGCCATATGACTCCCCTGCATTACAGCACTGTAAAAGGGGGAGGCTGCAGCTGATAGTGTCCACTGGTGCTCCTTTGTCCCTTCTCCCGGAGTGGATGGAGTCCAGCGTGTGCAAGCTTGCACTCCCTCAGAGTCACCCTAGCTACTTCAGCACCGTTGGGCATGAAAGGCCTTGAAGCGTATGCTTCTCGTCCGGCTGGAGGAGCAGTGAGACAGAGGCTGGGTCACTTGCTGAGGTGGCACAGAAGACCTCATGGCCATGGCTTTGATGGTGGTTTTTTGTTTGTTTGTTGGGTTTTTTTGATAGCTGGCTTCTGGGTTTGCACAGGCTACCGATAGCAAAGTCTCCAAAGAAACAACACTTCTTGCATCTTGCAAGGTCTAATAACTGACTTGGCTGTTATTCATTAGAAGTAAACAACTTGACCTTTACTTTTAGAGCTGGTAATTTATATCCTGAGCCTGAGGGATATTATCCTTAAGAGTATCTGATTCATCTTCCTAGCTCTGTGAACTGACTCGTGCTGATTTCTGTCTGCATCTTTCCTGCTGTAAAAACTGAGGCCTGTCTTCTTGTTTGTCCAGGCGTGAGTGCCTGGAACACCGTCGATCTGCCGTTCCGTGTCACACAGTGCTTTGGGTGGGTGGAGGGAACGGGCCTGCACTAGCACAAAGCTGGCAAACGTGCAGCAGTAGGAGCTTGGTGCCTGTGTGGAGCACGGCATAAGGAGCTGGGCCTTTTTGGGCAGCAGAGGCTTGCTTAGGAGGAAGAAAATATCTCATTTCCCCACCAGTATTTTCATTATAGAATAATTTGGTATCAACTGGCATGAGGAAACCACGGTATCTGCTGACTGGTCAGCAGGTACATTGTTGTCTGTGTAAATTAGAGGTGAAATGTAACGTTGTTGATAATGTTGTGCTTTAAAAAGAAGTGGAATGAGCCAAAGTACAAAGTGACATACTAATTTTGAAAGCACTAGCTGATGTTAGCAATTTGCCCAGCTTAATTTCTCCCCAACCCCCCCCCGCCCCACTGATACATAACAACGTAATGGATGAGGCTATTCCGTGCTGTGCCAAAGGGAACCAGGCTCTGTCAGCAGCCTTCCTTCCAACCAAAGGCAAACAAAGCTCAGTATTGCGTTTGACCTATTGTACACACAGGGTGGAAACCTTATTTCTGGAAGTTGATTACTTGTAGCAAAGCCAGCTGTGGTAAGAGTAATAGTCACAGTGATGCTGCCTGCCTCCTAATGTTTGTCCAGCTGCAAGAATAAACGGGTGACCTAGATACAGTCACTGCCTTCTGCTAGAGGGGTGGATTTTTCCTCTTTGCAGGTCTGAGTGTGGAAAGGAGGGGATCCTAATCGCTCTGGTTAGGCCCTCTGGTGCCTTTCAGTGGTTACCCCCTGGCTTCTCAAACCGTGCCTGTCAAGCTGAGCCTTCCCAAGGAAAAGTTTATTTGGAGGGCAGAACGTAGCAATTCCAGTAGGCTTTCTCCGCGTATATTTACCCTTTCCAAGCAGTTTGTTGGAGCGTTTAGTTTAACTGTTACTATACCTTCAGGACCTGCAACTCCAGATGGCTGATGCCCTGCCAAAAAAAAATTTTAAATCTCATTTGGCAGTTGTCCTCTTATCTGCTTCTCGTACTGTAGTATGCATTAAAACCTGGTGTTCTCTCTCCCTGTATCATATCTCCCTCTGTCCCTGGCTCACGTCATCTGACTGCGCAAACAGCGGGGGCCGTTTACTGGCAAACAGTGCTGTCCTGGGGCTGATGTCTGACCTCACCTTCACCGCTTCTCACCCCCAAGGAGGGCATAATCTGAGAAGAACCTGGTATGCAAAGAGAAGGATTTCCAATTTCAGGTCCTGTATCTGAAAACGTGCTTCAGACAAACTGCCTAAATGAGGCCAAGGCTGGCACCGTAGTGGATGGAATTAAATGAGGCTGCCCTTCTGGGCAGCCCTTGTCAGCTGGGCACCTGGCCTGGGTGAGAAGCAATGCGTGTAAGGCCTTTCTCCAGCACTGCGAGCGCTGCGCAGATTGTGGTACTTGAGCCCCAGGGAGATTGCTCAAGGAGACTCCTTCTACACTGAGTCTACTCACTGTGGCATGTCCCCTTTGCTTTAAAAACTGCACTTTGGTCCCTCCTGTCTGTCTCCAGAACACTCTTGCAAGACCCTTGTAAGGCTGAGTTTGTGCTGTGTAAATCCCTCCAAGCCAGGTCTTGTTTAAATCTAGAACCGATGCTGATTTTCAATGGAAACACTGACTCAGGCTGAGGAATGTGCTGTTCTCAGCCATGTCATTGACTTGGTGGAAGATGCCTCCTTGCCTTAACAGTAAACTAAGATTTCGCTGATTACAAAAAAAAACGTTAGAGGGAGTCCTCAAGTTCTGTACTTTTGGGAGACGTCTCTGCATCTGTTGCAGTCTAGAATAAACTGAAAGGTCTGAAGCCCTGAATTACTGCACTTTTGAGCTGGGGGGAAGGTGGTTTCTTATATGACACATCTTCTGCACGCTTTCTAACCTGTGTGATGGGGTTTATAGTGCTTTGGAGTGCTGGCTGATGCCTGGTGACATCCTGCAGAGACTTGAGTACTCTAGTACCTAAGGTATGCTTTTCTCCTATGAGAAGTGCCTGTAGCCCTGCTTTTTAGAGATGTTGGATCCTTCCTGGGCACATCTGTGCTCCATAAATGCTGATTAGTATGACTTCAGTTATCTCGGAGATCTCTGAATCCCATCCCTGTGAGCTCAGGTGAGGAAGCTCACCTCGTTCCCAGCCCTGAGCTCAGCTGCAAGAAAATCTTCTGCACAGTTTATGATCAGATGTAACTCGTGCTTGGAGCACACGCAGTGTGCGAGAGGGGAACAACTTTACTTACCCTTGTGTGAAATGTGGCCAGTGCCGCGTTGGCTCTGGAAAGCTCTCACTTGGCACAGTAATTTCCCTGAAATATGTTGCCTGTTCAGCTCCCTGAAAGCTGAAACAGCTCTCTAGGGTGACCGTAAGAGCTTCTCAGACTAGCGGGAACTGAAAGGCAGGAATTTTCCTAACCTGCTGGATACAGTCATGCAGCCACGGAAGAGGGCAGGTTTCGTACCAGTGTGGGTAGTTACAGATCAGTCGCTTCTGCTTGAGTCCAGGCTGAAATCTGGGCTGGGTCAGCAGCAGCCTGGTGGCGGAGGGGATTTGCATGGGAAACTACCCGTACTCGCTGCCAGTTTGCTTCCTTGATACTTGATTTTTGCTCAGGTGACTCTGGCGGTAGAGCCTTTTGTGTTTGGAGCTGGGGATTTTGAAACTTGCTCTCAGTGTTTTGCAACTTTGGATTTTTTTTTTTTGCTTGGAAGTGGGCTATTGTATTTCCATCTGGCTCTGACTGGTATCTGTTTCAGGACTGTGCTAAGGTATTTCCTGAAGTCTGAATACAGTGTCAGTAGAGACTGTGTGTACAGTGAAAGCCTCTGGGCAGGAGGGAGTTGGGGGGGCCCGGGAATGTGACGTGACAGGCGTGAAGCTGTAAAGCATGGGCAAATATCCCCAGAGAGGAGAAAGAATAATTAAATGCCTTTCTTGACAAGGGAGTTAGATCTCATCTGTGCCCAGGCTGTGCCCTGGAGGTCTTGTGGGCAAGGGAGGCCTGGGGCAGAGACGAGACTTGTTGGCAGCCTGTGTGAAAATTTTAGTTGAAGTCCTAGCATCCCTCTTCCCCAGTCACGTAGTCTCTTCTTCTGCACTTGCTGCCTGTGTGGGGTTTACTCCAGGACACGCAGCTGTCTTGGGAGGTCAGGGCTGGGTGTTCCTTCCTCCTGCAGTTCTGGGTCTGCAGCCCCAAAGAGTGGCTCAGAAACACTTGATTTCTAGTTACTGTCACCTCTGCATCCTTCGGTTGCAACTAATGCCCTTGTACTGTCTTTCCCTTCTCCTGAACAGAAGGACTTTCACTGGACTTGGGTAAGAATGTTTTGAAGGTCGAACCAGATGCACAGACTGACTTGACTTATCAATCTGCTGGAGGCAGCACTTAACTCTGTAAGAAATTATTATTAAAATGGTGTTGTGCAGTTTTAAGCAAGACTTCTTGCTTACTGGCCGGACAAGCGAAAACAAATTTCTTGGTGCAGAAGCAGCGATAAAACCCACTTTATTCACATGTGGGAAAAGACTTACTGGTCCCTTCTCTGCTGTGTGCTTCCTCCCATATGAGAAGACTGTGGTGTTAATACTTCTGCTCTGAACAGTTGTTACCGTGGCAGTCAGCTGTTCAGATACCACAGGAAGAGCTTTTGGTCAGCAGTAGCAGTGGCTGGTAAACTGCTGTTGCTGCTTCCTCTTGCGTGCTCCAGGCCTTGCCCAACAGGAGTGTAAGCCTCTTGTGTGCATGCAGAGTGGGTCTGAGTGCCAGCACGCAGCTGGAGCTAAAGAAGACGAAAACTTCAGGACTTACTGCTTTTCTCATGCTCCTAGCCCTCTCGCCTTAGGAAGAGGAAGGAGTCTCCACAGCTGGCTGGTGCTAGGCTGGGCCGACGCTGGGGGTGCGCGCACTTCGCTTCTTCCCAGGCGGCTGATTTCTTGGCTGAGCCTGCCCCTTGGCTTGCCTGAAGTGAGCCCTTGCTTGCTTGTCTGTCTGCCTGGGTGTCATACCTGAAATACCTAGACAAGGGCCAGGGCCCGCGGTGACTGCAGCAAGGCTTCTGGGAGGGCTTGCGGAGCTCAAGGGCTCTTGGGTGGCGTCGCTGCCTGCTTTCTGGAAGGGCTCCCCATGTAAGTAAGTGGGTACCTTAACGGTGATGTCTGTGCCGGGCCCGGGGGACAGGATGGCTGGTTCTATCATCAAAGCCAGTATCCTTGTACTGTGGTCCTTGTAGACCCATTGCGATAAGGAGCGCTACAGTCTAAGGTCGTGATTTTAGTTTATACCAAACCGGGTGAAAAGTACTGCTCATGGCCTTTCCCTCATGAGCTAATGATTAACATATAAATTAGGCATGAGAAGAAACAAAATGTGTATGCTTAAGATAAAGCAGGTTGTTCATGAAATAACAAGGTATTGTAGTATTTGTTTTAAAAACAAAGTGGGAGTTATTTGCACTGGATTGTGCAGGCTGGTACTGTGTGATTACAGGGAGTACTACCGTTTTGGGGACAAGCATGATTCATTGTGATCTGCACTCTTTAAGGCTGATTAGAAGATGGGAGGATCTGCTCAGCTTACACCCTCTCCCATCCTGTTTTAGAAAAAACAATGGAAGCATCAAAACTCGAGCCTAAAACTGAGCGCTCCTTAGTGCCTCTGAGAGAAATCACCCTTGTTCCTTTTCTGTATCGGACTGCCAGTCCTAAAGCGCTAATGGGCATCCGCTCGTCGTGGCAAGGACCCTGCCATGCCATGGGAGATCTTTGGAGTGCCTGACCTTGGTCAAAGAGAGAGGCACAAAGCAGCTAATGAAGTTGCCAGTAAGGCTCAAATTATATTGGAGGCATTTAGGCTTCTGACAAGAAGCATACAAAACCAGCACTTCCCTTAATTGACGTATTTTGGGTTGGGGTTTTGCTGGCAAAGCTCTTCCAGTAGAAAACCTGAGCTCTGTTAATGGAAAGCTGCTGGTTGAAGTGAGTTGGGAAGCCGTTCGGTGGCTTGCATCAGTAATGTGCTGTGCAAGACTTCCAAAGGGATTTTCAGAGGTTTGAGTAAGGTGCTTAGGGTTTTGTTATGCTGTCTCTCGCTGGGCTGCTTACAGGGGATCCTCCGCATTTAAAATAGCGCTATTGTATAGGCTGGGAAGAGCGAGTAAAGGTGCTACCACGCGTTCTTGGTTTCCTTGGGTCCTTCTGTCGCTGTGTTAGTGCTTTGAGGCTGATGATCAGTTGTGCAGTGTCCAGAATTAGAGGACTGGAACAGGATGTCTCCAGCCTAAGGAGAGGCTTGGCCTTCCTTTGAACTGTTGTTTATCCTGTGCATTTTGGTAGCTGTAAGTGAATAAGATAGAGAGCTGTTCTGCTCTTGTCCTCTCCTGTGTAACGCCCACACCCAGCTGGTCGATGAGAAAAGCTTTTCAGCTTTAATGCCGTATGACTGTGTTTAAAGTTTCTCAGGTAATTTGTCTGGTGACAGCAACAGAGCTACAACTTCTGAAGCATTGATGAAGCTTCAAAGACAGCGATCATTGAACTCAAACTGTAAGGTGGGTTGGTTTTATTTAGTAGAGTATTGCCCAGATGCTCTCGAAGACTGAAAACTTTTAGTAGCGGCTGTGTTTCCTCTCAAACCACAGCAGCAGTTGACACCAGCTCCCGTGAGCCGGCGCTGATTGAGAGCTGCCCTCCTGGGACTCGTGCTCTCTCTGGGAGAGAAACTGCAGTGGGAGGCGACAACTTCTCAAATGTGTATTTCAAATGGTGTCCTTCGGGGCTTTCCTTGAACGTGGAAGGTGAATGGGTTTGGTAAAGTACCGTAACCCTCTGCATGGGGAAAAACACAGCTTTTTCTCAGAGCGTTTCTGCAGGAAGGTAGTTGTGCCACAATGTGCTGCTGCCTTAAATGACCTCTGGCTTGTAGCAGAAGAGAGTGCAAGGACCTGGTCTCTTTCCAGTGCTGTTTCACTGTTTCTAACAGAAAGGCCATGGTGAGTCCCGGAAAGGTCTCGACGTGGCTGCTGTCCCTTCTCCTGTCCCAGTTGTGCCTGTGTATCAGCCAGTTCAGTGCAGGCCTCTCTGGCCCAAGCTGCCAGCAGCAGTGCCACACCGGCTGCTGAAGGTGCTGCTGGCAGGGGAGGAGCGATGCCCGCGGCTGCTGTGACCCACATGTGATGAGAGGCAGCATCCAACGGGAGCGGCCACGTGATAGAAGTGCCACTCTGCCGTTGCACAGGCCCACATTTGGAACAGCCATTTTGTTGAATATTTCAGCAAGTGTTTCATAATAGCACTCTATACAGCTTCGTCAGCGTGTCCTCAACACTTGGCTGTAGTTTAAAACTTCTAATGGCTTAATCATTCATACTTCAGGCAAACTCTTCTCCTAAGCCTGCAGTCATGGAGAGCTTGCTATAAATTGCGCAAGGCGGCATCCGTTTCAGCTCTGCTTTGGGGTGGGGAAGGTTCCACAGGCCTGTCCTCCAGCAGAGTACACAGTTAGGCTCGATTTCACTGACTTCCTTGCAAGTTGCCAACTAACCAGTTGGTGTGCTATGATGGAGGACTTGTCAATGTTCCTCTGTCGTTTGATAGCTTGTGTCTTCTGCGTGCCCCAGTGTTGCTCCTTGGCAGCTTAGAGCTACCGGAGAGTAACGTTGCTTTAACTCTAGCAGGAAAGGGCAGCAGTGTTAAAGCTCTTCCCTGCATGGTGCCTCTGCTGCGGCTACAGATGTGGCCACCTTCAGCCAGGGTGAAGACGGGCTTGACTGTGGTGGCCAAAACTCGTAACTGCCCCCCAGCCTGTGGTTTGCATTGCAGTGACGTGGCCCCCCTTGGTCAGCAGGTAATGGCTGGAGGCCAGCTAGGGCTGCCTGCACTGGGTGGGAAGCGCCAGACCCTAGTGCTCACGGGAGAGGGTGTTGCCAGCGTGGGAGCTCGGTCCGTTTCGGCCGCTCCAGCAAGGGAGCTGAGAGTATGCGAGGCACCCCCAGAACAGTGTAACCTTTACGCTGCCCCCCAGATTTGGGAGTGTCACGCGCTGCAGAGCTTTTTTGGGGGCAGGGAAGGGCATCATGTTCCCCTGGGTTTCACTCAGCCTGAAGCTGCAAGGACTTTGCTCTGGAGCAGGTTCTGCGGTATCTGTTCTCGCTGGTGTTTTCCAGAGGTCAGAGTCGCCCTGCTGCCCCCAAGGAACCAGTGCCCCCCCCAGACATCCTCCCAGACCCCTTCTGCTGTGCGGATCTGGATGTCTCAAGGCACTGGGGCACACTTTTGGGTACAGCAATGCTCTGGCAGCAGCGATCCAGCCCTCCATGGCACCAAAGCAGGACAGCTTTGAATGGCACCTTGCAGATGGTTAGAAATGAGAGCTGCTCAGGGCTCCAGCGCAGGGAGCTGGTTTGGGAGCTTCCTGAGCAGCCATGGGAAAAGCACCCTTGGCTGTTCGCTCTGAGGGGTGGCAGGAGCCGACGAGCATCCCCCCCACCTGGACGTAGGCAAGAGAGCATGGCTGGTACCCCGCTCTGGGGAGGAGCCCTGGCCATCTCTGCCTGTTGTGTCTGCATTCTGCCCTGCCGAACAACTGCATGTCATCGTCTTAAACAGGGCTGTTGGAGCATTTGGTATGTGTTTTGCCTTCACCTATTGTAACGGGGCCTTCTCGGAGGGAAAAAAAAAGGCACCAAAGAGTTAGTTACTTGTTCAGAGCTCCTGGATTCTCCAGGGAAAAAAAGCCCAAAGGTTTTTCCCAGCCTGAAACACGCCAGTGCCTCCTTCAGTCCTCTCAAGCTGAACGTGTCGTGCACAGCTCTGCCCTTCCCGCGCCGCTGGGTCGTGCGACTGGGTTTGCACAAAGGTATCGTGCGGCGCCAGGGCTCACTTCTCTCATCATGGCTCGGTGTGTTCAGCCAGAGGGAAGGGCAGCTCTGTCTGCTGCAGGGGAGAATGCTGCTCGGCCGAGGAGGGTGACCGGTCAAATGTCAGGGTGTCCGGCTGCCCCCGGCTGCTCGGGGAAGGAAAGCAAAATGGCGTGCGCAGCTCTGCTAAGCCAGCTTCTTCGCGGGGCAGCAGGGCACAGCGCCCTTCTTTCCCGCTGCTGTGCAGTCGGTGACCGCTATAGCCCACTGCTCCGGGGACCCGACCGGCTGCTTGATGACAGCCTGCGCCGCACAGAGGTGTACGGGAGCCAGCGGGCTTGGGTCACCTCACCAGGGAGCACAGGCAGCAAATAGAAAGCTGGTGATACAGTGCCGTACACTCTCAAGTCTTCATGCTTTTGAACGTGAAGCCTTTGGAAGTCTTCCGTGCATGGTTCTGAGCACAGTGTGGGCTGTGGGCGGGTAGGAGGGGTCTGACCAGAGTCCGTGGACGGGACGGGTCTGTGGTCCACCCTGTGGAAGGGATGGAATAGGCTCTCTCGGATTGCAGGAGGTGGCCAGGGCGCTGGGCTCACAATGTCACTGACCTTGTTCTGCGCTCCTTGCCGGTGGGGCAGTGCTGCTGGCCCTGGCCACGGGTTGTGGCGAGGGGGTTGTGCAGCCTCCCCCACCCCTGCGGCCCCTGCCCCACAGCCTGCAGCGCCCTGGGCTGTGCGTGGGAGCCAGGTTTCCACCAAGCCCCTGTCTGCTCCTGCTTGGAGGCGCGTGCTCTGGCTCTGCAAGGGCAAGCGGGGCCAGCAGCTCCTGGGGGAGGAGAGCATGTGGCACCTCTCCTGCTCCTGCGCAGCCTGTCACAGCACTGCAGTACGCTGCCACCTCCTTCTGGGGTTGTCTGGAGAAGAGATGTGCTGCCACCCCCAACGGTCCTGGAGCAAGGGAATGTCACCACACGCTGTGAGCGAATGCTCCCGGGCAGCTGCGGTGCCTTGGAGGGAAGGATGGGCAGTGGTGCCGGGCAGTGGCCGGTGCAGTGCACATCATCCTCCACCCATTTTTTGTGAGAAAACTGAAGGAACGAAGGGGTAAAAACGTTTTTCTGAGCACAAAGCAGGCTGTGGCATGATGGCCTGAGCTGTCTCCTGCCCAGGCCTCTGCCCGTCAACACCCCGTCACCAGCCATGCGACTGAAAGCACTGGCTGCCTGCCTGGGTCACAACAAACAGACCCGAGACAGCTTGAAGGAAGGAAACTGCTGCAGTTCTGGGTGTGATGGCCTGCGCTCGGTGAGGGGGAAGCCAGAGGGCAGTGGGGCAGGCAGGGAAGCACCGGCGCTCCTGGGGGGTGGCTCACTTGGGGCGGGGGCTGTCCAGACTGAGCCTGTTTTCTTGCTCAATAACTGTATGTGACGTAACAGGAGTCTGTCCTGGCTGACCTGCACCAGCTGCTTGTGTGGAGACCGTGCCTGGCATCGGCTGCGGAAAGAAGTGCTTCCCCCGGGGAGCCTTCCTGCCCGAGGGGTGCTGCGGCGACAGGAGGGGGCTGGGGCCAGCAGACAGGGTTGGTTGGACGCTGCTGGCGGTTTTGCGCTGCTCTTTGACTGACTGAGCTCTCCTGTCCCCGCAGTGTACGTCGTGGAGGAGCGGCGGAGGGACGACACGGGCGAGAGCGCCTGCCTGACGGCGTGCTGGACTGCGCTTTGCTGCTGCTGCCTGTGGGACATGCTGACCTGACTCCGCTGCAGCCGCCTCCCGTACCTCTCACTGAGTGCTATGCAGGCTCCCCACTCCTCTCCTGACTTCTTTCTGTTACTGTAATCAACGCTCTGCTTTGCACAGCCACGAGTTCCTGTCTGTCAGTCCTAGCGCCTTGTCGGGGTGGGGGGTGCACTCCTTTATTTTAGTAAAGGAAAAAAAAATCCCTTTTTAACATTTCTAAGACTTTTGTTGTAACTTTGAAGAATGTGCTAATGGTATATTTCAGCCAAAGGCATTCTGATGAAATGTATATTTATCAGTTGAAATTTTCCTAGTCCTAGAAATGAAGACATACGCAATAATTAAAGGCAACCGTTGATTTTCTTTGCTAGGTCCCGACTGTTTCAATAAATCTGGCCCGTAGAGGGTGTGCGTCCCCCGTCACTGTCTGTTCTCAGCCTCCCGCCTGTGCTGACTCTGCAGCAACGATGGTCTTGGCTTCGAGCGGCTTCGCTGCAGAAGTTCGTACCTCTACGCCTGGCGGAGGCCTGGGCTGGGGGGGGTCTGGCCCTGCTCTTAGCAGCATCTGGGGGATTTTCTGTAGCAACCTGGTGCCCTGAGAGCTCTGTGAGACCTGGGGGGCTGGGGAGGGCAGAGCGCCTGTGTCCAACCCCACCACTGCCCTCGTCCTGCACACAGCAGCTCAGTCGGGTTTTCGTCCCTCTGCTTACTCAGGGCTGGACACGGGGGTCCCCTTCTGGGATGGCAGAGGGACGGGTGAAGCGCGTGCTGAGCTGCTGTGTGTGTGCCAGCAGCTCCTGGGGGAGGACGGGTCCCACTCAGGGGTTCTGAGCAGTGGTTCATCATCCCCCTGAGATCCATCATCAGCCCCTGAGACCTGGCAGCAGGTGCTGGGAGAGGGAAGGGTGGCCCAAGCTAAAGGAGGGTTGTGCTTGTCTGGACCCTAAGGCTCTGCTCCCCTGCTCCTGCAGGGGCCTGGGGCTGGCACCGAGGCCTGAAGGAACCCAAGCAGGGACAGGGCTTAGCTGCCAACCGCATGGCAGGGCCGCGGGTGCCATGGCCATGCCACGAGGCTTGCTCAGGCCTCACAAGGCACCTCAGTGGGTTCCTCTGTGCTTTAGTGTCTGGGAGTTCCCTCCTGAGCAGGTGTCTGCCGCCTCTGGCGCAGCCCAGCACTCTGTACGCCTCTGCTTCGGTCTCAGAAATGCAGTTTTGGGGCTCTGGTCTGGAGCAAGACAATTCGATTTAGGTCGGTGAGGGTCCCTGGAGCCTTCGAGCCCCCCAAGCAGGCTGCAGCACCAAGCTCAGCTCCACTGCCAGAGGCTCCCAGCCCTGGGAACGGTCACTGTTACCTTTGTGGTCACTCTGTCACCTCCCTGGCAGCTCGGTAGCCATTGGGGCTCAGCAGGGTGGTCCCTGGCTCACCCTGCCTTGGCAGGGGGTTAAAAGCGGAGTGTTGAGCTGCCCTGCGCCCACGCCCCTGCCTGCTCCCTCCCTCCAGCGCCCCCCCCCATATCCTGGTGCGGTGGTCAGCCCACCCCACCTGTCCTTGGCTGCTCCCCAGAAATGGCCTTGCCAGGCACAAGGAAAGCCCCCGGCCCTGTGCGGTCACCCCAGCCATGGGCTGGTTCTTGCCTTGCCTCAGGCAGGAACTGGTCTGGAGCCATTTCCCCCCAGCATGGGAAGAAGGGGTGCGGAGTCGCGTTTGCTGGTCTCCGCCTCCTGCTCTGGCAGGTGCCTGTACCACGGACACCAACCAAGCAGCTCTGCGCCTGGGCTGATGTGGCTGCAGCAGCGCACACTCTGCTCCCCACCCCCCCCCCACCCCACCCCCCCCGCCCATGCCACAGTGCCTGGGGACGCCAGATCGCCCATGCTCCACCTGGAGGGGCTGCTGTGGGGGCCAGCCACCCCGCACCATGCAAGGGGGCAGCTCAGCTGCCTGGGGCTATGGGGGACAGAAACTGGGCTGGGGGTGCTGGAGAAGAGGGCTCCACCTGTCCCCCGCTGCGCGGCAAGACTGGACGCTGCCTGTCCCCGTGCCAGCGCTGGAGCGGGGCAGGGGGTGACGCTCAGCCCAGCCCAGTGCGAGGCAGCCCCTGCAGCGGGGAGTCCCTGGCCCCTGAGCCCAGCTGTGGGCTGACCCACCCTGCCCCAGGGCCAAAACCGGGGGCTGGGGACAGGGATGGGAATGGGGACATGGGACACCTGGTCTGGGTGTCCCCACCCCTGCTGGGTGGTGCCAAGCGTGGCAGCTGGCAGAGGCCAGCCAGCACCGGAGCCAAGGTTGGGCGGCAGCAGAGGTGAGCGCTGGTGGGCAGGTACGGGCTGAAGCAGCTCAGAGACCCAGTGAGGGGCGGGGGGAGCCCAGGTAACCCCCATCCAGGCACCTCCCAGACCCATCACAGGGACTGTCAGCACCCCACAGGCCCAGCCACGAGCCCAGAGGATCCCATGGGCACAATGGCAGGCAGGCACCCAACCCAAGGACACCAGAGGACCTTGTCCAGGGCCCTTCCCAGAGAGCTTCTGCCCTGTGCCCAGGCTGTGCCCTCTCACCCGCGTGACCCAGCGCAGCTCTCCAGAGCACCTTTTGGAATAAGGGGTTGATGTCTGGTGTGGGACACAGCGGAACACAGGGAAAAGCTGTTTGGCATTGCATGGGACTTGCTATGGGATGTTTGGTAGAGGTGCAGGTGATTTTGGGAGGAACAAGTGTGAAAAAATAGTGAGAGATGGGGCTGAAAGGAGCACTGGGTGTTAATGCCCAGTTGGTGGGTGCACTTGTCCGGTGCCTGGGCAGCGCAGTCTGTCCAATCTCAGTAAATTCCATTTAAACTCTGCCCAGAGCGTTGACTGCACCCCTGTATCTATGGGGCAGGAGCGCGCGGGGTCAGCAATGGGACCTGGAAACTCCTGCCCAGCAGGAGAGGAGACGTCCCTGAAGGCTGCATTTCAGAGAAGCAGCGACGCCAGGAGCGGGGGCCGGACCAGGCCAGGCTGGTGCACTGCGAGCACGAAGCACAGGGTGGCACTGGCCCGCCATGAGCTCGCTGCCGCGCTGGGGCTCTGCCAGGCCTGTGCGTACCAGGAGGGAACCAGGGCCCCTCACGGCTGAGACAGAACAAATGACCACCCATCGCAGACCTGAAGGTGGCCGTGATGGCCAGCCCTGCTCTGCCCGGCCCTGCCAGCCTCCCTTTTCCCCCCCGCCGCAGTTTCACCAGCCTCGCTCCAGCGACGCAGCAAACCTTCCCCAGTGCCCAGCGCCAAGGAACACGCAGCGTCTTTCCCGGGGGGGCGGGAGGGGGAGGTGAGGGCTACGGCTGCTTTAAAGTGAAGCAGGATTCCCCAAAAGGCCCTCACCCCAAATCCCACCCCTGCCTCCTTTCTCCATCGGATCCCTGCAGGGGACTTGAGATGCCGACAGGCAGTAGAAACGAGCTCAGGCTTCGCAACAGAATTTTATTGAAACTGGCAGAGAACGGAGGTCGCACAGGAGGGCGGCAGCGAGCAGCACACAGGCAGAGCTGCCCAAAACCACCCAGGGGGTGTCACGGGAGGCCACGGGGAGCCACACGGCTACTGCGCCCTTCGGGCCATCAGCATTTCCCGGATGTTATCTTCTGCTTCCTTCACGCTCCGCTCCAGGTACGACTTCTTCTGCTGCAAGGCAGAAAACCCAGAGGAGAGTTAAGGCCCCCCCTAGCACTGACGGCACGCGCCCCGGTGCTGGGGCCAAGAGCCGCCCAGGGCAGAGCCGAAGCAGCCTGCTGAGGGCACGTACCGCCCCACGGCTCTCCCCAAGCGAGGGCAGCGGCTATTCACTTCCAGAGGCATCTTGGAAGCGTTAATATTTAGCCTGGGCAACGTTTACAGAGGCTTTGAATTTTGCTCCCTCTGAAACCTTCTCCTTGGCGCTGCCAGGGCCGTTGCAGCAGCGGAGCTGTGCGAAGTCGATTCATGAACTACAGCAAGGAAGGAAAAGGAAATCAGATCCTGTAACGCTTGGAGCCTAGAAGGGAACGAACACGCTGAGGCCTCCTCATGGAGACAACAGCAAAATCCTTTCACACATGGGTAAAAATGGCTCTTTTTCCCAGCTGAGCCAGTTTTCTAAACCCAGACCCTCCTTTCTATCAGAAATTCCCTGGCATCATCACCAAATACGTGTGTTTTCTTAATCATCTTTAATTAGGCTAGGCTTGGCTGGGAAGCAGCCCGAAGCTGTGCATCCCAAGATAGGAATTCGGCATGCAGCGTTTTTTCCTGCTAGTCTGGGTGCTCCTAGGTGACTGGAAAAATCAGTACTTGGCTCTTTTGACTATTTTCTCTGGGTTTCCAAACAACAGCCACAACAGTCTCGGGTGGACGCCAGGCCAGCGGAAGGCACTGAGGCGAGCGCAGGCAGCCCCCGCTGCCCCGCGGCACAGCAGGCAGAGCACCGCTCCAAACGCAGTTTCGGGAGGGGCTGGGGGGGGGGGCCCTTGGGGAGGGTCCCCAGGGCTGGGCCTGCGGAGGGCCATGGGGGGACCCTCCGGGGACTCCACGGGTGGGACGTGCTGCACACTGGCGCGGGGCTTGCTGTCCTCAGCAGCTGGGGGACGGGCCGAGGGGCTGTGTGTGAGCCCCCGCGCGGGGGCACGACCGCTGCCAGCTGGCAACAAGCTCCCCTGCCAGGCCTCCCCCGACTCCGGCAAGGCCGTGGGGAGCCGGGACCCATAACGCTGAAAGACAATTGATTAGCACACGGGACAGTCCTGCTGCCGTCACCCCCCCTCCGTCCCCTCGCAGCAGACCTGCAGTAACACTTCCGTGTACCCAGCTGAAATGCCCACGCCGTGAGGACGTCTCTTCCAGCCCCGTTTCTGAATATGAAAGGGCTTTTATTTAAACAGTACCGGTTGTTAGCGACAGCTAGGGCTGTGGGTATGGCAAAGGGCTCCTCGTCCCTCTCACGCCGTCCCCAGGCCCGTGGGAGCCCTCTCGCTTACAAGAGCTGCTTTTCAAGAAACCGCTGGGAGAGGAGACGCAGCGCGGGCTGGTTCCTCCTGCCAACAGCTCGCTGACACCCGAGCAGGACTTCTCCACCGCCGCGCCACTCTCACGCTGCCCGGAAAGACGCTGAGGGATTTCACATCCAAGGAAGTGAATCTGAAGGCTTGTGAGAGGAGACAGGTCCCGGAAAACCTGCGTGGGTCTGAGCTCCACCTCACTCCGCTCACTGGAGGAGAGGGGCAGAGCTGGCTTCTGCGCACTCATTTATTAGGAAAACATTTTCTTTTTAATGCAATTCAATTAGCCGATGAAACGGTTGTAGCTTTCTGTCCTCTCCCCTCCCCCGTGTGCCCACCAGGCAGCAAGAGGCATTCCCAGAGAGCCGCTCTCCGCCGGCAGGCTGGTCCCAGCAGCAACGCCGGCAGAGCCAGGCCCCGCTGCCGTGCAGGGACCCCACGCGCAGCCAGGAGCCGGCCGTCTGCACACGACAGCTCTCTCCTGGCACAGCGGGATTTCAAACCTCCCCTGCTAGGAAGCCACGCTGGAGACCATTTGGAGCCCGCTTTTCCGAGGACAAGGGACCCTGAGCGCTAAGGTGGGCGTTCATGTGGCCCACGTGGGCCCGCGCTTGCCCACTCCTGCGCAGGGGCGTGCTCTGCCCTCCCCAGGGGAGCAGTGGGGCCGGAGCTACGCAGCCCAGGGCAAAGGGACATGGTTTAATACCAGTGCCTTACGCAAGCACGACCTGCAGTCTCAGGCAGGCGAAGCTTCAGGGAATTTCTATTACCCTCAATCACTCTCCTCAGTCAGTTTCTGGGGCAAGATCTGGGCTGGTCCTGACGCTTTTTACTCCTGCCTCCTGAAAGTAGGCTCCAGGGAGGCTCATCCCCAGGCTCAAGCAGCATCCCTTGAGCATCAAGGGAAACCCTGCACTAGCAGCTGGGGGGGGCTGCAAACTTCCCAAGCTCTCCTGCAGGCCGGCAGCACGGAGCCAGCACGGCAGCTGGCTCCCATCTGACTAACAGCCCGCATCGAGGAGCAGACCGTCACGGCGTTTTCCAAGACGCGAGGTGTTCCTTCCCAAGGAGCTGTGGCCTGGTTTCTGCTTCGTTAATCACAGGAGAAAGAGCGGGAGCTTGCGTGCAAACCCCTCCTCACCGCGATTACTGGGGTCTAGACAGGAAACTCCGTCTCTGCCTGGTGCGCAGTGCCAGGGAGCAGCGCTGTGAGCAAGCCGGCTGACACACGCTGCCTACTCCCAGAGACGGTCTGGCAGCACGGCTCTTAACTCACCCTGGAGGCTGTGCTGGTCCAGCCAGATCTGCCAGACTGGTGGGACCTGCTCCCCCTGGGAGGAACACTGCCCAAGCCTTCCAAACCCCACCTCCAAGCTTCCCTGAACTCACAGCTTTCATTTGCGCTCGCAGCCCCAGTTAACCCTATATCCTCTGACCCCACGTTCTGGGCCAGCCTGTGCCTGCCAGGTTTTGGCCCATCGCTCCATTACCTGCATATATTTTCCTGTGAAGGTGCGTTTGCCGCTCCAAGTGTTAATTCTCAGTCACCGTGCCGAGACAAGTGCAGCTAGAAGCAAATTTCCAGTGCAATACCAGAACTGTGCTGCTGGGTTTGGTCCCTCATGAAAGCAAAGGCTGCTACTGCCTGCAGCCTCTGATACGAGTTTTAACACAAGTTAAGCCCAGTGCTCGCCAGTCAGGAGCCCAACGGGACATGGCAGCACACTGGCCCTGCATGGCAAGCCACCGACTTTAGAGGCCGCACAACCTACGAGCCCCTGCCCGCTCCCCACACCCGCGGTGCCATAAGCTGTCCCCGCTCCCCCACCCAGCAGCTCCCGCGGGCCTCTGGCCAGACGAGGCGATTGCCCCAACCAGCAGGAGACACCACCACCGCCTGAGTCACAGAGTCTCGGGGCAGGACCAAGAAAGGAGACTTGCTTCGGGAAGGTGATGGGGCAAAGGTGACACATGCCACTCAGCTCCCAGAAAAGCCCAAACTCAAAGGCTTACAAACGGGGCCGTGCGCTGCAGCGAGGACGGGCAGTGCCCCGAGGTGCCGGCAGCTGCCCAGCAGTTACGCAAAGAGTGTGGGGACCCGGGAAGGAGGAAATGCAGACGGGACGGCGGGAAGAGGCTGGTCTGTCAGCCGGTGTCTCTGGCTGCAGCGAGGGACCGGTTCCTCCTTCTGGTTCACGATTGCCACATCCACTTGCTAGAGATTTATTTACGACACTGCAGAACACGATTCTTAATAAACTTACTTAAGAGGCACAGCTTCCGAACACCCGCTTGGCCGGGGCAGCAAGCACACCCTCCCCACCGGCCTCTGCCCCCCTGCGGCTTTCGGAGGTTTCTGAAACATCACTTTGTTTCCCCAACCCACACACGGCGGCTCCCACGCAGGGAGGAATGACCTGAGGTTGCGGGTCCTGGCAGTGTGCAAGAAGCCTCTCCGCCGCAGCAGCGAGGAAGGGGAGCCGGAGGCCGCCTTGAAGGAAGCAGGATTTGCAGCTCCAGCTTTCCAGGCAGGCAGCACGCTTCACACGCGCTCTGAAATCAAGCCAGCTGCCCTGCTCCAGCGCAGGATCAAGCTCTTGCCACCCTCACTCGTTCCCGCCACAGGCCGCCCACCAGTTCTCTTCCAAACCCTTATTTGTGGTGACAGCCCCTCAATCTCCTCCTGTCCCACTCTGTCCCCGCGCAGGAAGGGCACTGCCACCTGCACTGGGACGTGAGAACACCACACAGCTACCGCGAGAGGCTAGCAAGGTCTGGGCCACGTGCAGAACACGACAGGGTGCAAAAGTGCAGCAGATGCCCTCAAAAAACCAGTGCAGTCAATGCCTCCCAGCCTGGAGTTTCACAATTCCTTTAAACTAATCCCGCTGCCAACAACAGTCACCGTCCCCAGCCAGGAAGGGCTGCAGCACTTGGGAGCAAAACAAACCACAGCCCTGATGATCTGTCTGAAAACTAGCCCCAAAGGAAATGTTCTCACCTACATCTGCTTTCTGGAAGTGGGTTTGCCATGCTAATGGCTGCCTGGCACGGAGATGGAGGGCGAGAAGAGATTCCCAAGAACCCTCCTAGGGGCAGCAGAGCCAAACCTACCAACTGGAGCTGCCAGCACTTCCTGGGAGGTCTGAGGCTCTCCTGCACATGGTGCCACCAAGCATGGCCCTTGCTCTCCCCTCCCAGCTCTTTGGAGCCTTCCCCACTTCCAAGCCTTCCTGCAGCCTTCCGAAACCAGTTGCGTGGGGCAAGGGGCTAACCTGTGCCGGCGTTCAGTTTAGCTACGCAGAGTAAAAGCGCTGTCTCCCCTGTGACCAGAGACGCAGACAAAAATAGGACTGGCTGCTCACGCAGCCCCATCCGACAGGCAACGCGTGTCCGTCTCCCAGGAACCCTTCCCAGGAGGAGCCGCGTGGCCTGGCAGGGAGCGCACCACCAACCCCAGCCTGCACAAGGGAGGGGAGGGCAGCTGCCTCGTGCGGGACCCCGCAACCCCAGCGAGGATGGGGGGGCTGCAACACTGCTGCCAAGGTGCTCTGCTCTCAGGGCTCCATGCGGCTGCTGCCAGCCCCCGCTGCCTCTTTGCTTCACCAGTGTAGGAAGCGCGAGCTCTTGGAAGCACCAGCTCGACCAGCCCCAGCCAGAGGCTACCTGCGGCAGCACCCACAAGCCATCCCCCACTGCGCTCACTTCTCACCGACGTGCGCAGGGGCAGCGAGCCTGTGCCCTGGCGCTGGTGCTTATGGCAAGAGCAACCCCATAGATACTCGCCCCTGCCGTCATCCCCTACCTCGGCTCTCCCTGCACTTCACCCCTGCCACCGGCAGCACTTGCTCCCTGACCAGCTTTGCGCTATTTGCTTTTGGCAGCAGCTGCGGAAATACTAGATTTAATGCAAAGACAATTACAGTTCACGCCCCGAAGAAGAAAAGGAGTTGTGGTTAACAGACGTGGCCCGTGGCCTTTTGACACAGTGGGAAATCACCTCCTGCTCAAGCCTCCCACCTCTGTTCCCATTGCATCACACCGCTAGCGTGGCCGGTGCTTCGCTGGATGATGCATCCAGACCTTACATTCCTGGCAGATTAAAGAGCCAGCATCCACAGATTCCACAGCAAGAAAAAACTATTAATCAGCTCCTCTCCGACAGGCTTTCGATGATCAAAGCAACATATTTCTCCCAGCACTGTGATTCAGACGCCTCTGCCTTTACCGAGAGCTGGGCAACCAGTGGCCAGACCCGCGTGCCTGCGGAGACTTGTCTAGAGCTGGTGGTTCCACGCAGTGTCTCACAGCGCGCACGCTCAGCTCCAAAAGCCGCACTTCTGCTCTCAGCAGGACACCAACACACAGCAGCAACAGTTTACTCGTGCTGCATTACACCTCATCCTCACAGGTGAGTTTCCTGTTTCGAGTAGCGGTTTCTCGTTCAACATCTACTCCTTTTGCTCTTCAAATTCCACTTCCCTCTCTTCACCTCAGCAAGAGAAAAAGAGCTTCAAACTCTGACCTGCACACACAAATACGCTTAAACCCAAACAAAAATGTTACCATGGAAATTTAAGGATCTGGTATTGCAACGTGTTTATATGTCAGCCTTTATTTATTTATTTAAAACTGTTTTTCTGCAAGCCTGTTTTACATCCAACTTGTGAGGATGAAACAAGCTGGCAGGTTTCTTCCCAAAGAAGCTCACAGCCCACTTGGCTACCAGCCGCCAGATGCTGGCATCCCACTGTCACGCTCAGGCGGCTTTCATCGAGGAATGCTGCAGAGTCTTCAGGCATGATGCAGTGCCTCAAACGGGAGTCCTGATACAACTCATCTTGTGACATCGTCTCAATAAACCTGCTAGCCGAGAGTTTCTGTATCTCCCAAAGTTAACCCGGGTCACTTCTGGCATTCCTCGAGGGCTCTGTGTGCACACTCTTTGGGAAAGTGATCAGCAGATCCTGAGACAGAGCTGGAAGCACATGTGTGTCTGGGGAAGGATCTTCCCCGAGAGGAAAGCAAGCCATGCTGCCCGCACACTGGGGGCCAGGCAGCAGCAGCAGCATGAGCTGCCCTTGCTCCCGAGGCCACCGCTGCCATTAGGGCGGCTGGAATTGTCCAAACCCCCCTGGCCGGAGAACAGGACACCTAGCTGTCATCACATGCGCCATGGGCAAGCGAAACATTTTGGTCAGCCTGAGGTCACGGAAGATGATGCGCCCAGGACACGTGCTCTGTTTAACAGGATTTCACTTGGAACCCATAAACCTGCAATAAAAAGAACGTGCAAAAAAGAACCTGCAATAGTGGGCACCAGCAATGGGGTGGCGTGGGTCAGCAGGCAGTCCTACGCCGAGGGGCCCACCCATCACTGCTCCTCACCCAGTGCAACCCTGTGGCGCATGTACACATTCGGAATTACCACGCTACAGCAACCATCAAATATTTAGATACACTTCAAGACTTTCCAAGCAGAGTTATTGCTCTCAGGAAGTTGCCCAGAGTTTGCTCAAGAGCGAGCGAACTGCAATAGGAAGGGAGCCCAGCTGGTTTCTGATGACAGCTGCTGACAGAAGCAGGATGATGCCATTTACCTAAGAGGAGAAATGATGATTCAGATCCCTGGGTTTTCCCTTGGCTATTCTTTCCAGAAGGTAACGGGGACCCTCGGTCACTTCAAACCCGTCTGGATTAGACTGAGGAAGAGAAGATACCAAGCACGCAAGGGCACCTGCCAAGTCAGGTGGATCTTTAGAAGCACCTGCTTAAAAAGCTGCTGGTGCAAACCCCCGTTCATCGTGTATAAATCCAGGCAGCAGGGCTTCCCCCATCCTTACCAGGGCACCTCGAAACCCTGAGAAACGTACTCTGAAAAAGCTAATTTGGAAAAGCACACGCTGCTTCCCACACTCGGTACCAAGGGAGACCACATTCGAGAGAAGGAGGGACAAGAGAACAAGCAAGGAAACGTGCCTGCAGAGCAGCCTTTCCGTCCGCAGGCCCCAGCCTGGCTGGGAGCACACTGCACGTACCTGTTGTCTCAGCCACAGGACAGCATTTTCAGTAGTGGTGGCGACAGCTGCTCTCCGTGACCAGGAAATGATGGATTATTCCAGTGAACTCTTGCACCCTCGTCTGATGTTAACTACAACAAAAGCAAGCCGACTGGGAACCTCTCAGTAGGTGGCAGCAGAAATGTATCATCAACCTAGAGGATTCCTTTAGGGACACCCCTTCTCAGGAAAATCACCCATTTAGAGAGTTCTTAGAGGCACGCTGCTTCAACTCAGATACTGTACCTTAACCAGACTTGCGACAGCAGAACCGGGTCAAACACAGAGAGGGACCTTGACAGGCTTGAGAGGTGGGCCCATATGAACCTCAGGAAGCTCAACAAGGCCAAGTGCAAGGTCCTGCACCTGGGTCGGAGCAAGCCCGAGCACAAATACAGGCTGGGTGGAGAATGGCTTGATAGCAGCCCTGAAAAGAAGGACTTGGGGGTGCTGGTGGATGAGAAGCTCAACATGAGCCAGCAATGCGCACTGGCAGCCCAGAAAGCCAACCACATCCTGGGCTGCATCGTAAGAAGAGTGGGCAGCAGGTCGAGGGAGGTGATTCTCCCCCTCTGCTCTGCTCTGGTGAGACCCCACCTGGAGTGCTGTGTCCAGCTCTGGGGCCCCCAACATAAGGAGGACATGGACCTGTTGGAGTGGGTCCAGAGGAGGGCCACGAAGATGATCCAAGGGCTGGAGCCCCCCTGCTGTGGGGACAGGCTGAGAGAGTTGGGGGTGTTCAGCCTGGAGAAGAGAAGGCTCCGGGGAGACCTTCGAGCCCCTTCCAGTCCCTGAAGGGGCTCCAGGAATGCTGGGGAGGGACTCTGGATCAGGGAGGGGAGCCATAGGATGAAGGGGAATGGCTTTAAACTGAAAGAGGAGAGATTTAGATGAGATTGGAGGAAGAAATTCTTTGCTGTGAGGGTGGTGAGCCCCTGGCCCAGGTTGCCCAGAGAAGCTGTGGCTGCCCCATCCCTGGAGGGGTTCAAGGCCAGGTTGGACGGGGCTTGGAGCAACCTGGTCTGGTGGGAGGTGTCCCTGCAGGGGACGGGGGGGTGGGAACGAGACAGCCTTTACGGTCCTTTCCAACCCAAACCATTCTATGATAACTTGTGAAGGGAAAACTCACCCAGATTCTGAAAATCCCCACGTTTTGCTTTGGCAGAAATGTCCCTCACCATACGTTCTCTTGCAAAATATGGTAAGTTCCCTAATTTGGTGCTTTGGTTTCTATGGTCCGGCAGAGCCGGTATGGCTCATCAGAATACCTCCTAGCAATATCACTTTTGCAAAATCATACCACACCTTTCATCTCTTGCACTCCTGGCCAAACAAGGCCATTTAAAAAGAAAAATTACTTTTATAAATTTCAAAGACTCAACAAATCAGCAAGGAAAAGATGCTGTAAACTCCCAACTAACCGGCATCGCCCCCTAATTCAGACACCCTTGAGCCTGGCTGCCTCGCGGGCAGAAAGCGGCCACATCCCTACTAGGAACATATTTACAGACAGAGGCGAGGAGCAGCCAGGGCAGCGGGGCCAGCAGGAAGTCGTGACGGGCTCCTCACATACCTGGCCAGCAAGGTGTGGCTTTGCAAAGCTGACTCAGGGCTGGGTCGGGTCTCCCACATGCAGGAGCATGCTTTCTAAATAATCGTTTCCTGTTCTCCCCAGGCGAGATGAAGGAGACGGGGGCCAGATGGAGGTTTATCGGGCACAGATAATCCCCCTCCCCAGAGCTGCTGGGCATAAAGGACAGCGAGGAGTGACTGCATGGGCCCGGTGACTAAGGCAAGGACAGCGGCACTGGTTTTGTGACTAACTATTACTCATGCAAGGAGGAATTTGGAGAGGGACCCGCATCCAGCTCGGCTCGTTGCTTTGGATACTTCTGCAGCCATAAGCACAAAGGAGAGCTTTGACAATGAATCAGACCCCGGTTTAAAATGACAAAGACAGACTTATCAACCAACTTTGTGTTAAAATGATTTCAGCGTAACCATAAAAGCAGCTTAATGCTAATCAGAGGAAACAAGCAACATTTGCAGACCCAGATGACTAAATGTAGGCTCCTGGACGGACAAAACCATTTAGAGACAGCAGCAGAAGTGGTTTTTTTTATTAATGCATTTCACTTTCCCCTGAATTACAAAGGAATGCGAGCATAGTAGCAAAGTTTGCTTGAAAAGCTTTTTTCCATTAGATTTTTTTTTTAAATCAGAGCAAACCCAAAAAAGAATCCTAAAACGAGTTCAGGAAATATTTATTTTGAAAGCATCTCTATAACTAGCTTCTAAAAGATTTAAAAGGAAGTAATCAACACCCATGTTAATTATTCTCCTGCTTTTAAAATCTACAATTATCCATTTAAAAATAAAGGTAGAAACAGTGAAAATAAGAGAGTCATCAAATTCCAGTTCTCCCTTCATGAAGCCTTTGCCCTCTCAGCTAGTTTGCGTGCTTACTTTGCAGTTTGCAGTGCAGGGAAGAATAACAAAGAATTACTAATTAAGCAGTTGCTTGCAAAAATCTGAAAGTTTGAAAACTTGTCGCGGTGAACAATTATTCCAAATGAAAGATCCAGCCTTGCAAACACATAACCATACACATGTGATGTTATAAATACACACCGTTCCACCAAAGTCAGCATCATCCACGATCACACTGTACAAAAATGTGGTGAGACGCTACAAGTTTTTATAAGCCATCCCAGGTCTAAACCAGGTCTAAGACCCTTTCAGAAAGCTGGGAATCCCCTCTTAAATGTGATGATTTCTTCTTTCTGTGCCTCTAAGATTACAACGTCATGTTTTGCAATCAGTGACTTGTGCACTATTTAAACATAGGACAAGCTTCTTACACAATTTTCAAAGCAGAACATATTCTTATTTCATCTTTATCTAACAAATCTACCACAGGAATCAGAACCAGTATTTAAAAACATACACTCCTTTCTTGTGATTACTGAATAGTATTTGTTCCCTTTTAAAGGTGCTAGCTGCGCACAATCAACTTTCATTTATCTGGGATGAGAGGTGATCCCACTTGGACAAAAGAGAAACAGCATGAAATACACATTAAGTTAGGCTGTAGGAATACAATCCTTTCGCTATCCTCACTTTTGACAAATGACAATTAGACTGAGAGGCTTTAAACATAAAGAAAAAGTTAAGCCAGTGATTCATCACAGCCTTGAAAGCAAGGAATAACGCCTGTTACCATCAGCAGAGTCAGTTTAGGGGACAGAAAGAACTACAGCAGCATTAGCTATGTCCCAGTTCCTCCAGGATTTACCTTAAATTCGTATGGCCCCAGTCCAGTGTCGGAGGACTTCTACATAAAGACGACCTGCTCTGGGGCTCTTCTCCCCAGCTCTGGGGCCCCCAACATAAGGAGGACATGGACCTGTTGGAGTGGGTCCAGAGGAGGCCACGAAGATGATCCGAGGGCTGGAGCCCCCCTGCTGTGAGGACAGGCTGAGAGAGTTGGGGAGGTTCAGCCTGGAGAAGAGAAGGCTCCAGGGAGACCTTCGAGCCCCTTCCAGTCCCTAAAGGGGCTCCAGGAAAGCTGGGGAGGGACTCTGGATCAGGGAGGGGAGCCATAGGATTAGGGGGAACGGTTTTAAGCTGAAAGAGGGAACATTTAGATGAGATATTAGGAAGAAATTTTTCACTATGGGCTAGTGAGCCCCTGGCCCAGGTTGCCCAGAGAAGCTGTGGCTGCCCCATCCCTGGAGGGGTTGAAGGCCAGGTTGGACAGGGCTTGGAGCAACCTGGGCTGGTGGGAGGTGTCCCTGCCGAGGGCAGGGGGGTGGGAACTAGGTGATCTTTAAGGTCCCTTCCAACCCAAACCATTCTATGATTCTATGATAAAGAATGGGTTTGTCCTGATAGTGTTAGCTCCGTGTCATTACACCGTCAACCTTCTCACCATTTTATTATTTTAAAGCCTATTTCTCTCATTGCTCAGACTATTTTTCATTTCAAAAATCAGGAATGAGAATGCAGACTCTACTCCCTGTAAGACAGCCAGACCTATAGGAAAAAAGAAAAAAAAAAAAAAAGAAAAAAAAGAGCTTTCGCTATTCCCTTCTTCGAAACAAGCATCTCCATGGAGGGCAGAGCAATGCCGACAGCTCTACCCATGCAGGCTGTGCTCTGCTCTCCAAGAGTGCCTGTGGATGCTCCCCGGCTGACAGCAAGCTTAGGCAGGCAGCTGGACCACCCACATCCTCAAAAAGCAAGCTAAGCCTCCAGCTTCACAGCCTGAAAAGCAGGAGCCAGCCCTCAGTGAAGGCGCAGAGTCAGGCCTGGATGACAAGCCGACAGAGTCAAGATGAAAGACGTTTCCCAGGAACGTCACCAAGTCCAAACGTCCGTACCCAGAAGGACCTGCCCGGACACCTGCAGCTGCCTCAGACACCCAAAGCCATGCAAGATGAAGGCTATCGCCTGGCCTGGTCCTCACAGGGGGCCTGATGAAGCTCTGCAGCTCACTTCCACACCAGTCTCCATAATTTGTGAAGCTCCCACAGCTTCCTCCTAAAAGGTCCACACAAGCCCAGATGTTAACACTACATGTTAAGTTCACTTCCGTTCTCCACCTGTCCCCACATCAGGTGTCCAGCCTCCCTCTACAGCAAGAAGAGGGAGATCACCTCTAGGAACCAGTGACCCTCCAGAAACATTTATTGTCTTTCTCTTGGCTGCAGAGAACATCTGGTCTCCTGACTCATAGATGGCCAGGGAGAATTAATGAAACCCCAAAGCGTGATTCAGGGGCAAGAGGAGAAGGAGGTATCACCACTTTGAATTCCTAAACATCAGATACTGTGAAGCTGTGAGGAGAAAAGGGGAAACAAATAGGGGGAAAAAAAAAAAAAAACCCACACCAAAAAAACCACGCCAAAACCAAAAAGCCAACCAACCCCACAACATACCACCTCCTTCCAGGACAAGCAAATTAAGAAAATAAAAATCAATCTCCTCCCCAGCAACGTCCCAAACCTGCAAATGATCTGTGCCAGAGGAGTTCTGCGCATGTTTGCAAATCACACTTGCAGCCGAGCCCCCAGGTTGCACGGATGGTTCTGGCTTGGCTCCTGTTTGAGCAACAGCAGCAGAAGCACACCAGCCTTCCTCAGGGCAGACCAGGCCACAAAGCCAACAGGTCTGAAACCCAGCCAGGGACTGACCTAGTCTATGCACACACTTAGAAATAGGGGGCAGCTTCTGTGACAACATGTGTTTGAAATCATGTCCTCAGTACGTGCACATATGCCAGCAATGGAACGAGAGAACAGCACACTCATCCAAAGTAAAATCTGCTCCAGGCTAAAGCACAGAGGGCTATTCTTGAGGCTTCCCCTCTCCAAAGCAAACAGGAGCATTCCTTATTTTCCCTTGTTTATTTAAAAAGCCCACCACACATTCCTGGGCACTGGCCTATCCTTAGCCAACTACGGGATGAGAGCTTCTACGCTGTAAATCCCAGGAAGAAATTGGTATAACTTGGGAACGGCTTAACAATTGCTACCTTCTGATGGTTGCTTAGTGGGCTGCAAAGTGCGCCACAAATCTCAAGGGTCTTGTTTTCACATCATTAAAGCCACCCTCAGAATTGGCCTCCACAGTGACGGTTTGAGCGTAAAAACTGAAGGGCCGTCCAGAGAGCTGCCGCTGGAGCACGTCAGGGGCGCGCGGCCACGCTGAGCAGGTCCATCTGAGCCATACCTGCTCAGAGAACACGAACTCCCAGGCTCCGGCACTTCTCCCCAGCCACACCTCACCAGCTTGAATCTTTGTTCCCACAGGGTACGAAAACACTGTTGTGGCAACCATCAGAGACGCCCTGGTCGACTCATCCAGAAGGGGGGCACCACCAGTATGCCTCAGGGCTGCAGCAAAGCCATTCTAAAGCTCCTAGAGAAAGAAGATTAGAGAAATGGAAGCCACAGCACGAGCAAGTTTGTGTCCAGGCAGCACCAGGGAAGAAGTCCGTTGTCACCTCTGGCGCCTGGTCACCATAAGGCATTGCAATGCTATCGCTTTTTAACTTTACCAGGAAGGAGCCCTCCAACACCATCCAAACCTTTAAACGTGAAGCACACTGGCGTTTGAGAGCAGGGCGTTCATTTCTCCACCATGAACAAGACCAAAGACATCTGCATGGGACAGGGCAATTGGACACAGCATTTTCGGGATTGCATGAAGAATTTCTGAAGTAGAAATCAAGTACTTAGGTATAGCTTTCCCGATCGTATTTTCTACTCCAGGCAGACAGAGAAGAAAAACACGAACCCGTTATCTCTGCGGCAGTAAGCTTTCAGTCCCCCATACAAGCGTGAAAGAATTGCCTGGGAAACAAGTACACAACAACATTGCGGTCAGAGTTTAAAACCAAAATCCAATTCAACCAGAAAGCTGCAGGTTGCTTTTGCCCTTTTCATGAAGGAGCTAAATTCAGTGGCGCACAGTAGACAGAGCTACCCAGCAGAGCCTCCCCCTTATTTATTATTTTTAGCAATTTAGTCTGACAACGCCTGACAACTAAACATGCTGAATATAGCAGGAGAGAAGGGGACTATCAGATATTATCAAAGAAAACACACAGCGATAATCACTTTCTCCACCCCTAACGAAGAATCAATTTTCCATGTCTTTATAACATCATAGAGTTTGTTCTTTTTAAAATGCCACATTCAAAAACAGAATCCATCTAGCCCTACAATGGAAACGGATAACATTTCCTGAAACAAAGCATTGTTCCACCCCTCACATATCATGTTTCCTTAAAAACAAGGGAAGAAAAACATTACTTGGTTTTTCTCCTAATACTGCACAAACATTGCTGAGCTAAAAAGAGTCTGTGCTCATCCCTTTAGAATGCTTTCAAAATAGATTTAACGCATACCCCTCGTACTGTGAAACACAACAAGAATTTGATAGTATCAGGACTGGAAAAATCCAATCGCTGCCGCTGAGCAGGAAGCATCCCATGCTAGTGAGTGAGTGAGTCTATGCCATCAGCCTCTGCGAGATTCAAGTAGGTTTTTGTAAGCCTCACTGGCACAGCCTTTAAGCAGGCGTGTGTTTTTTGCCAGCAAACCTGGGCAGTCTATTTGGATTCCAAAGGATTATATCCAAGTTGTGAAAGTTAAGAATGCTACATATATACATATATATATATTCACATTTGTACCTTAGCTTTAACAAGCAGGGTAAAGCTACCCTGCTTTTTTCGCAGAGCAACCAACAGGCTACGCGTTTGCCCCCTCGTACACCCACACCCCTTTGGTGTTTTCAGAACACCTCTCACTAGGTACAGCCACTGCGTATTCCAGCCAAACCTTATCTTCGCAGCCCTGTACAAAGACAGGTCTGGCTCTCCTTGCTGCTTTGCCATGCAATGACAGCAGGGAGGACCAAACCATCACATCGATTTTGTGATGCTGCCCTGAAAAAGGCAATGCACGGCTTCAACAGAGGAGGAACCCAAGAGAGGGGAGTGAGGGAAAGAGAATAATCGCAGTCATGCATTGCAGGGGAGACTATCAGAGAAGGGAGAAAAGAAGCTTTCAAACCAGACGCAAAACTGTTTCCAAAGTTCACTCTGTCAGGAAACCCAGCTCATGTCTCTGAAGCAGGTTAAAGCCCTCGTTTTCACGAACAGCGCTCGGGAGCTCTCCTTGCTATGCAGCTGGATGGATTTACAGAAGAGCTTAGCGTGAACCCAGCCCCCCCTGTGCTGTGCTCCTCTGCCAACGGCACCAAGCTAGCAGCAAGAGCATTTCTCAAATTCAGGCTTGTATCACGAATACACGTTTCACAACACCTTAGCAATAGCATCATAACAGCAAGGCATCATTGTCTCAAGCTCACGCTGCGTGAGTAACCAGATCAGCCACACCATATGCATACTGGAGTATTGCTCTGACCAGCTTGATTCAACTATGCGAAGTGAGAAATGGGATTAAGTAATAAGGTAAGCAATGTAAAATATAAACCTAAGCTTTAAAATCCTTCCAGTTTTAATAACAGATAGAGGGAAGCTTTAACATATCTTGGTTTAGATATTTATTTTAAAATGATGCAGTGGAAGCACAAGGTCACAAATTTTCACATTCTTTCCGGCTTCTGTCACAATGTGTTTTCAGGAGAGCAAAATCCGCTACTCCTGTGATACGCGCTCTCTGACTTGGAGTCAGGTTATTTCCCCTGAAATCTTAGTTTCTAGCAGTTTGTCCTCTTCCATGGGGATACAAAACCTCAGGAAAAACCTTTCGACAAAACTGCCAGCCAGCTGGAAGCAGAGTAGTTAAAAGATGGACTTGAAAACAAACTGTTGAAAGTTTTGACAATCTGAGCCCTACTCTGTATGGTTAAAAAGAAAAACCAACCCGTGTAGCAATGACCTTTTCGCTCCCACCATCTTTTGAGACGGTCACTATTGCTGGGATCTTCAATTCAGTGGCCATAACCAGAGACTCAAGCAACAGGGAGCTACAAATCAGAAAAATACACCTGCGAAGCAGCCAGCTCTAAGGCTTTGTGTAAGAACAGTTATAATTCAGGGGCAATTCCATGCATTCTGCTGAACTTAGCAATTGGAAAGTTCAGGAGGTAAGATCATTCCCCACCAGGAACAGGAAGAAACCCAGATGCACAGCTGAAGGGCACAGTAGCCAAAAAGCTGACCACAGCCCAATGAAGCTGGCAGTAAGAGACCCGATGGGCAGTTTGTAAACAAGGGCTGTCAAGTACACTCCAATCACTTCCAAATCCAGACGTGCCGCTAGGAAGCTCTCCAACCCCAGTCGCAGGGCTGTCTTTGCACAAAGCCACTGGCATCTGGGATGGCTCAGTTGTAACCCAGATACAATCACTTTTATCACAAAACCATGAAAATGGCTGTGCCTTGTCTGCATTAACACCACCTTACGTATACAGCCTACCCATGGAGTACTTGTTTTCCCTGTGCAGAAGTTCTCACAGCCAGAAACAGAAAACCCCTTAATGCCCGGAGTGATTTCTATGCCAGATAACACAACATATAGTGATGTGCTTGCCCTACAGATCCCCAGTGCAACCTGAGTTTTAAGAAGGAATTAAAAAAAATACAAACTCTACTTCTGCTTTAATGTAAGTAGGAGACAACGGAGACAGAACTGCACAGGTTTGAATGCTGACTTCCTATTCCTGCTCGTCCCTGCTTAGCTGGTATCCACACTCACTGTCCCCAGAACACCAACAGATGAAATAACTAGCTTGACAAAACTCAGTCTTTGTTTTCTCTGGCATTCCACACAAACCAAGGAACAGGGTTTTGTATTAATTATATTTTAGGGCTATTAATAAAAAAAAAAAATACACTAATGGCCTTGGAAAAGTACATTTTGAACATCATCTCTGAAAATGTAAGCTGTATATGTAGCCACCAGAAGATAATCAAGGTTTACTAGATAACTTGTTTGAACACTGGAACTTGTGCAGACACTACTTCATGTTTCCTAGATATTCTTCTCTGCCTTGAATACTCCAACCAGATAAACATAAGAACACAGAAGTACTCTGACCACATCGTCAAAACAAAGTCCCATCTCCCCATAGATCCGGTCTTCAACAGCAGCCACAAGTAGATGCCTAGGGCAGAGAGTAAGGACAGGGCAGGCATATATGGTACTTCCTCCTCATACTTTCCCAGCCTCCAGACGTTTTTAGCTCAGGGACTTCCTGAGCAGGATGCCATTTCTACATATTTGGTAATTCTCAATGGATTTCTCTTCCATGAATTTGTGCAATTGTCCTGAGCCACTGTAAGCTTCCAATATCCACAGCACTGGCAGTTTCACATCACCTATCTGCTGCAAATAACCACACAAACATCCTTTTGCTAGTTTTAAACTTTGCTCCTGCTAATCTCATTTGAATCCCTCACCGCCAGTTTTCATATCAGGACGCAGAGGGAACAATCAATCCCTACTGGGGTTGTAGATCTAGCAAAGAAACCAAGTGATATGAATTACTTGTAGGTTACTTGTCACAGGCACCTAGTTACAACCCTTCAGAATGAAAAGTACCAGATAAAAACAAGTGATGTAGCAAAGAGCATCTTGTTGACCTTCAGTGTTGTACTTTCATCATCATTACCTGCCAAGAACTTACCTCTAATTCCTTAATTTTCTCTTCGGCTATTCTCTGTTTTTCTAAGAGCTGATTATGAATCACTCCTTTAGACTGAAGAATGAACCTAAAAGTGAAAAAAAAAGAGACGGACAGCTGTTGGCTATTTTTTACATCTATGGTACACCTAGCTGCACACCAAGCTAAACTCCAGTGATCTCTGCAAAGTGCTCATCCTCAACCCACACGTTCTGGACAGAGGCAGAAGAAATTGCTACGATAGCTCACACAAACCACCAGGCTGGCCTCAAAGCCTTGCTCACTAATCCCACCCATGGTTTGGGAGAAGAAAATGGAGGCATGCAGATCTCCCTCTATCATTCAGTGTCGTTGCACGATCGGAAAGCAGCTCTTGCACACAGCTAGCAAGGGGAGTCTGTCAGCGGATTCCCTTCAAAGGGATCTAAATCAGTTGACGGCATGTAGTCAAGGAAGCGTCTTTCAATGGATAAGAGCCATTCATTACCATTTTAGCGCTCAGAAGCTAAACAAACCTGCACAATAAAAAAAAAGCCTTTCTACAGAGAAAGGCTGAGACAGTTGAGGTTGTTCAGTCTGGAGAAGGCTCCAGGGAGACCATACTGTGGCCTTTCAATACATAAAAGGGCCCTGTAAGAAAGACAGGGCCTGTAGTGACAGGATATGGGGCAACGGTTTTAAACTGAAAGAGGGCAGGACTAGGTTGGATATAAGGAAGAAATGTTTTATGATGAGAGCAGTGAGACACTGGAAAAGGTTGCCCAGAGGAGTTGTGGCTGCCCCATCCCTGGTGGTGTTCAAGGCCAGGTTGGACGGGGCTTGGAGCAACCTGGGCTGGTGGGAGGTATGGGCTGGACACCACAACCAGGGGGAGCTGCGTGACAGGGAGGTTGGACTAGATGATCTGCGAAGGTCCCTTCCAACTCAAACCCTTTTGTGATTCAATGATACAGAGCCAGGTGCTTCCACCAGAAACATAGAGCCATGGTACATCTGCCTTTACTTGAGCTTTCACAGCTCCCACTTCTCAAGGCTTGGCTTTAACACAACGCTCTCACTCAACTCTGAATCCCCAGGCTTTCTACGTTCAGAGGGTTTTTCTGTGGGGTGGGAAGCAGTCTTTTTTAACTGACATTGCAGCCACTAGTTTCCATTTGTTCTGTTTTTTTTTTTAATTGCCAAAGGGATTTGAAAGATATATCCGTAACATCTCAGTCACAGCAATCCTGCTCACCAGCATGCAAAAAGCTGTCTGACTGGCTCAGGAGAGTCTCTGAAAGAGCACCAGCATCCAAAGCAGCTCTCCAGCACATGGCACTGGCATCCCACAGAGTGGTAAAGGACAACTAAGTTGAAATGAATTTTAGGAACCCTCCATGGTTGTTTTTCATCCTTCCAGACACAAATGTACAAGCCACAGATTTGCCCCTTCCCTACTTAGAAAGTCCCCCAGGGGATTTAGAAGGAGCCTCCACGTGTCATATCAACGAGGTCAAGGTCTCCCTCCAGCACCAACTACAGTCAGTGTCTTCCTGCCAGGTGACAAGAGCTCGTGCTCTAACAGTTAAAATGAGCAGCTTTAGACAGGGCAGAATAAGAATGCATTCCCTGTCTGCTACAGAAAAAAACCTGAGATCAGTTGGCAGTGCCATCTCCCATGACAGATGACATTATTAATGTGTTTGCTCAGGGCCTGGTAAACGCAAATGCGGATCTGCCACTTGGCTCGAAACCCAGCATGCACAACAGTCAAAAGGAAAACTACCTGCCGCATGCATTCCTGAAATGCATGGGAGCAGAACTGTGGTTAATTATAAAAGGTTTCCAATTAAAACTCTCTTCGGTGATGCTATTAACTGAGCTTAGCAACCACTTCCTCCTCCTTCTCCCACTTCTCTCCCTTGTTCCGCCTCACTTCGTCTTTTCTACAGTAACTTCCACTATATCTTTTATGTTGCAATTTTCTCAAATCTCTCCTTGTTTCTTCCCAGTCTCGTCTTATGTTTATTACTGGTGTCATCTTTGTTGTATATCTGCTCCTGTTCTTTAAAACACAGATCACTATACACTCTTTGTCCCCTCCATCCTCCCCTTTCCATCAGGCGCCCCCACAACCCACTTTCACACAGTGCTAATGTTTTCAGGCCCCAGCACACACCAGCCTGCTGAAATAAAATGCAGGTTTTGCTCAGCCTTGTGAAAATCAAGTCCATGGCCGTCCTTCTAGGAGAGAGAAGTTATTTACATTGCTATTAGATGCAGAGCCTGGATCCAGCCAGAGAGGAGCTACTTTTCACCAGCAACCGCATCATTCTGACACTCCTACCTTGAGCCTGCAACACCCGAAGAAACAAACATTAACCTTCACAAACTAGATTTTGGGGTGAAGACTAAAATTTTGCCTTGCTTCTGTAGTAGGTGCTATTAGTGAAAAATCAAAGCCGCATGATGCCCTCAGACAACAAAGCCATCAGGCCTTTGCCACATCACAGCTTCGCTGAGCCTGTGTGTGCATGTGAACATTTCCTTAATTATTTCCTTTTTTTGTGGGGCCAGCAGAGAAGAAGGGAATACCTTCTCATTTGCTTGCCCAAATTGTATAGCAAGATCAATCATTTTGGTTTCACTGATGCCCCTAACCTAAGAAACAAAGTTAAACACCAACACAGCTCGATCAGTTTTCCCCATGCTGCATCTGGGAAGGTCCCTGCTGGGCCACAGGCGCTGAGCGATCCCGGCTGGCTGAGAACCTCTATGGGCACTAAAACCTTTGAACAAACAAGTGGCTGACTTCACTTCTATTCTGCAAATGTCAACAGCAGTCATCAGGGAAAATATCCTCCCTCCCACCCTCCCGCAATGCTCTGGCAGACATGCGACAACAAATTAAAATTGGATGGCCAAAGTTAGCACTGACGAGACTTATGCGGGCAGTTGGACACAAATACAAACATCCCAATTTTATTTGCCATAAAATAGTGGGCTGGAACCTGTGTCCGTTCACACGCTGGCTCCAAAGTAGATCAAGCGTCCCTGACTTGGCCAGCAGCATCCTTCAGAACGTCTTCACCAGTACCAGTTTCAAGCCACCCATTTTAATTCCCTGCCACAAGATCATGGAGCCCTCAGCCTGAAGAGCACAGGTGCTGCCACGTAAGCTGTCGAAGGCCAGTTTTCTGAAAGCTGAAGCTATAAAGCCACATCCACAGTTAACTATTTAAATCTGTGGCTTCACTTTCCAACGTATGGAGAACTCAAAAAAACTCATCAGTGTTTTAGCTTCTAGCTTGGGATACACACATGAAGATCTTGGCCGAAGTTTTCACCTAAGGAAATAATGTGGTTTATGGCAGCACCTGGAAAAAGCAGAAGCTTGTTCTGCTCATTAGGTAAGAGGTGCTGCAGGGCACTTGTAATAAACCAGAGTTTAAATTTAATCTGGCTTTCATTCTTCCAATTACCCTAAGTAAAACACCAACTTGATGATTTTTTTTTTTTTCTCAGCAAGGTGGAGAAAAGGGCAGTGTCATACTGCTGCCTGTTTTTAGTTAAATGTGATTATTTTATTTATGAATTTTTAGGCTCATGGAAGAGTCACGGGAGGTTCCGAGGACTTAGTTCTTCCCTGAGTGACTTTGTGAACAAGCCTTTCAAACACGGGAACTTCATTTGCTGCCTGGAGGTACACCACCAGCTGAGAACTGGCCCCACATCAGAGTCACTGATTCACAGAGCTGAGGAGACACTTTCTGCTCTGTGATGCTGAGCTTGGCAGATGATCTGACTAACACAAGCCCTTGGCCCACAACAGCACCAAAGAGCTACCTCCACAGGCTGCTCTGCCAGAACCCACCATAGAGGCTTCAAGCTCTGAGAGTTTGTGCATTGAACTGTGATGGTTTTTAAGTATTGATAGTCCACAGAAGACAAGCAGCAAACCAAATCGTCTTCCAGATAAGTGAGTTCACTTGTGTCTGACTTCTCCCAGTGAAGCATCACAGTGCGCACTAATAGACCTGTCAAATGCACCACCTACGCTATCAAATATGAACCATACGAACCAATGATTCAGAAAAACGTTCCGCACCACAGTGGCAATCACAAAGCTTAGCAACAATCACCTCTTCACACAGGAACATTTTCACTGTTGTGTCCTGGTTTGAGGTAAAACAGAACCAACTTTCTGTTCAGTAATTTTACTTCCTAGCTAGGCCTCTTCCGACTCTCTGAAATTAACGGCATGTTGTGCAGAAAACTGTTCCTTCTCAGTGATAAGACCAACGTTTACAGTTAGTGCCAAGGAATGGTACGCAGAGAGGCTCTTGCTTATACTTACTGCTGTAACAACCAAGGTCAGCTAATTTCGTTATTTGCCCCATTGGAGGGTCGGAAATGGAAAAGCGTAGAGGGGTCCCACCTTTGGGAGGAACGGACAGGACAGGTGACCCAAAATTGACCAACAGGGTATTCCATCCCATCTGCCCCATGCTCGGTGTAAAAGCTGAGGGATCAAAGGGTCAGCCTCCTTCTTCAATGGCCAACGTCCGAGGAGGACCCTGTCTGTTCATCTGCCTTTGATCCCGATCTGTGCATTTCTGACTCCGTCTGTGGAATCCAGTTCCCACCCGTTGCTGAGCCCAGTCTGGGACTTCCCCAGTGCCTGCCGGTGACATCATCCTGAGAGCTGAATACGGTTTTGTATATACTGTATCTATTTCATTATTTCCCTTTTTATTTTATTATTAATATTTCATTAAAGCAGTTTAGTTTCTTCTAAACTTGTGAATCTCTTTATCCCTCCTCCTCCTCTCTATGTGTGAGAGGTGGGGGGAGAGCATCTGTTGCCAGCCATTGGCCAATTTGGCTAAAACCATGACATGTTGTTAAATAACATCAGAAATATCTGGGTCAGAACGGACAAGTTCACCACATCTCAGCTGGCCACCCATTTCAAAGAAAATGGCTAGTAAAAACAGAGCAGGGTTTGCCCTATTCTGGATACTTAGCCATTTTTACAACTTCCACAAAGGTAAAAACTCAAAACAAAACAACGAAAATTAGAAAAGAAAGCTACAGAGGAGGGGGTTCCTTGAGGACAGCAATGTTCAGCCAAACCTGGGCTGCCAACAAGAGCAGCTCTATTACAGAGTGAAGTGTTTGCGAATCGGCTGTACCTACATGCTCTGGTCTCCCGGTGACTGCTGGTTCTCAAGTGTAACACAAGGAACAAAAATAGAGCACAAGGGAACTGAAAGAGAAACCTCACTCTAAATATTCCCACTTGTTTCTATTTTCCTCCCTCTGCTAGCTCCACGTCAGGATTTTTGTTTCCCTAAGGCAGAGACAGTGGTTTATATACTCTCTCTGAGAATCACTGCTTGTTTCCTTCTGAAGGGATCTTTTACCCCTTCCCAATTATAAATTTCTAGATATGGTGCCCATTTTTTCAGTGTTTATAGAGCAGTCCCTTATGCCCCGGTCAAAATGGTCTTCAGGCTCTAGTCAGGCCGGTCAGCAATGCTGTCAGCTTCATCATCTGTCTGCTCCTTTGTGTTACATGCACACACCCACGAAGTGATGTCCATACAGTGTAAGTAATTCCATAACTCAGTCTGTTTGCACCAAAATGTGCTGTTTACTTGACTTTAAGACATAATATTAGATACTGAAAGATTCATCTCTTAATGAATGAGGTTATGGAGATGTTTGTTCAGAACACGACTCTTCATTATGACATATAAGTCATTAAAGTTATTAAAGGTGGAGTACCAGTGATGCTCATAGTTAAGGTTTTCCATTAAGAACCCCTATTTTCAATTACTTACAACTGCCACCAACTTCCACCCTTACGTCTGAAGCTTTCAGTGGCAGGCATCTGCCCCAGACATGAGCACTCTCTCCTCTTCCTGTTCTGGTTAGGGAACGTGGTTCAGGTGTTTCTCCTGCAGTTTGCCAGTGCGAGAGGATGTTCGTGTTAAAGTATTAAAACCAGGAGGGAAGGAGCCACACAACAGGCCACGCGTCTCCCTCCTGCCAGTCTGCAAAGCAACTCTTCCCACTTGTGTCTGCATAGACCACTGCCAGAATCTGCTCAGGGTACCAGGGGAAGCCTTGGCTTCTCCTCTGCCCGATACCGATACCTCTCTGCCCAATTCCAGGGACAGACAATTTCACAGGTAGGGATGCTCCGGTGCTATTTTGCCACAATAGTGATGAATGACAGATGTAAAAGCCCTTTCAGCCCAGCTTCCCGTTCACACAAAAGGTCATTATAACTTCAGCTTTATGGTTCCCAATTCATTTGGGGAACTCTGTACAACAACTTAAGATTCTGAAAAGAAAACTAACAACTTTGTACAAAGCCATAACATTATTTTAACATGTTTACTCTATTTCTAAAAAAACCTAACACGCTGTGCTACATACAACACAGCACAGTCATTCACATGGAATATCCTGCTCCTTGAAACCAAGCGCTTTCATTAGACTACTCCATGAGAAAAGTTGGGCTAAGCCCAGTCATGCCCTTATCTATTTAAAGACGCTTTTTAATTCTGAACTTGCACTGTTGTTCAGGCTTTGAGCATTCTCAGGAGGAGATTACTGCATTTTAAGTACTGTTCAAAGCCAATGGAAGAGAGGCTTCCAACAAGCTGATCCCAAGCAATCTAGTTCGACTGAAGAGGAGCCGGCTGTTCACAGTTGCCAGCACCCAGTAGTCCCCTTCTGCTCTCCCAGGGTCTGTGTACGCTTTTGTCAATGATTCCCTATGCAGTTCGTAACAGGCACTGCTTATACCCAAGCAAATTCCAACTTTAGTCATTCCAGATGAATAACCTAGTTCCAAACAAGACAAGGAAGCAATATTTAAAAAAAAACCCACAAATAAACAGCAAAATCATGACTAATTATAGTTTGTGCTGCCACCCTTCCAAGTCTAAGGGTTTCACATTTTTCAGTCTGATTTTGAATTTCCCATTCAACAGATCATATGCCTTAACTAGAGCTTGTCCAGAAACAGACGGAGTTGGATCAGATGAGCTGAAGCTTTTCCTATGTTTGCTTTTATTTTAGTGGTCAGTCGTCTCATTGGGTCACTCTCAATATAGCTAAACCTAGCTACTCCCCCTTCCCCCCCCCCCCACCAAAGCAGCACATACTTTAAAGCAAAACAAATCCTGCAGCTTATATTGGGAGGATTATATATTAATACATTCCAGGAGCAGCCATTTATAGTTCACGTGTCATTTTACTACAGCACTCCGAGGTGGATATGCACCAGGAGCTGTTTGGGAAGGAGACATGGGTTGAAGCATGCTGGCAGCATCTCTGGTGGGCAGCAAAACGTGCGCAAACTCAGCCTGACAGCACTGGAGCACGCACAGAGACTGGGATTAGCAGCACTGGAAGCCGTCCAAACTGAGTCTTATGTAGGCCACAACAAGGGTAACTTTTACTCAGATGAACATTTGTAAGCCATAAACCTATTTACTTTAAGGAGCTAAAGGAAGAGAACAAAAAGTGCCACACTGTTTGCTTCCTCAAACCTCCCCAGGGACTGGCCCAACACGTCCGTCCTGCCCCGCTGAGGGGCAGTGGGGTTTGTTCTGCACTTCAGGCCGTGTTTACATTGAGTTTTCACTTTTTTTTTTTTTTGATCTGTCAATAGCTACAGCATATTATGTTACCTTAAGCCAAGATAGTAACACAGCTTGCAAACAGCAGTTTCTGCATTGCCAGACACTTAACTAGATGGTAGATTTATACCATTGTTCATGCTTGGTTCTTCAAAAAAAGAAAGCAGGAATATACCTCTAAGTGTGTATTAAATATAGCACAACCCAAAATAATAAAATAGTGCCGTGGTCTGCTTTTAAAGAACATCATCAATTCTTTTTGAGGACTCAATCAACATAAACAGAATTTAAAAAAAAAAAAAAAAAGAAAGAAAACGCCACCTCTCTATCACACGGGAATTAATAACATTTGAGATTCAAAACATGTGGGGAAAACAGTGCAAACATGACTGCAGTGCACGGAGGCGAAATCTCCACGAGTAGTTTTTCCTCACTATAGCCCTGGTTTAGTGCTTTTATCTTCTAATTTTGCTTTAATTTAATTTTTAGTATGTAGCAACGATGTCCTCTAGCTTTTTTAAGCAAAGGAAAACTCGAATGACTACAGCATGCCTTCTAGCAGATGCACTTCAAATAGATTTTTTTTTTTTTTGCAGTCTAGGTTGTACCATATTTGAAAGTTGCAAGCAGCAGAAAACAGAAACAATTTTTTCCGACAATGGGAAATCACGATCCATTTCTAAAGTCTCCAGTATTTTTAAGAATCCCCCACAAATTCCTAAGGGAGAACATTTTAAAAAAAAAAGAAAAAAAAAAAACCAAACCCAAAGCCAACAAAACCAACCCCACAAGATCAAATAAACGCATCTGTAGGAAAACACAAGCAAATGCTGGTGTGAACACCCTGGTCAACCAATCCTAAAGAAATTTATGTTTTAAAAAAAGTTTTTTTTCTATTGGTAAACCTTCTGTTTCTTCAGAATCTTCATCAGAAAGCTGAACTTTGCAGTTGCAAATGAAGTGACATGGAGCTACTGCTGTACTGTGACAGGCAAACTTTACTGTACCCTTCTCAGCAGCAGCCCTTCACTAAGAACCTACAGGGGAAAACTAGCAAAATCAGGATACAGCAAATCCATCCACAGCTGCAAGAAAAAAAAAAATAAATGCTTTGTGCCTTGCCCAGGAAGAAACCTTTGAAATGCTAAGTGAGGAGAAAGACCCAACTATTGGCTTGTGGCTTCTGCACATGGCAAATCCTGCTACAACAAAGCATCAAAGAAAGCAAGACAGCAAACATCACAGAAGTGGATGTAAAGATAACCCAGTCGAAAGAATTCAAGCATAACACTAATGCAGAGATATTTCTGGATGCTAGAGTTAAATTAGCTAGCACTAAAACAATCACACTGTTGTTTCCTAATCAGTAAGAACAAACTATTTTGAATCAGCATTTGTGGACCGAAAAGGCTGGATGTTGCTTTGGAAAATCATTTCTTCTCAGAAAGACTGATTATTTTTTTTTTTTTTTTTGGCCGCAACATTCTCTTAATTCAGCAAATAGTTTTGGAGAAAACAAAAATAAAAATTCAAGACAGCAGTTGGAGCATTCCTGAGTTCAGCACTTTGCTATTTTACAGAAATTTAATACAGAGATGCAAGAAACAATCTCATCCCACATATTGGCTTCCTCATACTTTACTTCAGTGTTTTAATGTAGGGGACGTGAATTAAATCCCCCTTCTTTCAGACTTTGAACAGGCAGATAGGTCAGAGGACGCTAAACCTAGATTTCTTGTTTGTATTAATTAATTTATATATTACGTAGAACAGCCTTAATACAAAGGCTGTTGACATACGTTGCCATACACATATCGGACCAGAGACTGACTCTGGGCATCTCTACCCGACAACTGTGGCCCGAGTGTCAGGTACCTTGTTGCACCCTGCCTGCTGGCTAGACATCCATTGACACCACACCTGCAAAGGCAGCCCCAAGCAAGACAGGAACACGACGGGGACTCTCCCAGTACTACTATGGTCCAGTGATTTGGCCATTCTGCTCTTTGGCCTGCGCTAAACCAGAGAAACAGCCCTATATTCTGAAAGAAGTGCTCTAGCACTCAGCATTTCCCCAGGGACTCTAACACTCGATTCCGATATTTACTTTAGGAAGCGGGGGAAAAGACATAACGTACAGTACTTTAAATCCACTAAATATTAAAAGAAATGGAAGTTCCTTGCTGTCTCAGAATATCAGAGTGACATTTTAAGTGCTTGGAGAACTTCAGAGATAAGACAGTCATGTTCCATAATTTTTCGCCAGTCATTTGGCACAGCAAGCCACGAAAGCAGGAGCGCTAGCTCCCCAAAATATTTAATGCTTGTCTAGCATGTATCCAAGGAGAACTCTGTACCACTCAAGCAACACATATGTTGCATTTGCAAGAAACCCCTCCTCTTTCTGGAGGTAGGGACAAAATGAAGGTGCCTTACTACAGCCCTCGCTCCCCACAACAGTCTGGCCTCCAAACTGCTGCCCTGCAAGCGCAGGACTTCTTGAAGGCTCTGGCATTCATATCACAGCACATCAAACCGTCTCTTCTAGCAACAACGGGAGTGTGCACAAGTAGTTTGTCTCTGCTCTGACCCTCATCTTCTCAGTTTAGGTTTCATCTCCTTCACATTTACTCAGGTAGCTCCTCGCACTGTGTTCTCTAGATAGCAGGCAGGAAAAAAGTTAGGAATAAAGGAAAGGCAAATGAACAGATTTGTTTGAATGTCATACTCCTAGACCCAACAGAAAAATGCTCCTAAAGAGTTAAATGTCTCCAGGCAAGGGAGCCAAGCATCAACTCCATGCACTATAACCAACAGGTTTTTTTCAAGTAGGGCTAAGTACAACACCTTTTTTTAAAAAAAAAAGCTTTTTTTATTGTAAGACCCCTTTTTCTGCTGCTTATACATTTGACAAACACCAACTTATCAAATGCATCCATTCTACACCAGTTCTCTGTCTAAAGCCAATCTTTTAAAATAAAGGCAGCTGTTTCATAAAGCTGGGCAGATACGCATCTTGCATGCAAGCCATGGAAATCTCTTCTTCTCTGAAGTTTCAGTATTGCGTGGAGAAATTATGTAGAGCAGCAGGGCAGGAGATCTATAACTGGACCAAGATATCCAGGAGATTACAAACGCGCAGCCCAGGGCAGCAGGAATAAGATCAAGAACTAAGTGGGGGAAGGGCAGGGCGGAACGTTTTTGAGAAATCGGAAGATGTCAAGTTAGAATAAACTCCCTTCCTGATCTGGAACGGAAACCAGAGTCCAGACACCCAGTATCCCACTGTTGTCAGCAGTTAACCATGAAGCCCACTGACCAGCTATGCTCCTCTCACACTCCTGATCAGCCAGGAAGGGGACAATAACAAACTGCTGCCTCTTACTTCACTGCTCAAGCCAAAGGCACCTGTACAGGCTACTACTGCACTACCCCTGCAGGCATCGGTTTGATTTTTGCTTCCTGCGACCAGCTCTCCAAAAAGATCTACCAAACTTTTTAGAGGCCCACTCACAAATAACACTGTGAGCGTTACTGACAACAGATAGAATGTTCTATTCTTCAGGCTGTAACAAAAGTGAGTAGTTCAAAACAGAGAAAAACCTGAAATAAAAACCAACTGGGTGATGGAAAACCTTAGGGCTTATGAACACGTCGCACCACATAGCTTTTGATTCCTCACACACCATGTCTTGTTCAACATACAGCATAAACACTAGTCAAGTAACAAGCAGCTGGACACTAATTTTGTTTTCTTCACAGTTCAGTACCTGGTTGTACTTACTAGACACACCAGACTTACTGTGGAAAATAAAATCTTCCCTTTTTCAATAACTAGATAGAGAAGCTTCAAGTTCATAAACTACATATTGACCAGAGGCTGATAGCAACACGCTTGTCCCTGGGATTCGTTTAAGTATTGCAGCACCTGTCAGCTTCCCAGCAGCTGGGCTCCAGCGCTGAACTCCGCACAAAGCCTTACCCAAGGAGATGGGCAAGAGAGAAGCCACTCGGGTTTCACAGACCAGCCTATAGTTAGTAACTGAACCATAAAGATTAAGCCTTGTGTGCCCTTCAGTTCTTCATGAGTTTTTTGAAATGTGAGCGGGAAGCCCAGTACAGCTACCATAGTCTGCAGTGATCTGCGCTGGTAGAATCAAACACCAATCTCATACACACACAAAAAGTAAAAATGCAGCTACTGCAGCTGTATCGAGTGATGAGCAGTAGGGATTGCTGTCTTCAGGGGTTGGGGAAAGAGCTTACAATGATCTACGATGTCCCGTTTTCAAACAAAATCGAGAATCACAGTAAAAGCAGGAACACGTTAAAATCCCAGGAACGATCAAGAACATTTAATCCTCTCTCAGGTTTCACTTGCGTACAGTTCAGGCACCAAAAAACTGAACCGCTTTTTAAAAAAAAAAAAAAAAAGTCAAAATCATATTATTACAGCTGTCCCCATAAAATACTATACTCACACAAAGTCATTTTACATGAACAGCTGTAATAATACACTATACTTGCAGAAAACCTTGAACATAAAGTTGTGCTGCAGTACTTGCTTGACTTTTATTTTCTTATATTTTATTTTTGTAAGCATTCTCCCATTTCTTGTAGAAGTAAACTGATGATAAAGCAATATCAAACCAAAACCAATTATCTATTTTGGCATGGCATGAAAAACTGCAGTGCCCTCCTCACTGTGCCTAGCATAAGTGCCAGACATTTTTCTTCTGTAAATAAGGATCTTGTCCAGGTTATGGGTTCAAAGAATGTAAAGGGAAAGGTCTAAAATATTCAGACAGAATTCTGAAGCTTAAACTTTCAGCATAGTTCTCAAAGCAACATGATGATATCAGTTCACAAATAGCTGAAGCAGAAGTCCAGCATAGTGGTAGTTGTCTCAGGCTATGTAACAGGCCTTTCAAAAGAGTATGAAGTAACAGAATTGAAATGTATTTGGCAAGATGCCACCACTCAGATGATATCCCAGCCTCACGGATATGTACAGTACACAGCAATTCATCATCTCATACTATGTAGCACTGACATTTCTTATGTCAAACCAAAAATAGCTATAGCAAAAGTAAATTGAGCCCCACATGTGGAGGCCAGTAGGGCCCCTGCATGTTATACACCCTACAATATTTAAAAAAAAAAAAAAACAACACCCAAAAAACACCCCAAAAAAAAAACCAACCAAAGAGACCAAGTTGAGGAATGACAAATGGACTTTCACATTTGCCAGCAGTGCAGGGAAAGCCTCTCGGAAAGGAAGAAGGCTCAAGATAGGGGTTCAGAGAATAAAAAACACACAACTGTTTTCCAAGTAACGCAGAAGCGAGTACTGAACTAGGCAGACTTCCTCCCAGGATGCAACACATCACCACAGTTCCTCAAGCCTTCAAATTCCATGAAGACCTGAAGCATCTTACCCTACAGAACTGTACGTACTAGCCCCATGCGCACACCCCAAACCACCAAAGCTGGAGAAAAAAAAAAAGACAGAAACTCTATCAGAAGCCAGATTCTAAGTAGCAGCTTAAATGGGTTAAAGAAGAAAAAGAAAAAAGAAAGAAGAAAAAAATAAAGTTGAGCACAGGAACAGAAGCACAAAACTTACTTCAAAGAATTTAGCTATTCAGGCAAGCTGTTAGAAGAGCACTGATAATCCGAGTTAACACTGATACAGACTTCAACCCTTTCTGGATAACTGAAACCCACTAGAGCTCTAACATTTGCATGCTAGACTATGCAAAAGAAACTGAGACATCATAAATATCCCTTTGGTGGCTCAACTCCAATAAAGCCAATAAACTAAAAAAACCTTCAATTCCACTTCACAGAACATGGCTTATATGTCCATAAGAGCTATAAGGACCACCTCCTTTGGCCTCCAGTGGAACACAAGATGCCAGACAGCCCTTGGATTTTAACTCCTGCTCAAGGGCTGCTTTAGCCTGCTTTGCTTTAAGTCCAGATTTCAGCCATAAATTCTCTACTACAAGTTGGAGTGGCCTCCAGGAAGAGCCTCATGTCCCTGGTGCATGTTCTCCACACTAGGGAATGACACAGATCATACCAGAGCCAACTGGCGAGGCAGCCTTCAGCCCCATACCCAGAACAGGCAGAGTTCACAGAAATACCACAGCAAGCTAAGGCAGGAGAAAAAAGAGGGGAGAAAAGGAAAAAAAGGAAAAGAAAAAAAAAAAAGAAAAGTAAAGAGTGAATGAGTAGTACTCAGAAGAAGAGCACTCTCTGAATCTATATTTGCATAGCAACTAGTACAACACAGCCCATGAAGAGTTCATCTTTTAAATCCTATCATAATGTAAATATTTTTCTGTTGGCGCCTCTGCCACCCCTGAGGAGCCAGAGCTGCCTGCCATGCCTAAGCTACCCTGTCCGCTCACAGCAAGGTAAGCAAAAGAAGACTCCCCAGAAGATTGTCACTCCCGCAGCTGCTGCACGCAGAGGAAGTGTAAATGGTTTAGGACACAACGCAGGTAAGCATCTCTTACTAAGTGGGAGGCAGAAACAGAAAGCAGGACAATGCATTTCAGCCAGCACCGAAACACCATCTGCTACCCCCATCTGATTCCCAAGCAGGATTACTTCACGATAAAGGCCAATACACTCATATTTTTAAGGTATCTTGAGGGAATTCTCCATATAGGAGAAGTGTTCTGTACTTTTGGATCTTAAAAGAAGCTTTAAAAAAATTGTTGACTCCAGAATTATCTTCTACTCTTTGTCTGTCAGCTCTGTGACAAAAGCAAACAGAAAAAACCCTTATGAGTTGTCTCATGACTACTCCAGACACGAGCATTTGCTATGCCTACAGCCTGCCCAGGACAAATCAGTCGCCTCTTCCAAGGGACCAAAATCCATCTCCTTTTAAGTTACCAGTCGCTAGCATCCCCCCGCAAACCTAACATTTAATTCATCTACGTGGAAAAGTTTATTTACTGAGAGCCAAGAAAGGATCTCTGTCATGCTGAACACCCCCATTAGCCTGAGTACAACTTCATCTGAAAACTTGCAGCAAAGGACAAACTACACGCCATTCCCGCCTTCCCAGTCCTGCCATCTCCCTACAACTCGATCCGGAGATTTTGTGGCCTGATGGATTAGGGCACCTGTAGTCTGAGTTGGCTCACCGCCCGGCCCCCTGACCGTCCACACTGATACAAAGTAGGTGGGGTAAACACCGGGTGGGGAAGAGCTTGATACAATCACCCCTTTTGGCAGCAGTTGGAGCAGTTTCAGTGTTTCACAAAACCACATCCCGAACTGAACAGAATCATCACTGTTACCCAACTCACGGGAGACAAATCATAGCACCCTCTAATCAGAAACACAGAACACTAGTGTGATATTTATCATGTAAACACACTTTGTATGGTCTTCTATCAAAGGCTGCTGAAGTCAAACAGAACTATGTTGCGGAAGTTAATCAAAACATGTTATGTCTTTTTTGAGGTGTTTGTTTTGACAGCCATCCAACCATGGAAGTACATCCTTATGAGTGCACTAGGACTACCCGTATGAGCTTTACGTTCACTTCCAAGGGTTTAAAAAATTTGGGCAACACCTGTCGTGATACTGCAAAGGGCATTTCTGTAGAACGTTTGTGCAAGCAAAGCCCCGAGCATGTGAACAGTGCACATTGGCTTTTCGAGGAGTCTGAAGTAAACTACATCAGAAATGACTGCAGCTGGACAGATTTGCAAGAGCCTTCTGACAAATGCTGTTTGTCATTAGAATGCTGCTCTGCTAGTCTGGATTACAGACCTCCCAGAGGTGCCAGACGAGATCATCACAGCCAGGAGCAGAGCCAGCAAGCAAAACCACACAAAGCCAATAACATTTATAACAGTCCTTCTTCAAGGCAGCCGGTAGCTAACCCCAAAAGATAAAACCCAGTACATCTTGCTGCACTCCCAGGCAGATTGCTGGGACTAAAAAATGAATGACAATGAAAAAAAAATGACACAAATGAACCTGCTGAGAGAAAGCTGGCATGTTCTTGGCAAAGGGAAGAGCCTCCTGCCCAGAGCAGTGGACTAGAGTCCCCTTGCACACGCAGGCTGGTGGGGGTCTCCCTGTGCACAGGGCCGCAATCACTGGCCCCCGCGGCTACAGAAGCCAGGCACGGCCCTGCAGACCCCAGGCGGCCCTGTCGGCACAGCGGGGCAGCCCCCGCCACCCGCTGCGGGGCGGGCAGATACTCACATCCTCCCCACGCCCTCGTACATGCGGGTCTCGTCCACCAACATCATGACCTCCGTGTCGGTGAGGTGGGCGTGCTTCTTCGTCTTGCTCAGCTGCTCGATCTGGATGTCGGCCAGCTTCACCTTTTGCTGTGTGTCTATCACCTTGGCCTGCAGCTCGGTGAAGGCCTGGGAGGAAGAGCAGCGGCGATGAGGTGCGGCCCTGACAGGCTGCGGCCCGCCGGCCCCGCGCTGCTGAGGCCAGGCGGCAGGGGCCGAGCCGGCCCCGGCCTTCACGGGAGGAGGGAACCGGGCAGACACCGCCCGAAACACGGAGAAGACTACACCGCCCGCCACGGAGGGAATCGTACCTTCTTCAGCTCCAGGTCCACGGGCGCCGCCATCTTGCCTCCGCAGGGCGCCTGCGCGGGGGGGAAGGGGCTGGCACGGCCTCCTGCTGCGCATGCGTGGGGCCGTCTCAGCCGGTCGGGGGCGGCGGGGCTGGCCGTGGGGTCTCCTCTGCGGGATGGGGACACCAGGCTGGGCCGTGGGGTCCCTCACGGGGGCGGGGACACCTGGTTGGCATGCGGGGAATGATGCCTCCCCGTCGGGCCGGTCCTGCGAGGGTGTCCCTGACCTCAGCGGGCGGTGAGACGCGGCAGGCGCCGAGGGGGGAAGCCAGGGGGGAGCCCATCGGGCCTGGCCGTGCCTGTGGGCCCGGGTGCAGCTGCGTCCCCTGGGCAGCGCTGAGGTGTCCCCGGAGCCCTCAGAGCCCGGCGGTGCCTAGCCGTGGGGGGACGCACTTGCCCCGGTCTGCTGCCCGCTCTTCACAATGGCTGCCGCAGCCCGGCTGCCCCTGACTGAACTGGCAGCCCAGCAGCCACCCCCGCCTCCTCCCTGCCACCCTCCAGCCCGGCCCCGGGAGAGTGTCCCAGAGTCCCCAGAGGGGGAGTGCCAGGGACAGACCAAAAAGCAGTTACAGGTGCTAAAAACGCGGCCTCATCCCCCAGACCCGTGGAGATGCTGGGGCCGGGGGTGTCGGACATCTCAGACCCAGTGAAACGCCGAGGGGAGGTTGGAGTCGCGGCGCAGTTGCCGGGCAGAGGTGCGGAGCCGGGCGGCGAGAGGCATGGGGGGCCGTGGGCTCCCCGTGGAGGGGGTGGCAGCGCTGCATCTCCTGCAGCTTTCGGCTGCCCGCTCCCCCAGCACCCTGTGGCCTTCCTCTGATGCAAACGAAGCACCTTCTCTCTCCCTCCAGCCCCGGAGCTTCCTTTGGAGCTTGCCCATACGGGCTCGGGTAAGGTGTGAGATCATGATGAGGCCATCAGATGCCTTTTGAGCGCAGGTATCAAAACCTGAAGTGGCCAGCATGCCGCTCTGCGGCCAGAAGTGGCTGGGGGGAACGTTAAATTAAAAACTTAAATTAAAAAGCAGAGTGCAGGATCTGACTTTCAGGGACTCTCAGCTCTTGTTGCCACCGGCTCCCAGAGTGCGGCTGCCCTTTTCAGTGCCTTCCCTAGCTCTTTGCACCTGCCGCAGCTGCCCACCTGCCTGCCCCTCAGCATTGCCGCTCACCCAAAGCAGAGCTGGAGCTTGGGGACAGTCCCCACTGCTTGCGAGGGCAGGTGCATGCCCGGTGTGAGGCTTTCTGCTGTGCCCCCAACTCCGCGGGTGCCTGGGACATTTGTGTCACCCTCTCTGAAGTGGCAACAAACCCCTGGGAGATGCCTTGCTGTGGCAAAGCCGGTCCCAGGCTTGGGGCTTAGGGGCTGGGTGAGGAGTTGGGAAATGCCAGCAGCCCCAGTCAGGAGGAAAAGCAGCCGAACGGACCCATGTGCAGGGCTGCTGCCGCCTGCTTCTGAAGGGAGGCAGCAGGGGTGCTTCAACCACTTTTGGGGTGTCTCTGGCTGCTTTGTCCCTGCTCCAGTGCGCTGCTGTCCCCTCCATCCCAACCCTGCCACACTGATGGCCAAAGGTGCTGAATCACAGGTGCCAAGGTGCTGGGGCAGGCAGGGGAGAATTGGTTATTGAATTAGTTAATGCAATATATTGCAATTTTTTATTAAATCCACATCTTGCTCTGGAGAAGAGACTGAGAAGAAGCTGCAGGGCTCTTCTCCAGGTGCGTGGTCTCTGCCCGCAGCAGGACAGAGTGAGCCCAGGCGGTGGGCTAGGGAACACACTGGGTGATGGTGTTTAGTGGCTGGGCACACATTTTGTCCCCCAAAGACAAGCCGGGCACAGGCATCAAAGGGATTTGAAGGGAGATGCCAGAGGTCACAGCTGGAGTCAGTGTCACAGGCAGTAAGTGGGCTTCACACAGTGGCAGTCAGGCAATGCTGCGGCCGGTGACGTGTTTGTGCTCCTGGGCCCGTGCCTGGAGCAGGGTGAAAGGCCAGGCTGCTGAGCTGGGGCTGCTGGAGGCTACTGCCTGCCTTCACCAGGACCAGCGCTCAGCTCGGCTGGCTGCCACAGTGGCCCACTGCTGTCCAGGGGGTCAGTGGGGTGGCGGAGACTGCTTTCCTGGCACTCTGTTCCTGCAGGCACACTTAGGCGAGCAGCCTGGCCTCCCTCTGCAATGCATGGGCATCCCGGGCAGGGCAGAGCCCCACATGCCCCTGTTTCGTGGCCACAAGCGCAGCCAGACCAGCTGCCCTGGTCCTTAGCTGGGAAGAGACCATCCGTAGGACTGTCAGCTTTTCTCAGCCCAGCAGGGCAGAGGGAGACAGCCCAAAGATCCTGCCAGCTTGCTGCTCCCTACATCTCCAGAATATATTTCCCATCTTGGCCTGTTAAATTGCCACTTATGGGCAGCCTAGCCTGCACTGCTGGCTTGCAGAGGAGCAAAGTGGACCAGGACACGTCCTCACAGGGAAGGAGGAGGGCAGAGGGCAGCTAGGCTCCAGGCAGAAATTCCAGCTGTCTGCAGAAAAGCCTTCCAGCAGAGCATTCCCCATGCCCGCCACGAAAGGCGGCAGGGCTGGAGCGGGGAGCAGCAGCAGCACAGCAAGGCAGTGATGCAGCCAGGTGTCCCGGGGCAGAAGGGCCTCCTGCACAGCAGCTGGAGGTGTTATTTGCTTCACAGACATTGAGACAGGCCCAAGTTTGGAGTCTCTGAACCCTTGCTCCCACAGCATTAAGGTTGAGATTTGCACAAAGCAGAGACAGTAACTTGTTTCCCTGGCTCTGGGACTCAGGCCACTGCAGCTGCTGGGGCTTTACTCTCCAGGTGATAACACCAGGGTGCCCATTGTCACTTCCCATCTGCCTTAGCCCTGTACTTTAGCCCTTCTATCTCAAGAAGCACTGGAAAGCCAAAGTATTGCTGCATTCCCCCTTCTCACACCCCAGCTTTCTGCTGCTGCAAAACTTGCCATCTGCACAAGAGGGATGAACCTACACACTCACTTCCTAAGCAAGCCCTCTCCCAGTGAGCATAAGGCTTATTTCATACTTTACCAGAGCTAATTTTTAGCTTAATTAGGCCAAAAAGCTCTGCAGATTGCTCCCTGCCTAGCTTTAGAGCACACTAGGATCAGGAGTCAAAAGCAGTGGCTTAGCACTCCCCTTTGAAAACCGAAGTTTGACGTCTGCTGAAGGGAAAGGGGCTGGAGGAAGGCGGTTTCCTGCAGAGGAAGAAGCCCTTTCTCTCTGCTTCAAGGCTGTCGACTAAAGCCAGCATCTTACCCTGAGCTCAGCTCCCCCGGGGAAGATCAGGGAAGAGGAGAGAAGCGGTTTGGGGCTTCTTTTTACTGCAAAAATCAGGAATCAGTCCGGAACCACCATCTGAAATGATGCTTCCTGGAATGACACCAGCCCCAGAAGCCTGCAGCCACTCCAGGAATTGCTGGGATCCCTGCAAGGGAGGTGTGAGCCCACTGCTTGATTTTTTTAGCCAAATGCTGGCTTAAAACCAGGAATCAGTCCCATTTGGATCAATCAGTGGCCAGAGCGGCTTCACTTATACTGGGGGCAGCTTTGCTTGATAAGCAGACACCCAAACATCACATCCCTCCCCAGGGCATCAGCTGGCAAAGATGCAAACCACAAAGAAACACAGCTGGGGCTGGCCTGGCTGCAGGCTCCCGCGGGACAGATCCTGCCACCAGCCCCTTGCACCACGCTGCTCTGCTGCACCCTAAGGATGGCACGAGCTGATCCAGCAACCCCCACCACACACTCAGGATCCCTGCCACTGTCTGCAGGACCCCACTAGCATGGGCACGTTGCTCCGTACAGTCTTCAGAGGTCTGACTCCTTCCCACCTCCATCATTAAATGAACAACCCAAGTGTTTGTAACAAAGTGTTATTTATTAGAATATTACGTTGCACTTAAAAAATAAGGGAGGTCTGACCCTGTCGTCTTGACCTACATGAAGGATACAGGGCCAGACCTACAATAAATATAAATACTATGTACAGTTTATCTAAAATAAATATATAATTTAAAATGAAAAACATCTTGTTAAATAGCTGTTACCCTCCCACCCCTCCTGCGCCTAAGAAAGCCCCGAGCCTGGTCTCCTCGCCTTTCACAGTTTGTTCCTCGGCATGCACCGCAGTGGACAGAGAGCTGCTGGAGAGCCCCTCTGTTGCCAGCTGGCCAGTTTCTCTCGCCTCCGGGCAGCCGCCTGACCGGCAAGTGCCTCTCCCGAGCCCCCTCCGTCCCGCGGATGGCCATGAAGCTCCCTGCAGTGACACCGTTTCCTGACCAGCCATGAAGCGGGTGCTGTCCTGCTGCTCCAGCGAGCTCCCGCTGCGCTGCGGGCTCCCAGGGACGGCGCTGGCTCCACGGCTCTCGCCTCTTCCAGGAGGTAGAAGTGCATTAGTGCCGATCCCTGCAAGACAGCAGCAGGAGAGCTCACAACGCAGCCCTGCATGGCAGAGCCAAGGTGCCCGTCCCTCCCAGCCCGGCGGGAGAGCCCTCACAGCCACCGGAGCCCCAGCAGCAACAGCCACTCACCACCTTGCAGAGCTGGACCCGGGAGGATCGGAGCCAGAATGCCAGGGGAAGAGCGGCTAAGCATCACACCCCATGTCCACCATGCTTCCCCTTCCAGGGACCATTGCACTTTTTCCCCTGGACACATCCACCCAAAAATCCCCAGGGCAGAAGGGACAGTGATGAAAACCTTGTGCTGAATCAGCTAAAAAAAATCCCACTCCCGACATGATGACCAACATCACAGAAATTCTTTGAAGGCATGACTTCATCCTCACAAAGAACAAAGCTTTGTCTTTTTTTTTTTTTTTTTTAAAAAAAAAAAAAAAAAGAGAAGTAGCTGTAATACGTTTGGGCACATCTAACGTCAGGGCTTGGACCAGACCACAGGAAGTCTGCAAGCTTTCCAGCACGTGGCCACCTCTGGGCAGAGCACACCCCGCCGCCCAAGCAGAGTAACATCGTGTGGGGCTGGCAGCAAGCTCTCCCCATGCCCAGCTGCAAGGCATTACGTTGGTGCAAGTAATAAGAAGAGTAGGAGTGAAAAGGAAGGGTGGTGTGGGTTTTTTTTTTTGTATATGTATAAATAGAGGCAATATCTAAGTAGGGGAAGTGACTCAGAGGGTCAGAGAGGGAGCAGAACGAGTTGGGGGGGGGGGGGGGGGGGGAGCGGAGGCCAGAAGCAGCTTCCCCCACTGCCAAACATCTAGAAAGCGTGTGACAGGGCAAAGCAGGGCCTTAAGGTCAGAAAGGAGGAGGAGACGGTGGTGGTGGCCAGGGGTGTCAGGGGACAGGAGCCTGAGGAAGGAGGGCTGGAGCCCCAGGGCAGCCCAGGCTCTCGGGCCAAATGGGGCTGCTTCTCCAGGCTCAAACTGCTTTCAGCTCCTGCCTGGCTCTGGCATATGACCCACATAGCAGTCCCAGCCAGCGTGAACAAGCAAAGCCCCACCAGCCCCACTGCTGCCCCATGCCTGGCCAGGAGCTCACCTCGCCAGCATCCGGCATCCTCAGTGATTCACAGTGATGCCCAGCTTGATTTTCTCTTCGTTTTCTACATTGTAGGCACCCCTCTTGTGACACCTGTGAGGCCAAGCAAAGAGATGCTCAGAGCACGAAGAAGTCCCCACTACCCTCCCCTGCATGCGGTCTTCCCGGGGATGTGGATCCAATGGCTCAGCCCCATCCCACTCACCTGAGCATCAGCAGGGCTGCGATGATGATGAGACACAGGGAGGACAGGACAACAGCAACGACAGCCAGTGCCGTGGTGTGGTCGTATGCGCTGGGCTGGCGCTCCACAGGCAGTGAGAGGCCATGGCATCTCTCTCCATGATATCCTGGCTGGCATCTGGGTGAGAAGAAAAGTCTTAAAGGTTGGTGGTGACCAAGCACAGAAGGTCATTGGGTCCCTCACACCCCCATGGAAAGGACCTGCCTCTTTGTTCAGCCTTAGCCAGCACCCTGCCTGTTCCCCTTGGTCACCCATCACCTCCCTGGTGTTAAGTTTCTTCTGCCCCAAGCGCCAGGTGAAGACTCCCAGAAAGGTTGAGCTCCCCCAGTAAAAGGCACCGGGGTCTGTGCTCTTCCCAAGCATCCCCAGGCAAAGCCAGGCTGCCCAGACCACCTCTGGAAGTAGAAAGCCTCACGCAAGGGAGGAGAGAGGCAGCTGGACCAGAGCTCAGCACTCTCCTTGGAGCAGGATGCCCCTGCACACACTGCCAGCCAGAGAGGTGCCACCTCCCTGCAGGCTCAGGGGGTTACTCATGTAACAGAAATAACACTCCCCAGCAGAGCTGCAAGGCTGCCAACCCTCCCCGGGGGTCAAAGCACGCTGATGCGACCAGATATATATATCTCTCTATATCCAGTGCCACTGACCCTCAAGCTTATCTCCAAGATGGGTTCTCAGCCCAGCCCTCCTGCCTGGCTTCCAAAAACACCACGTGCCCGTGTCACCTCCCAGCCATGGCAGAAAGGCTGGGCACATGGCAGAGGTGTGGCACCCAGCTTGGCAGCATCCTCATCCCACCCCAAGGACCAGCACAAGGAAGCAACGATCCAGGAGACCCTGTGACACAGGCAGCCAGCCTCCGAGAGCAGCCACAACCAAGTGACACAAGACCTTGTGGAGGGCACTGGGGCAGTTGGCTGCTGTTCCTAAAAAACCATGATGGCTCTGGGAAGATGTCACCCAGGGATGGGCCACTAGGTTGGAGAGCCCCAGCCAGCCCCTCCTGCTTGCCCATGTCCCAGGGCCCCCCTTCCCCAGCCCCAAGGATCCGGGAAGGGCAGGAGGCTGGGCAGGGAATGCCAGGCAGGGGACTTTCCCAGTCCTAGGCAGAGGGTGCTGCACCCCACATCGTGCTGGGTCACCAGGGCCAGCAGAGATCTCCTCTTGCTGGCAGTCCCGAGCCCCCTGTGCAAGGGCCCAACTTCACGACAGCTTCCAGGCAGAGAGAATCTAAGCGGTTCAAGGAGCTATGTGGAGCCTGATCCCTGCGGATTGCAGGGCACGAGATCTTGCGGGCACCATAAGCCAGGGAGCTATTATCTTCCCCAGGCTCTGGGCGCAGGGCTGTGTGGCTCAGAGGACTGATAGCAAAGAACAAAGCCTCTTATAGATCTGCCAGCTCAACCCCTGCCCACGTCAGCAGGGATCAAATGCGCGTCCCGGCTATTTCCCATGGTAGCAATGCTGGATCCGGGTGCCCTGGCAGCAGGCTTTCTCCTTCGCTTGCCTCGTCTACTCCCTGCTCTTTACCTGCACCCCAAGGGGGTGGTGGTGGGAGGTACACAGCCCTGTCCTTCATCAGGGCCAAGGGACAGCTTGGGCATGGCTTCGGCAGACTGTCCCTAAAGGTGCTAACTCCAATCCACCTTGCTGGTGCCATGGCAGAGATGCTCCTCCTGCCTGCACCAGTACATCCCGACAGCCGCGGGAGCCCTGATCTCTCAGCCAAGGCTGGCAGCAGCGAGGGACGGCGGGGCACGTGGGCTTTCAGAGTCAGGATGGGGTCTCACAAACCAGACCTGCTGAAGACCTTGGCTGTGAGAGCCCAGCCCCTGCTCATCGTCCTCCAAACCCCACTGCTGCGGGTCTCCGTGCAGCAGCTCGGCCGGAGCTCACCGCGCCAGCGGGGGATGCCGGGTCTAAGTCCACAACGGGTTTTGGTGGGGTATGGACATTGCTCAAGAAGCACAAGGAAGAGGCCAAGTCAGAACTGTCCCTGCATGGACTGGGAACACGCACTAAAAATATCTCCTCTGCTCTTCCTCTGCCCAGCCCAGAGAATTGAAGGAACCGTGACTAAGGCTCCCCCGGCACAGGCACACGCCAGCAACTCACATGCAGGAGGGAGCTCCCAGCTCTCGGATGTATTTGCACTCGCCGTGAATACAGAAATCCTTGTACTTCCGCAGACACGGGTCTCTCTTCTTCCCCAGGCCTTTGCCTTTTCTTTTTTTATTCCCGTTTCCTTTTTTCTTGGGAGTAACTAGGCCTTGAGGCTTTGACAGGAAAGCAACTGGAAAACAATTAGGGAAGGAGAAAACGGTGGTCAGACCACCTCCGTGCACCAGAAGGCAGAGCGGCAGACCCCGGGCTGCTGCAGCCAGCCCAGCCCTGGCACTCCCGCAGCCCTTTGTGCGGCGATCTGCCCCCGAGCAGAGGGGCGGGGGGGTCCCATTTGTGGGTTTTTTCAGCTTCTCACAAATATCATGGCCTTTCCGATTCATAAGAACAATTCTCAAGGAAAGAAAGGAATCAGGATGGGGGGAGGGGGGAAACAGAGCTTTATGCATCTCAAATGTTGCTATTATATGCACCAGTTTCCACTGAACATAGAAAATTGTTACTTGCCCCGTTACTGGCTTTTATTTCCCTGATGAGTGCAGTCTTTTGTAAGACCCTATTCATGACTCTGACGGACTCTCCTTCCTGTGAGCCCAGAGCAGGATTAAGAGAGCAAGCCTGGCTTAATTTTTAGTTTTGCAGAGCAAAAGAGATGGCAAGGGCAGCGTCCCCGTTAATTAAAAAGGTACATTTTAATTGCGGTGCAGAGACCAGCGGCTTTTGGTGCAAGGCCAGCTCCCTGCTGTGTTGGTGGGAAGGAACCAGAGCACTGGCCTCCTCACCTGGGCACGGACCAAAACCGGCAATCTTACTGGAATAGTTTTAAGCCATGCAGGTGCCCACAAAAAATCAGCCCACAGCTTGATCGTGCTAGGTGCCTGGATGCTAGAGAGCACTCACTGCTCTGAGGAGGACTGCTTGGCTACCCCCAATATCACTGCGCTTAACTCCACTGAACCCCGGGAAATAGGAACTGCACAAGGAGGAGAGGGCAGCCAAGTCCAGCCTGTCGAGTTGTAACCTGCCTAACTCCTCCTCAGCTACTTCCTGATGTACCCAAGCCCATCTCCTCCTCCCCGCTGAGCGCCTCTCGTGCTGTGGCACACCAGTTGCACACCTAGCAAAGTTATTTCGCTATTTCGACATCCTTCCCACCGCGCCTGGAGAAAACTGATACTCCGGGAAACTCTGTGGCTTGGAGAAACCCCCGGATCTGGGTGAGGCCCGAGGCTCTGCCCCGGGCTGGCAGCAGGGGCTGTCCCCTCCCCTGCGGGTTATGTCCTGACCCCCCAAGCCATCTCCACTGCCTCCAACCCTCCTCCCCAGGACAGCCAGAGAAGATTTGGAAGATCTTGCTGGTAGGAAAACTGGTCCAGACCAGGTGGGCAGGAGGATGCTGCTGCTCTCCCCCTACTCAGACACCCTGGGGGCTGCCTTCAACAGAAAAGGTGGATTTTTTTTGTCCATAGCTCAGCTCAGGGCATTGAGAAAGTGCTCCAAGAGGCTGCAGCTTCAGTAACCAAACATCCCCCATCCCCTCAGCCTGTCCCACAGATGAGGGTGAGCCCATGCCTGCCAGATCACTTGCTGTAGGACAGGGTCCCCTTCCTGGGAGGCTGCACAGAGGAGCAGGCTGGAACATCTCCCCCCAGCGAGACGGCTAACAATGTTTCCCAGGAGCTGCATCCCCTTGGATGCAAGGGGGTCAGCCCACTTTTGCAGGTGTTTTGTCACAGTCCCAGTAAGCAACGAAAAACATGTGAAAAAGGGAAGATGAACTGCATGGGCAAAGCGTGGTCCTCCTAGTGCCAGGTTACTGATCTCAGCGTGTCACATCTGCAAGGCCACCCTCATCAGCCTGCGATGGGCGCCCATCCCACCCCCATGAGAGTCCCCAGGACACTGGCTGGTCCCGAGCTGGGGGAGAGGAGCCAAGCATGAATGCCCAGCGAGCCTAACAGAGCGACAGTGTCCTCAAACGCCCCCGTTAGCGGGGACTGCCGGCTGACTAACCCTGCCTAGGTATGAGGAGCAGCCGTGTGTAGGCGGCGAGTGACTCACATCGATCCCCTTGCTGCCCGCCACCATGGCCACCATCTGGAAGGTGGCATGGGCCGGGGCTGCGCACCTAAGGGCAGGAGCTGCTGTGACCCCACAAAGGGCTCTACCTTCCAGCTGGTCAAGGAGTTAGGGGCCCCGGGAACCCTTGGGATCCCTGTGCCAGGGACTTCGGGGACACAGACAGCCCCTGGCACAAGGCGAGGAGTTGCCAAAGGCCGGTCGCCCCACGGGCTGACCCCACTCTGGGCTGCTGCCAAGGGCACTTGGTACCCGGGGACTGGGGGCTGCCCCGTAGCTCCCCTCGAAGCGGAGCCGGACTTGCTGCCGGGGCACCCGCGGAGCCGAGCCCAGCTCGACCCGGCCCCTCCGCGCCCTCCTCCCGGCTCCAACCGCCCCCAGCCCCCGCCGCCGGCCCGCCCGGCCGCCGCTCCCCCCGCCCCGACCCTCCCCACTCCCGCCCGGGCCCCCCAGCCGCCCCGGCGGCGGCTCCGCCCGCCCCTACCTCTCGGCAGCTCGCTGAGGTCGTCCCCCGAGGCCGCTCCGCCGCCCTCCTTCTCCGGGCTGCCGCCGAGGCAGCGGGGGCCGTGGCCGGGACCGGCGCCCCGCCGCCGCCGCCCTTGTTGCAGCACCTCGTTGTGCAGCTCGTCCCGGCCCAGCCCGCCCGCCGCCGCCGAGCACACTGCGGGTGGTGGGGGGAGAACGAACGGTCAGGCTCACCCTGCCCGGGACTCCCCACGCGTTACCGGCACAGGGGCCGATTTTTACGTTTGCCTCCACCCGTGGCCAGGACCGTGCTACCCGTGCGCGGCACCCTCCGCCTGGGACCGGGGACGTGGCCACGTTGCCCGTGCCCCCCCCGACTCGGGACCAGGACTGTGCCCGCCGTTCTCAGGATCACACGCACACACACCCGTGCTCGGGACCCCCCACGCGTGTCCGACGCTGTGGACGCGTTTCCCAGGACCAGGACCGGGGACGCGTCGCCCCCTGCCCGGGACCCCCCGCCCGGAGCCCGCGGCCTTCCCCACGCGTGTACGCACCTGCCGCCAGCAGCGCGTGGATCAGCACCGCCCGCCCGTCCATGACCCGCGGCACTCGCGTCCCTGCTCCTGCTCCTGCTTCCTGCTCCTGCTCCTGCTCCTGCTCCTGCTCCTGCTCCTGCTCCTGCTCCTGCTCCTGCTCCGCTCGGCCCCGCACCGGCAGCCGCTCTCCGGCAGCGCGGCCCCGCGGCGGGTAGAAGGCGGTGGGGCGGGACGGGGCGGAGCTGCCCGGCCGTCCCGCCCCCGGGAAGGGCTTCCCCGGCAGCCGCGGGGGGATCCCGCCGGCCGGAGCCCTCCGGGGCGAAGAGGAGCAGGGGGCTGTGGGTGTGTGTGGGGGGGACCCTCTTGCCCGGCGCTGTCGGGGTGGGGGTTCTCATCAGTCACCGCCGAAGCCGGTACCCCCTGTCCCAGCCCGGGGCATCCGGCGCCGTGGGGCTGGGCAGCCCAGGGGAGCTGATGATCCCTTTGGGGCTGCGCTGAAGCTGTGGTGGGTGGGAGATGGCGGAGGGAAAGCAGAAGGGAAACTTTATTGCCTGGTGCTGGGCAGGGGAGAAGAGGGGGGATCCCGGTGTGCACTGTGACATGCTGCCGCAGGGCTGGCGGGACTAGTGCCAGAGGTGGCCTGGCAGGATTCAGGAGGGGAAGTGCACCTCACAAAAACAGCGTCAGGCAAGAGGCAGGACCTCACGGTTCAGAGCTAAAACCTCCTCCTGGCCTTGGTGATGGGGTGGCACCCTGATAGGGGACAGACTTCCATCCGTGTGCCACCCTGTACCAGCAATGGGAGAAGGGTGGTGGTGGCAGCGTGAGATAGTGGCGGAGACTCTTTTTGTCCGTGAGGCCACCTTTGTGCTCTGATGGAGAGCCTGAATGGTTCACTCATGGCTTTGTCTCGCAATCCCCTCCTCATTGGCTGCTGTCCTTGTCTCTGCCGTCCCATCCCATGGCTGTTGTGTTTGGGGCTGCCAGCACTTCTCTGTCCCCTTCACCCTGCTGGCAACCGCGTGTTGTGTTTGGCCTTGTCCTCAGCCCAGGTGATGGGCTTCAGAAAACACTGATGACGTCAGCACCGGGAGCATGCGAGTCTTGTCCCAGCTCATGTTCAGGTCGGCTGCAGCCCCTTGCTGGTTCCTCAAGGTCCCAAGCCCCCAGACCTGCTGCCGGTTTGGGTTCAGCAAGGCATGATTAAGTATTCCTGCCATTGTTGTCAGTGTCTCCAAGGAATACTGCTGGATTTGGCAATCCCCCCAGCTCACGCCCTCCTTCTTGCTCAGACTTGACTTTTGCAATTGTTTGCTGGATGTTTTTCCTTCTGCCTCCTCCAGCCATCAGCCCGAAAGACTTTGGCAGCAGAGTGAGGTGGGACAGTGATGGCCCAGCTGAGGGGCTGCATCCCTGCGGAGCCCTGCACAATGGCTCCCCGTGCAATGGCTCCCCGCTGCATGGGGATGGGATTTTTTCCCCCTGCCAGTTCCCCACCACGTCCCCGAGGCCGGGTGTGCGCAGGCAGTGTTTGCCGGCTGACCTGGCACCTTGGAAGAGGGAGGCACCAGCTCACGTCAGCTGCCACGGAGGTTGTTGGCACAGAGGGCTGGCAGCGGCAAGGGGGGGCGGGTTGCAGGCTGCGGTTCCTGTCTGCCTCCTGCTGCCTGCCTCCCTGCCTCTGCCTCCCTGCCTTCTACTGCCTGCCACAGCCTCCCTTGCCTCTGCCTCCATCTGCCTCTGCAGCCTTCCCCTGCCTGCAACCCCCCCCAGCCCCCCCCACCTGCACCTGCTCCCCGCCATACACACCCTGTGCCAGGGGCCGGGCTTGGGCAGCCCTTACAGGAGAGAGACGTGGACCCCCAGAAAGTTCGGGTGCCCTGGGGCCTCCCTGGCTCTCCTCATCCATTTGGCCTGCTACCAAGGGTCTCCCCACGGTCCCCACCCTGGCCAAGGGCATCTCCCCCGCCACAGCACCCGCCTTGGGCACACGCTGGTATCACAAGGCAAGCGCCTGGTGAGCACGGCTGGGGGGGCGAGGGCTGAGGGGGAGGCAGGTGCCAGGATCCAGCCCCGTGGGCAGCATTGGTCCCCTGGAAGGGTGGCCCCAGGGAGCACTGTGAGGGCATTTTGGGGACAGGAGGATGGGGCACAGGGCAGGGCAGGGGCACAGGGCAGCCTGCTAAGGCCACCCCCAAGTCCCCAGGCCTCCACGTGGGCAAGGGGGCCTGCGGTGGTAGGACTGGTGGCAGCGCTGAAGCTGAAGGAGGGCATGCGTGGCAGAGCCAGGGGAGAGCTGGCCAGATAGGTGACCCCTGCCGCTGTCTGACCCCCCTGCACCATATGACCCCTGCCATGCCATGTTATCCTCCACACACATCATGTGAACCCCCCCACGCTGTGTGACCCCCACAAACACTGTGGACTCCCACCGTGCTGCAGGACCCTCCCCCATGTGACCACCCCCCATGCCAGGGACCCCCGTCATGCCATGTGAATCCCCATCGTGGTGTGTGAACCCCCATCGCTCCATGTGACCCCCGTCACACTGTATGAGCCCTCAGGCCCTATGCCCCCCTCCCCACCCCCACTATGCTGTCCAACTCCCCCCATGCCTGTGACCCCCACGCACACCATGCAACCCCCCAAGTCACGTGACCCCCCACCCACCGTGTGCCTCCCCCAGTGTGCAGCCCCTCCTGCTCAGGGCAGACTCCCTCCCTCCTGCATCCACGGGGGAATCGCAGCCTAACAAAGCAGGACCCGGGCATTGACTCCGGCCTCGACCCTTCTCCGCGCTGCCCCCCCGTCCCCAACCCTGTCCCACCCCACAGCCCTCCCGGAGGAGCTGGGGGGTCTCCAAGGAGCCAGGGGTGGCTTAAGCCGAACCCTGTGCTGCACAGCTGGGGGATGCATCCACACCCGGGGTGCCTTGGCATGGCTTTGCCCCCACCATGCTGCAGGCTGCTGCCTTCACCCCTGTGCTAAAGTGGGGCAGGAGGAGGCCGGCCCCATTGGGCAGCTGTTGGCGCTGGAGTGAAGCTGGTTGTGGGGCTGGAAGGAACCCCGGGACTCAGCTGTAGGGTGGGGGATGGGGACAGGCGCGGGGGAGGTTTGGTTGTATGTGGGCATGGTGGGGATGGTGGGGAGGGCTGTCGCTGCTTCCTCCCCCGGAGCCAGATCCAGCACCAGCACCAGCACCTCCACAGCCTCAGCTCCCGGCCCATCTGCCGCAGGGCAGGTACGAGCACCCCAGGGACCAGCGCGTGCCCACCCGTGCTCCCCTGAGATGTGACTTTGGCCATGGTGGCACCTGGGCTCGCGCCGGGCTGCTCCTGAGGCTAAATCCTGCCTGGGGCCGGTGAGCTCCAGCACAACCCGCCTGTGCTGGCCGGGTGTTTGTGTTGCCTGCTGCCGTGTTTGCATTGCACACAGCCTGGCTGTTTGTTTGCATGGAGCCAAGGGAGCCAAGCCCGGTGACAGTGGTGGCGGGCATGCCGCGGGCAGAGCAAGCACTGGGTGCTGCTCTCCGCCGGCAGCACCATGCTGGCCGTGCCATGTCCCTGTGGCTGGCACGGTGATGTGGCTGTGTCCCCATCCTTCCGGCCGCGCACACTGCAAACATCCGCTCGCCCACCACAGCTCACACAGACACCCTACGCACGCGGGGATGGCCGCAGCCCTGACACACTCCTGGGCCTTGCTGTGAGCCCTGCCACCAGCAGTCCCCTCTTGCCGCACTCTGGATTTCCTCAGCAGTGACACATCCTTCCCCAGCGCAGGTCCCCACATCCCCTTTCCCAGGAAGAGCTACCACAGGGCCATGCCCTGGGCGCAGGCACCCTGGCGCGGGCACCGATGCTGCCACCGGCTGTCCAGGGTTGGCCTTGCCATGCCCTCACCAAAGCCTCGTGCGGCGTGGGGGGCTTGGGACACACGGCTCCCCCAAGTGGCAGCTTGTCCCCGTGGGGCTGCACGGAGGCAGGGGCTCCCCAGGTCTCTGGCCCAGGTGGGTGGCCGGGGGTGGCAGGAGACAGCCGTGCTGGGACCCATGAGGCTGGACCCAGTGTTTTGAGACCGTGTTTTGGGCTCGGCTCCTTGGTATTGGTTGTGGCCAGTTAAACTGGTTCGCAGCTTTGATAAGGTGTGGGATGAGTAGGATCCTGTGAGTGCCAGGCCGCTCCGGAGGTGAGCCCACACCTGTGGGTGCCAGTGCTGGTGGCCATGCGAGCCCACGTGCCCAGAGTGGGCTGGCTCAGCTCTCCGGGAGCAGACGCATGCTCACAGCCTGGACCAGAGGGGAGCAACCCTTAATCTCCCTACCAAGCTTTTGGCTACAGCATCTTCCCTCCAGCATGGCCCCAGCAGCCAAGAGAGCCGGTGTCGCCCAGCAGCGGGAGGACTGGGGGACACCAACTGCCCACCGCTCTTCGTTCAGCTCAACCAGCTCCTCAGCACCCCGCGGGGCTGAGTGGCGAGAGATGGCCAGGGTAGGCACACCTGCAATGGCCATGCTGCCTGGCTACGCTTTTGGAAGCCAGCCTTCGAAAGCCCAACTCTGATGGGCCCACGGCACCTCGCAAGGCTGGTGGTTCCTCAACCTCGTCCCCAAAGCAGGGCTGCTCACTGCCCTCTGCCCCCCACCGGTGCCTGCTTCTGCTGGCTTTAGGGTGACTTGTTTCATGGGAGAGAGTAGGGCATCAGGCAGGGCACAGGCCAGTGACCTGCAGGGGCACAGTGGCTTGCTTCTGCTCCTGCCTTTGTTGCCTCTCCAGGTTCCAGCAGCTGAGCGGGGCTGGGACAGGTTGCGTCGACGCTCCCTGGATCCGGCTGCCCAGCACACCTCCGGAGGCGACCGGGGGGTTAGGCCAGGGCAGGGAACGATGGCTTGGCCCAACGAGAGGAGCTGGGGCTGGTGTGGGGCAGGACTGTGGTTGGGCCCCAAACCCCCACCACCCCACCCCTTCCGCAGCTCGGCAGGGGCAGGGGACATGGGCCATGGGGGTACAGATGCAGTGAGGGTCTGCCCCCGGGGGTTGGATGGTCCGGGGGTGGCAAAACCACTGGGCTGTGGCTGTGACGGCTCTCCCCAGCACCCGGACGTCGTCTCCCTGACACGGCTGCCCGTCGGCACGACAGTGCTCTGCTGGGGCACGCTCTCCCCGTGCAGCACGCCCAGCCACCCCGCAGCAGCGCGCCCACCCATGGGGACAAAGGGAAGCTCTGTTTGCGCCCGGCATTAAAATATTTGGCAGGGCCGAGTGTGGCAAACAGCTCAAGACACTTCTGTTCTGACTCCAGAAAGCGCTGCTAATGGCAGGGCAACCCCCAGTCCCAGCACAGCCTGGGGCCGGGGGGGTTGGGAGCAGCCCTGCGGGGAAGGACGGGGGTTACTGGTGGGTGGCAGGTGGGACGTGAGCCCGCACTGTGCGCTCGCAGCCCAGAAAGCCAGTGTCTTCTGGGCTGCATCACTGTCAGCGTGGCCAGCGGGTCGAGGAAGGGATGCTCCCTCTCTGCTCCGCTCCGGTGAGACCCCCCTGGGGCGCTGCATCCAGCTCTGGGGTCACCAGCACAAGATGGACACGGACCTGTGGGAGTCGGGGCAGAGGAGGCCACTGAAACGGTCCGAGGGCTGGGACAGCTCTGCCATGGAGAGAGGATGAGAGAGTTGGGGGGGTTCAGCCTGGAGAAGAAAAGGCTCCAGGGAGACCTCTGAGCCCCTGCCAGTCCCTAAAGGCAGCTTGTAAGAAGGATGAGAAGTACTTTGTACCAGGGCCTGTAGGGCCAGGACAAGGGGCAACGGCGCCAAACTGCAAGAGGGCAGGGTTAGGCTGGACATAGGGAAGAAATGTTTCACAGTGAGGGTGGTGAGACACAGGAAAAGGTTGTCCAGAGGAGCTGTGGATGCCCCATCCTTGGAAGGGTTCAAGGTAAGGTTGGACGGGGCTTTGAACAACCTGGTCTGGCAGAAGCCGCACATGCCCATGGCAGCGGGGTGGCGCTGGATGGTCTGTGACGGTCCCTTCCAGCCCAAACTGTTCTGTGCTCCCATGACTGGTGAAATCCCCCTGATCAGGAGATCAGAGCGAGGTGTGGGTCAGCAGGAACGGGGACGTGACCGCGGAGGCTTCCCACCCGCCACTGCTCTGCGAGCCCACTGCAGCCCCCTCTGAGCCCCCCAGACTCCTTCTTGCCTGTGCCAGCCCCATGCCAAGCTCAGAGTTTGACCCCAGCTCCAGCTCCCGCTGCCTGGCATGGGGGCACGGGACCACCCTGTCACTGACCCCGCACGTTTTCCCGGGCAGGTGGATAAAATTTGAGGAGAAGGTGGAGGATGGTGGGGTGCGCTGGAGTGCGCCCCTTGTCCCAGCCCTGCCCCTGCACAGCCTCTTCCAGCTGAGGACGTGCCTGCAGAAGGGGACAATGCTCCTGGATTTGGATGCCCTCAGTTTCAAGGAAATAATCGGTACGTGGGGGATGCAAAGGTCACCTCCTGGGATGGGATGGTCACCAGGGAGGGTGTCCTGGGTGCCTGGGGCGGCTGTCTGCTGCTCCAGCAAAGTGGGCTTTTCCCTGGGCAGCCCCCCGCCAGCCGGTGAACTGGGGGGACTCAGGGCTGTCCCCATCCCTGTTGCAGACAAGGCACTTTCTGAGCAGCCCGAGGAAGCAGAGCTGCGGCCCGAGCTGAGGGGACGCCTGGCAGCCCTCCTGCTCTGCCAGCCGCAGCACCAGACCACCAAATCCCTGCTGCGGCTCCTCGCTGAGCTCGCCCTCTCTCCCTGCCAAGGTAGGCACAGCACCCAGCCATGGGTGGTGACATGGCTGTCCCACCCGGCGTCCCTCCGCTGCCACCAGCCTGCTGTTCTGCTCGCTCGCACACATATTTTGCTGCTTGCTCCCTTTCTTTGCAGGGAAGGCCAAAAGTTGGACTGAGCCTGGGGCCCAGGTCTCCGAAACGCCCCTTAAGGAGCAGGTAAGGTGGGACGGAGCTGGGCTGAGAGCAGTTGCTGCATCCCGAGTGCCCATCTGCTGCATCCCTTTCCTTTCAGCTGAGGAACCAATTTAAGAAGAAGGTCCCACCGGGGGCCGAAGCAGCCCACGTTGCGGTTGGTGAAGTCAAGTTCCTGGAGAAGCCCTTCAGTGCCTTCATCCGCCTCAGGCAAGGCGTGGCCCTTGGCTCGCTGGCTGAAGTCGCTCTCCCCAGCAGGTAAGCAGAGCACGGCCCATGGCCCTCTGCCCGCTTCTCTCCCTGTCTCCCTGCTCCCCCGCACCAACAGGGCAAGGCTTTGCTTGGCGAAAGCAAAGGGTATGGCGCCCAACGCCACATACAGTCCCAGAACCCTAGCTCACTGCTTCCTCTCCTGCTTCTCCCAGCTCCTTAGGAGCATCCCGCGACAGGCTGAGGGTGCAGCATCTGTTGGGCAGCCTGAAGGGGCCACCCCCTGGGTTATCCCCACCTGGGCTGTTGCATTCTCTCTCCTACTTAGGAGGGTCTGGATGCTCTCCGCTTACTGACCAGGAGCACTGGAGCTCGTGGCTGGGAAGGAACGCAGGTTTTCAGGAACCTCTTGCCCTTCCACTGCCCACAATGCTCTCCTGAGCGGTGGAGTGGCTCTGGCGGCACTGTTGGCATAGGGGGAAAGGAGCAGGGCAGGAGGGGTTTCTCCACAGTTGAGGAGCGCATCCTCTGAAGCCGTAAGGGGAAATGGCCAGTGTACCCCTTGAGCTGGGGACTTCCTTAGGGAGCATTGGAGGAGGCAGGCGAGGATCAGGAGGGACATTGCCACCTCCTGGTCACTCTGCCCAGAGCACCCGTCCTCCAGGAGCTGGGTGGAGCAGGACATCGGTCCACCTCCTGCTCTGTCCTTGGTGGGAGATGGGTGGGAGGTTCCCAGGGAGCCTGTGCAGGTCTCTAGGGGCTCACAACAATCCTTTGCCCTGTTATTTTCCTCCCCCAAACAGGAGGGGAAGGACAGCTTCTCCCTACCCGTCCCTTTGCCTGTGGTGCAATCCCCTTTGCCGGCCGCCCCAGGCTGTCCTGTGGGCGCAGCCACCATCTCGGGGCTATCTCCCATCCAGCTCCATCTCTAGGATCTTAAGGTTTGCCCATTGCCTTGATGAAGATGCCTGGGTGAAAGCAATCACTGGTTGCTACTCTCACCTCCTGACCCCTTGGAGCAGGCTCCAGGAGGCCTCCAGCTCTCAAGTCCGATGTCAGAGCTGTAGAAGGTTCCGTTGAGCCCTTCAGTCCTGCTTGTGCTGTCGGGGAAGTTTCCCTACCCCGTCTCTGGATGTTTGCTTGGGATACGATCACTGGAACCGCTCCGCAGCCTCAGGGTACCAAGACTGTAACCGTTTTTGCCAGTTTTGAAAAGAGTGGAGGTCTTGGCTAAATATTTGGACGTGAGGTCTGTCTGGAGATCTTATTATTTCCCAGCAGCCTCTGAGGTGTGGGATTTTAGACATATTTCTTCAAGGACTCTGAGCTCTTTCCTATCGAACCTGCTGCCTGCGCAGCTGGCAAGCTCTCCTTCCCAAGAGCTAATGCTTCTGCATCCTGCCTGCCAGCAACACCCCCATGAGCATGACCCCACAGACAGCCCCAGTCGAGACCTTGACCCCACAAGACACCTCCAGCTTAGAGCATCACCCCACAGACAATCCCAGTCAAGCATGTCTCCTTCTCTGCCCCAAAGACCTGACCCCCATCCTCCCCATCCCATGTTTCTGCAGATCCTGTGATCCAGCCAGGGTCCTGGTGTCCCCGTGGTCTCTCTGTGGGGTTTCCACGGGAGTGGAAGCAAACACGTGTCTTGCCTTTTCCCTCCAACCCCCTGCTTAGGGTGGCCACCCTTTAGGGTGGTAGCAGCCCCCCAAGACTGCCCAGCTGCCGTCCCCAGATCCCTGCAGCACCGTGGTCTCCCCTGGGAGAAGCATCCCCAGCGAGGAGAGCGCTGCTCAGGAGATGCGCTGTCTCGCCCTCAGGTTTCTCTTCATCCTGTTGGGTCCCCGAGCCAAAGTGAAAGCCTACCACGAGGTTGGCAGGGCCATGGCCACACTGCTGACAGATGAGGTGAGCCTGGTGCAGCACCCATGGGTGGGATGGGCCTGGGATGGGGCCTAGGCTGAGGACACCGAGGCTCCTCTCCTCTGTAGGCTGCAATGCAGGAGGCAGAGGATGGGTCCAGCTGATGGCCTCCCTTCCCAGGGTAAAAACCCAAAGTTTTGGGGTGGGTCTGTAGGATGCACCCATTTCACTGAAATGGATGGGTGCCTTTCTTGGTGATGGTTACGGGCTGGGAGGAAGGCTCCAAGGGGCTGAACACAGGGATGTGGTGGCTAAACCATGGCATCTCCCCACAGGTCTTCCAAAGGGTTGCCTGGCAGGCTGAGCACCGAGAGGACATCATTGCAGGGATGGAGGCATTCCTGGATGAGCTGACTGTGCTTCCTCCTGGGAAATGGGACCCCAGTGCCCGAATTCCACCCCCGAGCTGTCTGCCGTCTCCGCACAGGAGGTAGGCTGGAAGGAGGGCACCCACAGCCTCTGCCAGCCCCTCTGCAGGGTCCCATTGTGACTGTGGAGACTGTGACATTGAAATCTCCATCTCCATGGGGGATGAAGCCGTGCAGGAGCCAACCTTTGCCAGTGAGATCCTCCCAGCCAAGCCCCTCTGCAACCCTGGACAATGACCACAGCTCTGTTCCCTGCTGCTGTTAGTCCTGCTGTCTCCACTTGGCAGGGGATGGCTAAACCACCCCATGTGCCCTCCGGGGAACACCGGGTTTCAGCACTCAGATGTGAAACTCATCCTCTGAGCAGGATGCCTCTGGCTCTTCCTGGCTCTTCCACCAAAACTGGTCCTGCTAGGGCTGGCTCCAGGGCTTGCTGGTTGGTTGATCATGGTTGGGTTGGAAGCGACCTTTGAAGATCATCTAGTCCAGCTCCCTCGTCTCTTCTCCTCCTGATCTTTCTCCTCCTCCTCATTATCAGGGATACACTGTGTCAGGGGTGCAGCCCTGCTTGCACCCTTGTCACGTCTCATAGTGTCCCCTAGACGCAGCTGGGTCCTGAGGGCTCCAGCCTGAAGCCTGCCATCTCAGGCTCTGGTCTGCCACAGGACCACCATGCACCCATCAGATCGGCAGTTGCATGGCGATGGGGACATGTCAGCAGCTGGGGACAGAGCTGGCTTGGCGCACCCACGCTCCGGGGAGGAACTGGAGAGGACGGGCAGGTGGGTGCCTGGAAGGACGGGGGTGGTGGAAGGTGCGGCAGGATGCTGAATGCAGGGCAGGGCGCTGGCTCTCTCCAGCACATGGGGCCGACATGTCCAAACCACCCTGGGCTGGTGTCTCCTGGGGAAGGGACTGTCCCCTGCCTTGCGGCTCTCTCAGGCGGCGATGGCCGGCTGGAGGTCTGCTCTGAGGTCTCCCTCCACTGCCCCAGGCTTTTCGGGGGGTTGCTGCGAGATATCCGGAGGAAGGCGCCATGGTATGGCAGTGACTTCTCTGATGCCCTGCACCCCCAGTGCCTCTCGGCAGTGCTCTACATCTACCTGGCGACGGTCACCAATGCCATCACCTTCGGGGGCATGCTGGGGGATGCGACCGCCAACATGCAGGTCAGTGCAGCCACAGGGTGCCCTGCACAAACCCCACTTGGCCCAGCCTGCGGGACTTCTGGGTGCCCACGTCCCACGGTGCCCGGGGTAGCTAGCGGTGCCCCTGGGCATTGCCTGAATCCTGCATCCTTCCCTGGCCTCGGCGGTCCCCAAGCACTGACCCTGCAGTGCGGGGAGGTGCGGGTAGCTGCCTGCAGCTGTGCTGCGGTGGGGGACAGGCCTGGGACCCCCATCCCTGCCACATGCCTGGTGCCTGGCACCCCTCTCCTGCATTTCAGGGGGTGCTGGAGAACTTCCTGGGCACAGCCTTTGCCGGCTCCATCTTCTGCCTCTTTTCTGGTCAGCCCCTGACCATCCTGAGCAGCACCGGCCCCATGCTGGTCTTCGAGCGCCTCCTCTTCTCCTTCAGCCAGTAAGTACCCTGCCAGGGACAGTCCCTTAGGCCACTGCCCGCTGTCTGGGGCACAGGCCACCGTCACACTGGGCAGGTGTCATTGTTGAGGTTTTGTCTCACCCTTCCCACCAGGGACCACAGCCTGGACTACCTGGAGTTTCGTCTCTGGATTGGGCTCTGGGTGGCCTTTTTTGGCGTGGTCTTGGTGGCCACTGAGGCCAGCCACCTGGTGCGGTACTTCACCCGCTTCACCGAGGAAGGCTTCTGCGCCCTCATCAGCTTGATATTCATCTACGACTCCCTGAAGAAGATGAGGAGTCTGGCAGACGCCTTTCCCATCAACTGGCAGTATCGTCTGGACAATGTCACTTCCTACAGCTGTACCTGCAACCTCTCCAGCCCCGGTGAGCCCAAGCAGCCACGGGGCTGGTGGGGAGAATGGTGCTGCCGCCCTGGGACCCCGCTGGGATCCTGCCACCCGGTTAGATGGGGGAAGGCGCTGGAGGAGGAGGCTGCTCAACCCTGACCACATTGGCACCTTCCTCCACTCCCTTCCCTGCTGTCTGTCCATCTGCCCCTGCCTCCTGGCACCAGGCAGGGCGGCACTGGGAGCAAGGAGAACCGTGGTCCAGCTCCCATAGCTCCGGGATGGGGGATGCCAGGGGCTGGAGGTGGGCACCTGGGTGTGTTTGCACTGCTGTTTCTAGCCTGGTCTGTAAATCAGCGGCTGTTTTCCGGGACCTGAAAGTGTGTCCACGCTGATCCTGCAAATGGGACCCACACTGTGTATCAAAAGCATCAGTGCTGGGCACAGCCTGGGGCCAATGGTGCCTCTGAGTGGCTGGCGCTTCAGCCAAGACCTTTGCAGGGGTGGGATTCTCCCCTTGATGCTCCCTGGGCATTAGCCGGTGCCAGGGCCTCAGGGGTCCCATGGGGCCCCATCCAGCACCCTGAGCCCTTGGAGAGAGGCTGGGGAGCTGCCCCGATGGCAGCACAGTCACATTCATCCCTGATGGAGCACCCCCGTAGTGCTGGCACACTGACCCCACCTTCCCCTTGCAGGTCACAGCTCCGCGGGGAATGACACGCTCCTCCCCTCACCCCTGGCCCCCTGGCAGGTACAGCCCCTGCTCCTGGGCGGGTGGGCGAGGGGTTGGGGGGTCCCCAGGTGTCTGGGCATGACCCCTCCTCGACGCCTGCCCTGTCTCTACAGCATCCTGCTACCCTGGCTGGGCTGAGCAGGACCCAGTGCCTGGCTGGAGGTGGGCACCTCCTGGGGACCAGCTGCCAGTATGTGCCTGATGTCACCCTCCTCTCTTTCCTGCTCTTCGGGGTCACCTTCCTCTCCTGCACTGCATTCAAGCGCTTTAGGAGCAGCCGCTACTTCCCTGCGGCAGTGAGCATCCTTTGGCCACCCCGGTACCATGGCCACCCATCTAGATGGCATGGGGATGGCTCTGGGTGCTATGACCCGGGGGCGTTCCTGGGGCAGCCCCCAGCCCTGGCCAGCCCAGGCCAAGCTCTCTCCATCTGCAGGTGCGGAAGCTGGTGAGCGACTTTGCCATCATCCTGACCATCCTTGCCTCCTGTGCCATCGATGCCACCCTGGGCCTGGAGACCCCCAAGCTCCTCGTCCCCAGCGAGCTGAAGGTGCTGGCGGGGTGGGCACAGCGCGGCTGGGGAGTGGGTCTGTGCATCACAGTGGCTCCTGTCCTTCCCACCGCCGAGTCCAGCCCTACAGGGATGTGGTGTGCGCCCCAGCAAACAAAAAGGGGTTGAACCGCACCCAATCCCACACTCTGCAAATAACCTGGCTCGGTCCAGGATTAACTGTGCCATGGTACAGCTCATGCTGGAGCGAGAGCCACAAGGTCAAGTCCAGGCTTGGGCTCCCTGCCCTGGGTGTGGAGCAGGGCTGGCAGCACCTCAGAGCAGCCCGTGCTCACTGCCACCTCCCTGGGCTTGCCATCATCAACGCCTAATGCCACCTCTTCCATCCGCTCCCAGGAGTGCGTGCCTGGCTTCTGGCTTGCGGTGTCCAGGAGCGATCCCCGGCTCCATCACAGGCAAGATGTCCTTGTGGGGGGCTGGTGGGTCATGCTGCCCAGGAGCCTCCCCAGGATGAGAGAGGATGCTTTTCCTCTCCCCAGATGGAGCATCCCTGCATGCCCACAGGGCTCCAGCCTGCGTACCCAGGGCTGGCCCTGTCACCCAGCTATGCCGCAGACCCCACAGGTGGGTGGCGGCTGCCGTGACCCTTTTGCTCTCTGCAGCCCACAAACCCAGCACGGGGCTGGATCATCTTCCCCTTTGGAGCCAACCCGTGGTGGGTCTGCCTGGTGTCTGTGGTGCCTGCCGTCCTTGTCACGATCCTCATTTTCATGGACCAGCAGATCACAGCCGTCATCCTTAACCGCAGGGAGTACAAGCTGCAGGTGAGTGGGAGACAGGGGTCAGGCAGGACCCAGCCAACGGGGAGGACCCAGGTCTCGGCTGGACCCTGTGGGCCAGGGGGGCACCCAGGGGAGAGCAGCACCCCAAACTGGCCAGCAAGGTGGGCAGACCCTACTGATGCCCCTCTGATGCTGCCTGGGAGACGGCTTGCCCCCAGCTGCGCTGCCTCTCCTGTTGCAGAAAGGAGCAGGCTTTCACCTGGACCTCCTCTGTGTCTCCCTCCTGATGGTTGTGACCTCCGCCACCGGCCTCCCCTGGTATGTCTCGGCCACTGTCATCTCCCTGGCTCACATGGAGAGCCTGAGGAAGGAGAGCATAACCTCGGCCCCAGGCGAGCACCCCGAGTTCCTGGGCATCAGGTATGCAGTGAGCCCGGACCCCACTCCAGGGGACCCTCTGCCCTCTGCTGTGGAGCCAGGGGCCAGCAGAGCCGGCCGTGGGGCTGCTTGTGTCTCCCCGGGAATGCCACTGGTCCCTGTGGCCATCAAAGCTGAAAAGGGCAGAGACCCTGGGGACCCAGAGGACGGGCGGGGGCTGCGGTCTCCCGAGGGACCCTGTGGCACCCGTGACACCTGCGCTGCCTCCTGCAGGGAGCAGAGGCTGACCGGCCTGGCTGTCTTTGTCCTGATGGGGGTCTCTGTCTTCATGGCACCCGTTCTCAAGGTAAGGAGGCTGGCTGCTGGGTTTGGCCTCTTTTCCAAGGCCGGGGGGTGGTCGTATCCTGCAAGGCTGGGGGGCTCCCAATCCAGCCCAACTGGGCTGTTGGAAATCAAAGAAGCAAATGCTGCGGCCGCGTACGCAGGCTGTTATACAGGAGAGGATGCTCAGCGAGCACAGCCCCCTTGGGAACTCGCACCCCGCGGACCTCTCGCCCTGCTGTTTTGCAGCACATCCCGATGCCGGTGCTCTATGGGGTCTTTCTGCACATGGGTGTGGCAGCACTGAACAGTATCCAGGTGAGCGGGGGCTGCGCTGGGGGTGCTGGTAAGGGCTGTTTTGGGGATGAGGGGCGTTGCTCGATACCAGCTCTCACTGCACGGCAGAGCCTGGGTTTCAGCTCTGCATGACGTGCAGCCTGGCACGGGTCTGTCCGCCTCCAGGCCCAGGACAATGAGGGACAGAGGAACCTTTCTGGGGCAGAGGAAAGAGAAAGGGAGGTATCCGGGACATTGTGGAGCAGGAGCAACTTCTGCGCTGATGGATCATGTGGTTTCGGAGGAGTGGCGGGACCGGTGTAGAACCCAGACTTGCTCTCAAAGCCACAGGGATGTAACCGTATGGGAGCTGCAGAGCTGGGACCTCCTGGTCCTTTGGTCCTGGCATTGCTGCTGATGTGCCAGCTCTGTTCCTCTCCTGAGAAACCCACAGAGTGGAAAAAAATCCCCGCTCCAGAAATATCTACCCTCCCCACACCTTTTCCTCTAAACAGTACAATTTCTTTGCAATTACCCTGCTCTCTAGATGACAGGCTGGGAAACCCCCTCCCTCCTTCTCTCCCTCCGCTTGGGGAATCCAGGGCTGTGCTCCGGCAAAGGCAGCATCAGTTTCCTGCATGCAGGGTGTGGAATCAAGGGGTTGTTACTTCTCAATTAACCTTTTCGGACCAGCCTGAGTCCTTTCTAGATGTCTGCCTGAAAAGTGCTCCCTTGGCCTGGGGTGATGGTGGTACCAGGACTCCTGGTCTTGCAGACAAACTCACCCACCCAGGCACCACACTGGCAGCCAGCGCAGATGGCGGGAGGGCTGAACCGCAAAAACAATGGCGAAAACCCATCCTGCCCGCCCCAGTCCCAACGGGGGGAGTGGGTGAGAGCTATCTGAAGGCTGGAGTTGTGTGACCCACACGCCGTCCTCTTGCTACAGCTCACAGACCGCGTGCGGCTGCTCCTGATGCCAGCCAAGCACCAGCCAGACCTTCCCTACCTCCGCCACGTGCCCCTGCGCCGGGTGCACCTCTTCACCGTCATCCAGCTGCTGTGCCTGGCCCTCCTCTGGGTCATCAAGTCCACCGTGGCCGCTATTATTTTCCCAGTGATGGTATGACATCCCGTGTAGTCGGGTGGCTCCGCTTTGGTGCCAGGCTGGGTGCTGCCCACATGTACCCTGAGCATCGCCGGAGCCCCGGTGCTCGCCTTACACAAGGGATACGGGCGCCCCCCTGGGTGGGGGTGCAGGCCCTGGCAGGTGGCGTACGTGGGTGCTCAGACCCCCAAGGGCTGGTGGGGTCCCTGCAGGGCCACAGTGTGGCTTTGCCACCAACCTTCACCTCCTGGGTTGGGGCTGGCGGGGCTGTCGCTGCAGGCATCGTGCAATTATTATCCCCTGGGACCAAGCCAGGAGAGGTGACACGCCACTTCCCTGGCACTTACTGGGGACACAGAGGGGGTGTGACGGGAATCCCTGGCCCCCCGCCCCGAGCGATGCTGACCCGTGCTTCACCCTGGTGAAGCTGCTGGCGCTGGTGGGGATCCGGAAGGGGCTGGAGCGTGTCTTCTCCCTGCACGACCTGAGCTGGCTGGACAGCCTGCTGCCCAACGCGGCCGGGGAGGAGGCGGAGGGGACGCGGCCCGGGAGGCGGCAGGCGGAGGAAAGCAGCGGCGAGGGGGTAGGTGATGTCCCGGGTGCCAGGCTCCTCCGTGCGGGGGCCGAGGCGGGGGAGGTCCGGGACGGAGCTGCTTGGCGGGGCCTGGCGGCAGCAAGGCCCGGGAGCGCTGCCAGCCTCGTCCCGTCTCACTTCTCCCTCCAGTCGGAGCTGATGCCTCGCCGCGGGCCCGAGATCAACATCTCCGTGAATTAGGACCGCCGCCGGGGAGCGGGGCCAGGCGAGGGGCGGAGGAGGCCGGGGCCAGCCCGCTCCTGCCCCGCTCGGTCGGACGGCCGGCGGGCACGACCGGCCCTCGACGGGGCCCGGCTCGGCGGGGAGCTCGGCGAGGGCTCCGCCGCGGGCAGGGACGGCTCCCCCGGGTCCGGCTGCTCGAGGCCCGCTCCAGCCCGGCCGGCGGCGCTCCCAACGACGGGCACCCGCGGCCCCCGCCCCGCGCCCACCCCGTCACTGCCGCGCTTCCTGCCGGGCCTGGGCCCGGCCCCGCCCGAGCCCCGCGTCCCGTCACGCCGATGCCCGTGGTGACAGCCGCCGGCCCCGCCCCTCTCGCCGGTGCCCCCGGCCCGGCCGGCAGCGCCGACACAGGCCACGTGGCCGCGCCGGTGTCGTCACGGCGGGCGGGGCGGCAGAATGACGGCGCGCTCAGCCTATGGCGGCCCGCGCTCGGGGCGGGAGGGAGGGAAGGGAGGGGGCGGGCCGTTCCCCTCGATAGGCAGCGCCCGGCTCCAATCGCCGCTCGGGATAGGCGGGCGTGTGACGATCGCTCGCGCTGACGGAGACCTTCAGAAGGGTTCGAAGGGGAGGGGGGGAACAGGGCACGGCAGGAACCAATCGGGCGGCGCCAGGCTCTGTGCGTTGTGAGCGATGCGCCTTTCGGCCAGTCGGAACCCGCGATCCTGGATTGGCTTTGACTGACAGCCCGCTCACCCTATCGACGCCCGCAGCTCTGTGAAGGCACACGACTGATGTTCCAGGCGGCCAATCAGCTCCCGCGGAGTTCAGGAAGCGAGGCCGGGGGAACGGGGCGGGGCGGCGGGCTCTAACCGTCTCGCCGTGCGCTCTCAAGGCAGCATGCTGGGAGCGCGTGACGCGGTCCGGAGTGGCGGGCGCCGCGCCCAATAGCGCACCGCCGTCGGCCCAGCGCGCCCAATGAGCGCGGGCGGAGCGGCGAGTGGGCGGTGCGGCGCCCGCGGCCGGGTAGGGTGTGAGAAGTTAGTGGCGCTGCTGCGGTGCCGTGAGGGGACGGAGACGGCTGGGCTCTGCGAGCGGCCCCCACCAGCGCGATGCTCACGGACGGCACCGCCGCCCCCGTCGGCGACGAGGAGATCGACTCGGTCGCTCCCCGCGCGCCGCCCGCCGCCGAGCCGCCCGCCGCGGCCGGGCCTTCCCCATTGGGCTTGCGGGCCGTGCGCCTCTTCGGGGAGGCCGGGCCCGGCGGGCCGGGAGGCCCCGGTGCGCCCGCGGCCGGCGAGGCCGCCCTCGACTTCAAGCTGGCGGCCGCCGTGCTGCGCAGCGGGGGCGGTGGCGGCTCCGGCAGCGACGAGGACGAGGTGTCCGAGGTGAGCGATCCCGCCGGCGGGCCCGGCCCGCCCTCCCCTCCTCTCCGCCGCTTCCTGACAGGCCCGGCCGGCGCCCGCCCTCCCGCTCCCCGCGCCGGGCCCGCCGCCGTCCCGAGCGGGCGCGGGGGTCGCGGGCCGCACCACACCCCCCTCCCCCCGCGCATCCCCGCCGCCATGGGCGTGAGCGGCCGCACCGGGGCCGCGGGGGCGGGGTCCCGGCGGCCCCGCACGGGCAGGGCGGCCCGGGGCCTTCTGCTCGGGCCGGGGAGCGGGAGGGGGGGGTCTCGGCTTCGCCGTGCCTCCCGGCGGGCCCCGGGAGAGAGGGCTGGGCGCCCCGCCTGCACCCGCCGGGGGCGCCCGGGCCCTCCGCTCGCCGCTGCCTCTCTGCGGGCGGAGGGTGGGGGAAAGATGTCTCCCGTGCTGCTGCCTCCTGACCTCTAGGAGTGGTTTCCACTTTGAACCAGGTTTGGGGGGGTGGGGGGGGAGTGAGATCCTCCACCCAGCGGAGAACAAAGTAAAGCCTCCGGCCCCCAGTACTGCTCTCCTGGACTCGGGAGAAGGATACGGGATTCCCGGACCCTGCTAAATTCCTGAGATGTATAGATATACACACAGGCGCTTTTATGCAATAGAAATATTTCTTACCCCACAAAATGGAAGAGGATAATGGAGGTGTCTTCCTTTGATCTTTCAAACCTGCAGAGAGTTTCAAGGGAAGGGTGTGGGGGAGGGACTGGAGGCTTATCCCAACCCAAATGGAGCATTGTTGGGCCTGTAAACTTGCATCTAATACTGCTTTATGTAGCTTAGGGAGAGAAGATAAATGAAGGCTTTTATCTGTCCCTACTGCCCACTCATCCTACACCAAAGGGTGAATCTTATTTCCTTAGTTGCCTCTTTTAGAAAGAAGACTTGAGATCATAGCTGCCATGGTAGCCCTCATGTAGTCTTTGTGGAAAGCAGGAGAAAGAGGCTAGCATTTGCAGGCTCGTTGCGGTTCCAGTGTTTTGTATTTCTATGTGCTTCTGCAGGAGGAAGAAGATGGCAGCCAAGGCGATATGTGCCATTTGTTCTTTGGGGGCCAGGAGTGGGTACTTCGGTATGTGTCCACATTTCTTCTGAAGAAATGGAAGGAGGGGGCCCTGCATTCATCCTCCCGTGTCTAAGTTTTTTGCCTTCCATTGGTGATCCTCTTTTGTCCAGCCCTCCTGAAACCCGAACTGACAGGTCTTACCTGAATAAAAAAGTGATCAAATTGACGCAGACCCACATTTGCACTTTGCTTGTGACCACCTAACCTAAGTTAAAAATTGTGTGATGGTCAGACAGATGAATGCTTGCTCATAACGTTCCTGGTGTGATTGGTATCCTGAACATACATTGATGTGGGATTACATTGAAGTAAGTACCTGTTCTGCTGGGGAGCTGGAAGGCCTACTGTAGATAGAATAGGGTGCAAGTAATTTATGAGTTTCTGCTCTCTAGGATGTCTTTTATGTCACATTTTAATGTATCTTTGAAAATACAAAGCAGTAGTTACAGAACCTGGAAAATGAGGGAAGGTGGGCTGTATCAGAGTGTTTGTGGCTCTTTACAAGATGAGCAGAGTTATGGTTTGAAAGCTTGTCACTTTTGAACCTGCCCCATTATTTAAAGGATGTGAAGATTGAACAGCTAAGGTATTTACTAAGCACTCCATTGGTCTTTTGACTAAAAGCAAGTATTAAGAAAGACAGCCTATTATAAGTAATGTGTCTGGGAGGTTGGCGTTGAGGTAAAAAAAAATCAAGGTTCCCAAACTGCTGTTAAAGTAAAATTACTCATTTAAAAAAACCTGGGAAAAGCTTTCTTATTTAAAATATGTAACAAAAAAAATTAAGTTGGAATTAAAATACTTGGAGATTTCCAGAACACGGGTAGAGGAGTTGGGCTAATCTTGAAGCTGAAATTGCCTGGGGAGTTCTTCTGTCTTGTGTTTCTGGTTGTGGAGAGTAACCTGGGGAAGAAGCATGGGTGGGAAGGATGTGCCTCACATCTGTGCTGCCTTGCTAGACTATGGGGTATGGCTGGGAGGACCAAGAGTGAATTATTTTTTTTTTAAATTTATTTTCTTCTGTATGTACAAGAACTAAAGAAGCACCTGTTGTCAGTGTTATTTTTTGGGGTTTTGTGGTTGGTTTTTTGGGGCTCTTTTTTTTTTTTTTTTTTTTTTTTTTAATAAAGAAAAGGCAATTAAACTCCTGGGATGGAACATTGCAATTCTTGAACAGCACTACTTTGAAAACCCAGTGACTGTTTGGACTGTGGTCTTGTGCCATGAGTCACTGATTTGGGTGTATGCCTTCAGCTATTACCAGTAAGTGGAATTAGTGAGAACTAGAAGGGAGAATTAAAATAAATAAAGTGAGCGTTTGCCTTGCTGCCTTGATACGTACTCTTTTCTCTACTTTTGAAGTCATAAAAACAACGATACAATATTCTGTAGGCTCTGTTGTGTGACTGCAGTGGTGTTTAGGTTTTGTATCCTTGTATTAGTCTGAGTTTAATATGCTAAAATAATTGGATTAGTCAAAATGGCAAATTAGGTAGAAAAGAAAATTATCATGGAAGCGCAGGATGAAGAGTGTAATGGAGTATTTATCTAGAGAATGAAGACAGCAATATATTTTAGCTTAACTTTTTTGAAAATATATTGGCGTTTCTTACATCAGATCTTCAAGTACTAAACAGTGGGAGTACCGTCCCCTTTTTACTGGTGAAGATGGTGAAGAGAGTGTACCGCATTTATCCTGCCTTGCAGAATTGGTAGAAAAATCAAAGCTTTTTGGTTTCCTAGCTCAGTGCCTGCTTATGGTAGTCACCAGGCTGCTGGCTGGGAAACCAGGGACTGAAGTGGATCCCGTATAAATGAGCTGTATCAGGTCTGCAAGGTGAAATTTAAATGCAGCTGTACAGAATATTTTCAAGAATTACCAGTTAAAATTATCACATGCAAATAGGAACAACTGCAAGCTGAAGCATGCCTTTGGGCATGGAAGGACAAGGCCAGGAGGCTTTATGCTATTTCTGAGTAAAACAGAGGGGAAGCCATGGTTCTCCTGGGTGTTCAGAGAAACTTTCGCCACTGGTCACAGTCTGAGAGACGAGGTGGTTTTGACCTCAGTGTAAATAGTTGCTTGGTTGCCTTCTAAGCTTGATCAGGGTTTGAACACAGCCTGCAACTTGTTTAGAGTGAGATTTTGGTGCAATTTTAAGTATATTATTACCAGTCATTGTGAATTTTGCTGGCATTTCAAGTGGTGCCAAAGGCATGAGTATTAAATAGCCTCCTCCATGCTAGTTGTGAAGCCTGTAGGTCAAGGTGAAGGTGTGCTGGCAGGGTGGTGAGTAATAGTGCACGTATGTGAAGTCCATAGGGTCCTTGGTGGTTGAGGGCTTCTGGCCACGGAGCATGCAGGTCCTTACCAAAACTGTCGTGGCAAAAAACTGGACTGTAGAAATAGAGAGTTGAAGCAAGTGATAAATATGGCAGTGTTAGTGCTCGTAGGATTGTGCGGTTTGCTGATCTGTTGTAAATCAAGTAGGAGAAGCCAGCTGTGCTGACAAAAGTACCAGAGGATCTTGGAGTTCAGTAAGTGGCTTTTGGCAGGGAGCACAGAAATGCAGCAAGTCTCTTGTGTTCTGTAGTTCAGGGGTGTGAGGCCTTCAGTGACAACTGGAGCTCACCCACCGCTTGGCTGTGGAGTCAACTAAGCTCTCGGCTTCCCTCTCCAGAGCAGGCTGCCTGCCTCCCACCAGCTTGCCTTACTTAAGCCTCTACCTATTGCATAAGCCTCTGGGGATATTTACATAAAGCATAATTAAAAATCAGACATAACCTACCTCCTCCAATGAGTAGAATTAGTAGTCGAATGGCATGCACTCCAGATCAGTTCAGTACTTGGAGAGTTTGTCTGGGGCTTAATCTTTCTTTCTCCTCCTCCTCCCCCCAAATCCAAGTTCTCTTCATTTTTAAACTGGGTTTTGAATTCAAGGTACATAGCATACTTAGGTGGTTTGTTTTAAATTTGCAATGTAGTCTATTAAAGTTGTTGCTATGTTAGTGAACCTTCTTAACATGGCACTGCTTCTTAAATTGTATACGCAATACATCTTTGACTTCTGAGTTTAATTTAATACTTAAGACATTTTGGTTTTCTGTATTGTTTGAAAGAATGCAAATAGCAGCATTTTCTTGACCGTAAGGAACAGAAATTCAAAAAGTTGATGCAAATTCAGGTAGGTAGGATTAGGCAGAAAAGCTTTTCTCTGGAAAATGTAAGTTTCAGTGTAGCAGTTGATGTTTTTCTTATTTTCACTAGCTCTTTCGGAGTTGAGGAAGTAAGAGGTGGAACAAAATGGAAAATTTTCTTCAAGAATAATTCACCGATTGGAAAACGTTGAGGGATAATGGGTTTAGGTTTCCAAAAGTACTGAGGTGTGATGCTTAAGGATGCAGAGAGAGCTGGCTAGTAGGGTGTTCATTCATTCCCAGCCTGATTAGGCATCTAATTCTTGGAAAAATCGTGGTAGGTATCTCAGTAACTTTGAAAGTCTGGCCTATGGTAGCCAGAAACAATCAGTCTAGTTACAGTTAATACTTATTATTCAATAACACTTTAAAATGAACTGATTTCTAAAGTGTCTTGCAGAACTTTAGTTTCCCTTCAGTGCAGCTTGACCCAGTTGAGTACATGACCTAAAATAAATGTCAGCAACTGTTTTCTAATGATAGGTGTAGAAAGTAAAGATGCGAAATACTACTGTATAATTATATAAATATGTGGTACAACCCCTTGGTAAGGAGAGATTTACCAAATTTAGCAGAATATCTATATTTAGTTACAAATTTGCACATAGGTTTCACCAGTCAACAAGTTACAGTCTTGGGGAGGGGAGGAGGGGTGCATTAGCGCAAGGCAGGACTACAGCTGGTGAATCATGAGTGGTTGTGTTCTGGTTTAAATTGGGTTACCCAGCTGCTCCCCTGTGGACTTGGGATGCTCTCCTCTCTCCTTTCCGCCTCTCAGAGGGTCCTGAAATGCAGCTGGATGATGCTGTTGCAACATTGCGTTGTGCTTAGAGTTCAAACCATCCCTGTGACATTCACTTAAAAGAATGGTAGGTGTAGAGGGAAGGGGAATATAAAGGCACTCCTTTTTCTGTGCACACATGTGGCCTGGCCGTCAGAACGGGGAGCAGTGACATTACTGAATGAATGTCACTTGTTGAAGGAGTGCTTTGATCTTGGTAGGTCATTGTGAGTTCTTGTAACATATATGAAGATTCCTCAGAAGTGTTAAGGTGTTTTTGGTGGGGTAAAAGCGACTCTCAGATTTAAAACAGGCAAGTTTGACTTATGTGGAAAAAGGAGCCTTTCTTAGATTTGTTTCCCACTTAAGATTTCACGAAGCAAGAAAAATCACTTCTACATCTTGTTTGAGGACTATTTGCAGAACTGTGTGTCTAAGTTAAGCTGTGAAGCCCCAGTCTTCAGTAGGGTGCTTTCATTTTCCTTCTGTGGATACCTTCTTTCCTAATAGCATCCTGTGTACCACGCAAATGCCATCTAAAGCCCTCATGTAAAGCTTATCTCACTAATGGGAATGTCTGTGTGAGGAATGGGATACTGTAAGCAAAACTCCAGAAATCAGTGATTTGTTCAAGTACTACTGTAAATTTAGGAAGTTTTTGAAAAGTGCCTGACCTCGGGCATTGTTTTAAATAGAAACTTTCTCGTTGATACCTCGTATGACCCTGGTCTTCTGTGATAAACTGAATATTAGTTTAGCTTTCAAATGATATAAATACTATTTTTTTTTTATTTTGCAGCAACCTTGTTACTGCAGTCTATGTTATAAAACCATGCTGCCTCTGAATAAGAGGAAAAAAATAGGTACAGGTGAATTAATATTTGGATTTAAGGGTTCATTTAGTTAGGATAATATGCTTGTCTGAAGTCTAACCTTTTGGTATACCTCATTAATAGATAGTTTCTGTATCTTATTTTTTTTTTGTTTACCCTAACAACTAGCTCTCTGTTTTTGTTATGAAGGTGCAGAGGTTTCATTTTGCTTATTTTTGGAGGAATGCCGAGCAAGTGAAATTTATGGAGATGCATCCTGTCAGAGGATAATGTCTTCCTTTTACAACTCATTACTTAAAAATATTTTCCTAGGTAACATCGATTATTTGAAAGTTGCATAAAATACTAGAAATTTTCTCAGCTTTTTCAGTATTGCACATCTTCTGTTCAAATGCACGTAAAAAACAATTATTACCATAAAACAAATAAAAGAATTGGTTCCTGTACTGGATCCTGTTATTTTTTAATTGCTTTTCATGGGATGAGACCACTTACTAATTTTTGCTTTTTACCTTTCAGAGGGAGTTATGGAGATTTTTTTTTCAAACTTCTTTTCATCTTTAGCTCTTCGAAAGCATCCCAGTATCTGAAGGAAAAGTGTCCCAGACTGAGAGGGGTTACTCATGGTTGAGTTACTATGTTGTGTTTGTCAGAATGCTGGTGGTAAGTGAGAAGGAACATGTGTGACTCGCTCTTCTGACCAGGGGAGGTTTTGAAAGTTACTTAACTGCACATGCATCCTGCAGGAAAAAGTATTCCCTATTGGTCAAGTGAAAAAAAAAAAAAAAAAAGGTGTTTTACTGGCTGATGAACAGTGGGCCAACTGAAAAGCACCTCTCTGGTTGTTTTAATGTTTCATGGGCGTTAAGTTTCAGCTAGGTCCACAAGTTATTCTAATTTGCCTTCAGTAAAACATAGAGATTACTAATTAACTAAGAGTTTCTTTTAGGAATATCCCTAACACTGATGAACTCTTCCCTTTCCAAAATCATAAATAAAACTAATGATGTCACATGGCAGGTAGGTAGTAAATCAGTCATATTTCAAACCAATGGAAAAGAGATAAGCTTTCAGGGCTGTATGGTCTGCTTCCCAGCCATGTTCCTCGATCATGGTGGCTTCAGAGCGTCGCCTGTTTGGAGCATGTGTTCATCCACAGCGTGACAAGTTAGCCAGGAGGAAAGGGATTCTATGAAGTGGATGCTTAACATTTAGTATTTGTTAGGGTAAACTCAATACCTGATATAAATGTACATTTTTTTACTGTTTTTCTAAAATAGTAGCAGTAAAAGGGCTTTAAAATGTAACATCTTGAGTTTTCAGTGGGTATATTTTAGGTAGGGATCTCTGCTGTGTTGCCCATTATGATAGTTTCTTTTAAATGGCTAACTGATGGATCAGTAGTTACATTATGGTTTCTGCTGGTTTTGCAGTAGTAGAGCATGCACAAACCTGTTTATACAGGCCTTGAAAAAATAGCTACCACTAGCCTCAGCTTTGAGAATAGCAGAAAGCCCAGTGTGATTTTCCGTTTGGTATAAACCTCCAGATAACTTAATTAGTCACTTTAAATGCTGAGACTCTTCTCTGAAACATATAGGTGGCCTGGAAACAGGTTATTGAATTACTAGACTGGGCTACATTCATCAGATCTGCTTGTATGATTTTTTTTTTAAGCCCTGCGTCCCTTTGAATTGACAAGAGATCTTAAACAGTCATTCCCAAGAAGGTGACTTAGAATATTTCCCATCTTGGATAGGTGTGAGTTTTTACACCAGCAAGTAAATGCATTTGGTCATCTTCTGTTTTGAAGTTTCCTTCACTTGTTTTTAATGCCTAGGATTTAATACTTGAGCAAGGATCCCACCCCGGAAGCCATGGCTAAATTGATGCAACGATTCTGTTTTATATGCTAATAAATCAGAATATAGAGTTACACCTGCTGTTTCTTGGTTTGAAGTAAGGAAAGAAGAGGGGATGTTTCTGCAGGATTATTAGAAAAAAACAGGGGGCAGAAGGGAACCTTAACACGTGGGGAAGGTGGAGTGCTGAAAACATGATTTAGAGTGGACTGAGGTAGAATACATGAAAATAAGGAGTGCTTAGTGTAAGTGATGCTTGTTTTAGTAAGGTTTACTGGTCTCCATTTAATTATTTTCTTCAGTGTGAAGACTGTACGTGTCAAGAACAGGCACTTCATTTACTGGAATTTATGTGAATTTTGAATGTACTTCAGTTGTCAGTTCCAGGTCTGTAAATGGCAGCTCTTACTGCAAAAGATTCTCTTGTACATCAGGAAAACTTAGTCATAATTATTTTTGTTTATCAGACATTGAATATGTGATGGCTGCAGGCTGGTTTTTAACAGTTGGGTTTGTGTTTTTTTTTTCAGTAGTGACTGAAATGAGTAATGCTTCTTTTTCTGCTATGCAGAAACTTTTTAATGCTGGCAGCCTCTTGTACCAAGAGGACTCAATCTGTGTGTTCTGTGGCTTAGGTTTTTGAGGATTAACTGGGGGTGCAGTTATGTTTTTGGGCTTATTGCTGTGGAACAATGTTTTAATAAAAAAGAATTTCTTTTTTGAGATTTCTTGTTTGTGGAAGAACCATAAATCAGACATCTCTGTCCAGGGGCGTGTGATAAGGTGTAATTTGTAGTATTCAAAACTACTTAGGTTGGCATAAGGATATCTAGTGTCAGTTGATTGCTTAAGAGAGAAATTAGGTAAGTGGTTAAATTTACGTGAACCATTTGACAGACGCTTGCTTATGAATGCCTGCTTATGCTTTTAGTGCAAGAAAATTGAAAACCCAGGGAGGAGTAGTCCCATAAAACATTGATTCTGATTTACTGTTTTATCTGCATGTTTCAAATACTAGCCATAATTTTGAGAATCAACTAGTGACTCGGGGTGCCAGGCTCGAGATCCTTCGAAGGGGCTGGCCTGAGCAGGGAGGAGCTGCCATACAGATGTCGGGCCTCTCGCCTTGCTGCTTGTCTCGCCCGTCGCTCTGGTCAGCTGAACTGGACGCTGGGATCCGTTGGAGCGTGTGCTAACACATCATGAACGCGTGGCACGATTTTATACACGGATGTCAGCCTTCTGGACCAGGCTGCGCGTGAGAGGCACTGTCCTTGTCTCCAGCGACAGTGCACAAAGTTGTGTCCATCTTTATTTACGTTGTATCTATAGCAGCCTTTGCAAAATGAACCCCGGTTTTGAAATCACTTTATCACAGCCTAGACCGCGTAGCTGCTTGTTCATTACCTAATAATTGCTTAGTATGTATTGGAATAAAGGCTCTCCTTTAGTTAATCCTGCCTCGAGTTAGTCAACTTCCTATTGTAATTGGAGCTAAATAGATTTGCACCCCTCCTCTCCCCCACCCCCCCCAATCTAATTTACTGCCTACAGAGCTGTTGTTGTAGGCTGCGAAGGTGAGGCGGCATGCGTGTACTAACAGCTCTGCTTAAATGCGGGAGGGCAGTCAGGTTTGTAGCGTCACAGGGAGCTCACTATTCCCAGAAGAACGATGTTCCAGTTTACCAGCCCCCTTTGTAAGTCTATGACAGTCAGTAAAGTGGTAGAAAATTATTTCTCAGCCCCCCCCCTCGAGTTTTATCACTTTTTGATGTGCTAAATCGACCCATGAAAGTGTCTGATAGCTGCCTGACTTGTCACAAGATGAGCAGTGACTGGAAATGACGCTTCACATAGTCTGTGCTTTCTCTGTTGAGGTGCAATGTCCCCAAGCACCCTGTTGGGATAGGGGACCATCGCTGTAGGGCCATCACTGGAAGATGATCTCTTGGTGATTCACAGATCTGAGTGGCTTCTATCTTCTTGGGATGAAACTTTTTTTTTTTTTTTTTTTTTTTTTAATTGAAGAAACTTTTCAGAAACTACGGTTCTGGTACTGCTACAACGGGAAGCTTTTCTGTAACCTGTGTCAGTAACAGGTTGTTTGTGAGCAGGTCCAGGCTGTTCTGGGAAAAGCACATTTTTGCAGTAGTGCTACCTGGGAAAGATCAGTTTAGACTTAATATTAGAAACGTGTTTCTAACCCTGGATGTCATTGCCCCTCTTGCAAGAATTGCTAGCGTTAGTTGTGATGTTAGTGCTTGCTAAGTCGCCTTTACGTACCCCCTGACCTGAGGTAAACTCAATCAAGGCATTAACATATAAATACTGATGTAGTTGAGGCCAAATAGCTGGGAACGTAGCTGCTATGGAGGGAGGAACCAGTGGTGTAACTGGATCTGCAGAGAGCTGCTGCAGTCCTTGGCAGGACTTCAGGAAAAGTCCGTGGTTCCTGTGGATGAGGTGAAACACGAGGATGTAGGGAAGAAGGCGGGTGCGCAGCGCCCGCTCCTCAGGTCCCATGCAGCTGGCAGCTTTCTCGGGTTCCCCTTGGGAATTATCCCTAGTTGCAATTGTTCTGGCAGTTAGAATAATGTCTTGAATCCATGTGTTCCTAATGAGCCTTACCAAGTAAGGTGCTTATTAACTGCCCAAAGCAGCTCGCAAAATAATCCAAAAATAGCACAGTGACTGGTTACTTTATCACTTTGCTGCAGATCTGATTAGGATAGAGCAGAGTGCCTAAATTTTGCCACATGAGCAGTGTATTAAGTCTTCCAAGAATGCTAACATGAAATGGTTGGTTGGATTGGTGGGGTTTTTTTTGTTTGTTTTGTTTTTTTTCCCACAAAGCTTATGTTTTGTTGAATTTGTTTGATATATTTGGGGTAGTTTGATTTTTTTTTTTTTTAATTTTTCTTTTTTTAAACTATTAGTATGTGATCAGCACAGGTCACTTTCATTCACAAGAGACATCTGGTTGATTAGGTAGTTTCTTCCTCTGCTATTAGCGATAAGGTCTCCAACTGTTCATCCTCTCTAGCCTTGTGTTAGTGTCTGAGAAACTATTGATTTACACCAATGTCAGACGTTCTGATTTGAAAATGCATTGAAACTGGTTCTGGGAGACTGGCAGTGGTACAGCTATTGTAACATTTTGCATATGGATTTTCAGTATTTTCACACTCAAGTCATATTTGTATTGTGGTATGTTATTAAGCTCTTACTAAAAATCAAAACAAATACTAAAAATTGATGCTCAACATGTGCAGAAATAATGAAAGCAGCTGCCTTTTCTTGCTGTGGTATAAAACTAAGATGAAAGTACTGTATATGAAGCAAGATTTTTGTGTGAGAATTCAAACGTGCGAGTCTCTGGAAGTAGAGTTGCAAACGTAAAGAAGAGCTGAAAGGCAGTAAGAGTTGAAAAGAGGGGTGAAAAGAACAGACTGCCCCAATATTACTCAGCTTGTACCCCAAGTAAAGTATATGTAATTAATTTTAACTAGTGTTTGCATAATCAATATTAAAAGGACAGACTTTTTTAGAGATTCCTGTATGCAAAATGTACTTCCTTGCAAGTTGATAGAGTATTTGTGAATGGGGAATTAACACTGATTTAGGTTCAAGACGTGTGTTGTCGCAGGTAATGTCCTGTAAATATATACAAGTGAGCTTGGCAGGCAGTAGTCAGGGAGAAAATGATCCATGTCTTCACCAACGTGTCAAAAAATGGAGTTGTAAAACTTGGAGTGGGACCGCTTCTGGAAGGTCGGTGCAAGGCCGATGTGCTTACCTCTGCCTGGGTATTGTCAGGCTCTTCTGAGGCAGAAAGTTACGGCTTGCCAGAAGCCACGTGGAATGTTTCTGCAGCGTTTGTTGTTCGTAAGCGCAGTTGCTTCAGTGGTAGGTAGCATTTTTACCCCTTTTGATAGGTCTTCGGAAGGGAGGACTGCTGCTAAATTTAGGGGAGTAATTGAAAAAGAAAAGAAAAAGTCCATTAGCATGTAATAAAATTTTGTAGACGTAATTATCAACAATATATAAGGAATAATCAGTTAATGCACACAGTGGGATTTTCTGCCAGTCACCAGGTCACACAAAATTGTTGCAATAGGAATAATATTTCTAGCATATTCGTGAGGCAAAGTGCCTTGTGTCATCTTGGGGCAGAAAATGAAAAACCCTGAAGTACTCCTTGTAGATAAGGGTGAATTTTCCCAGAAGTCAGTTTTGCATCAGAGCTGATGCCCGCAGGGAGTCCTCAAGCTGTCTGGCTGGATGTAACCTGGAATTTGAGTTCTGCAGAGGGGAATCTGACTGTAGGGACACATTTTTGCTGTGACTTGTAAATACCTCCTCTTTGTAGTAAAAATGCGTATCGCTGCTTTACGTCACTAATTTTCTGCTTGTTTAACGTTAGTGTCAGTCCTCTTATTTTAGGACTGTTGTCTGGACTAACCCAGGAATCTTGCTTCCTCGAGCCCCGAATCATAGCCTGCTGTCCTAGCTGTAATATTTATGCCTTGGCACACAAGATATAAGAATAATGATACCTGTAAGTTAGCCAATACCGTGCATATCTGCTGAGATGTGGAACTCATGTGCTGTGTTCCCCAAACCCGCTCTTTCTCCCTGATGCCTGTTGTATTCGTGTGTTCGCACTGCATTCCACCGGGCACCCACGGCTTGGCTTGGACACCGGGGATAGTGTTATGGAATATTTACATATCAAAAGAGAGAAGAAATAACACGAGTTGCTCCTGAATAGCAGTGCCCTATGTAGCTCTCCAGACTCCTGTTAACATTTTTCACATAATGGGGCACTTAATGAATTTGCAGATGGCCTGATTTGATTTTTTTTTTTTTTTTAATTAGAAACTGTCCGTTCCGTGGGATGTTGTGTGATAGGACTGAATATGATGATAGATTACTGCTGGCATGAGAAAGATATGGGGAAGTATTAGGGGAAAACAGAGAAAGGAAGATGAGGCTGGGGCATGGAGTGGGAAGGGGCAGCAATGGCTGTGTGACAAGCATGTTTCATTTCTACGGCATATTTAAGGCACCGATAGTGTTGAACAGGTAATGTCTACTTACGAAATAGTGGTTTTTTAATCTTAAAATATTACTGAACATAGAGGAAATTATGTCTGAATTTGGGACAGATTCTGAAATGTAGTTCTGCTCTCATTAGAGTATGAGTCAGGTATCCTCCTTGTTTACTCTGGCAAGCTGTCATAAAACTACAGTGTGTTATGTTGAGTAATTCCATGAGCTTGTATTTGCAGATCATGTGGGCCACTGGTGGGACAGCATTATTGCTGCTCAGTTGGAATACCTGCTTGCTTAATTGTTCTGCATATCTGCGTATCTGTTCTTGTCTAGAAAACATTAATGACTGCGGTAATACTAAGTACCAGCTTTGAAACAGACGTTTTAGGTTTGAATTTGTCTGGTTTGGGGTAGAGCAGAGCCAACTTTCTGTTCAGCTATGGTGCTTCTACTCAAAACAAACAAAATCCTTGTGCTACCTTACTTGAAATTACTTTTAAAATAGAACTGAAAGGCACCTTGGGAAACCTCCTGTCTCTCATAGGTTCAGCTATACCAAAGTCGTTACTGGCAGCTTTTTTTCATAACAAGGTAGACAGACTTTGGTGACAAAGATCCTGCAGCCTCTTGTGGCAGTCTGTTTTGGTGGTTAACTGTGCAAATGTGGATAACATTTTTTTTCAGTATTTAATCTGACTTGCTCTTACTGTAGTTTAAGATCTTGTTAATTGCAATTTTTACAATAAACTGTTTTTCATGTAGAGTTTTTTCTTCTTTTGTGATTTCAACTACCGTCTCAGTGAGTTGACTGGATGATTTTTATGGGTGTGTCCTATGATCTCTGCAGTTAAAACATGATCATGATAGTACAATTAAATTATTTTTTGGTCTTTTCCTAATATTTTAGATGTAGTATACAACTTCAAAAATGATAAAACTATTTTTCTAACTTGGCAAACAGGTTGAATCATTTATTTTGGACCAAGAAGATCTTGATAACCCAGTACTTAAAACCACGTCGGAGTTATTCTTATCGAGTGCTGCAGAAGGTGCGGACTTGAGAACCGTGGATCCAGAAACACAAGCAAGACTAGAAGCCTTACTGGAGGCAGCAGGTACTTTCTTTGTATAGTGTTTTTTTCTGAACCTAACTTGCACATAATTCTTATGGGTGTTGAGGGTTGCTTGGTCTACTCTTTCTGTATATACAAAGTTAGAAAAGTTAATTTGAATTAAATGGTTATTTCATTGACTGGGTGAGATTACGTGTGTTACCAGAGGGAGGATTAAAGGGGAGAGAATGGAAGGCAGTATACTTGCTAAAATGTCACTTCTTCCTGTGGCTTTGCTCAATATGTAATGATTAATTCATTACTCCCAAAATTTACAGGTGAAATACTTGTTCCTCTGTTTTGACTTTCACAAAAATATTTTTCCATTCTGTAGTTCTGAGATACAACTGTTGGAAAATACGTATTTAATGTTCATGTTTCAGGTCCGGACTAGATGAATGTAGTGCCACTACGTTTGTTACTTTTATAGTGAAAGCTTGACTAATTTAGGTCTTTCTGGGGTTTGTGAGTCCGGTGCTTGTAATGGATTTGCAAATTATCTGTCAGTTTCAAAATCCCAAGGACAAAAAGATGTAAAAACCCTGCTTTGAAATAAATCCGATCTGATCATTATGGGTGCATACTCAGACTAGTAGTAGTGTGCTGAAATTAGAGTTTTTAGACTTTAGCTTTGAACACACTTAAGAGACAGATGAAATAGCATTTATTTGCGGGGGTGTTTAGATGTAAAGCTATTTACAGTTTTAGAGGAAAACTTCATCCTGAGGAAGCAAAGGGGGCAAGGGACTCAAGCTTTGGGCTATCTTTGCATTTTGAATTTGAAAAAAACAACAACCCAGCTTGCAACATAGCGTAGCTTTTGTCAGCAGAAAGTTGCAGCAGACTAATTAAAGGTGGACCTCTAAAATTATTCTAAGCTGATGTAACTCTTAGGGACTGAACTTTGCTTTGCAGGGAAGATAGACTATTTCTGGGATACTCCGGACACTAAGAGAATTTGAATAATCTGATTCCCTTTTAAGCACTTTTAAAAATGAAAATCAGTTTCAGTTTCTCTCATGTACCTGATGGCTGGTGTGTCCTAAAATCTATTGCTAGCTTTATAAATTGTCAGTGGAGATATCTGACGTCTGGTGTTACAAGGGCAGTCAGTCTAGAGTTGCGGTGTTCAAAATGATTTCATGGTATTTAACAAATTTAGGAGGTACCACTGCTGCTTGCAGTCCCTGTAAGAATGGTTTCTTTAGATTTCTAAGCAGTAGTTGGCCAGTTGTCCCCAGGATTAGATGGTGTGTTTTTAATCTGAGGTTTCCGTGCTTTGATTCCCCGAGTGCTTGCAGAATGGGCAGAACAGAAGGAATCTGGAAAGAAGAGCAAATTAAAAAAAAAGAGTGCTTTTGTTTGGGAGCTCCCTCCCAAAAAAGACTGGACAAAATTAATACCACTTGATGAATGTGTGAGATCAAAAGACAGAAGAAAGGTCTCTGTTTAAGCAGCACTTGTCTTTCCCACTGTGAATTTGAACACTAAAAATATCATTAGGCTAACCTAAAGGAGACCCTGAGAATCTGGTAGTTTATTAACAAAAGCCATAATCTGAAAGTGAAAAAGAAGCTAGTGTTTCTGGGACATGTTCTAATATCTTCACTGGATTTCTCTGCCTGGCTAAAAATACCCGGGTAACCTTAAGTGAGCTTCTAGGCTTCCATCATTGCAAGAAACAAAGCAGCCTGGTGTTGGGACTTTGTATTGGTTTGCACTTTGGCCAAACCAAGTGATTTCTCCTTATTATTTAGTTATTTTAGTCCCCAGCATTGCAAAAGCAGATGGCAGAACTATTGCTCGAACAAGTAGTTTAGCTACGTCCTTGTCTGATGTGGTTTCCAGGGTAGCTTGGCCTTCGTTGTGATGATCCCCTCTCCTTGTGGGAGGCTTGATCCTAACGTACAACCTAGAGGAAAATTGGGCTTGTGTTTAGTGTCTCGGGTTTCTTAGGGTTTCTCACATGCAGGATTCGTGGCTGCGTCATTAGGATCTTAATGACTGTGACTTGCAAAACTCGTTTTGCTTATTCTTCGTGAGCCCTTTAGTGCTCAGATCTCACATGGACATGCTGTTTATTAATTCGGGGAGGTAAGTTCTAGCAACTGCAGCCAGATGGGAATTCTTCTTCAAATTTCTTATGGAGAAGTGGTTTTCAACCATCGCACCCTTAAGATTTGTGGGAGTTTTGTTTTGGTTTTAAGTAGCTGTCTTGATTTGAGAGCCAGTTAGGCCTGCGTATGCAAGTGTAGAGGACAGAGGTTAGTTGAACTGCCTAAAAATGTTTATATACACTATATTTACCCATCATAAGAGTGCTGGATATTTTTTTGCAGTTCAACCTGTTTATTTCCAAGAGGACTTAAAATATTTTGTGGTTTTGGATGTGGAGAGTGACAGCCTTAAGTAGAATTTCTGTCAAGAGGGTTGTGCCTTGCCCCCCTCAACACAGCAGCCAGTATACGTACATACGCATACGCGCACGAGCAGCGGTTAGCTTCTTTATGTTTACTATGTCTTCTGAAAATCTGGCTGATTAGCTTTAGTTTGGACAACCATACTTCCTTCTGTAATCTGTTTAAGCAAAGCACAGGCACTTTGTTAATGAGCAACTGCTATCTTTTAAACAACTGTCTGTGATATTTCATGAAAAAAAATAGTTTTCCATTCTGAAGACTGAGAGGCTTCACTGTTCTATCAATGTGATAAATATGAGTTGTTTCCATCTTCAGAAATTTAAGATAAATTGAAACAATTGAATCCTGTTCTTTGGGAAGTTATCCTAAATAAACCAAGTCTTTCGTATGCTTTCAGTTTGACTCCTAGTGACAAAGAAGTGATTTATAGGGAAAATAACCTATGGAAAGAGAACCATGCTCTCTGGACATGTTTCCGTTTTTCAGACTGTAATTAAACATATTCTTAGTATTCTGACTGTGGATTCATATTCTGCACTAGAAACATTCAGCTCCACTGTTAATTAAGCTACCGTTGATTTCTTAAAATAATATTCCAGGTCTGAACAGTCAGACCTGGTTCTTTTGTGGATCTTCAGTGAGGTTACCTATTAGATTTCCTTTGTAGGGGCAGTAGTTGACTGCTGGAGGATTAGAGCTCCTTGCTGCTGTGAATGAATGGGTATAGTGTTCAGAGCTCCTGCTCTAGGCAGGTTCCTCCGTGGGTCCCTCAACATATGTTCTTATAAGGGCAAACTCACCTTCAAAGAGTTGGGGAAAGTTTGACAGGTTAAAGCTGTTGCATTTTCTGGTCCCGCCTTTTATAGGCATCAGGAAGGGAAAATGATTTGCCTATGTAGTGCAGTCCTGTTTCTGGAGTACTGGTTTTTTCTTAAAGAGGACGGAGAAAGGTGCTGGCTGAAGCATGTGGTCAAATAAAAACAACAGAAAGTTGTAAAATCTCAAAATGTTAATCCCTGCAGTTGAAATATCCCGTTTGTTGTGTTTCGGCATGGTTTTGCTGAGTTTTCTGGGAAGTGACGTAGAATGTTACCAAACTGCTTTTTAACTTGAGGAAATAGCTTGGGTGCCTGTGTCCTTACCAGCAGATCTTTTGAGCATGCTCCTTCTCAATCTGAATGTTGAAGCACTTTGACAATGAAGCATCAAAAATAGATGCAGAAGAAAGTGGTAAAGAACCGCTTTGTCTAGCATTGGAGCACTTGGTGTTCCTGTGGAGTACACAGGGAGGAGCGTTGTTAGCAGTGAGTTCTTTAGGTGTCCTACTATTGTTTATAAAGAGGCTTGTGAGGAAGATCAGGGTATTTTGGAGAGCAATCATGTTCAGCCAAGGTTTTGCTTATTAAGACAGATGTGAGTAGCCCATCCTTGTACTCAGACAGGGAGCAGAGTTATATACATCCTTCTGTTCTGTTGAAGTAAAGGATTAAAGGTGACTAGAGACCCTCACATAGATGGTTTGGTGTATTTGAGACTATGGGGGATTAAACGCACTGTAAATGGTGAAAGAGAAATCTAGTTTGAAAAACGAGTGTCTGTTAATACCTGGAGCGTTTCAGTAGTTGACTCAGGCATGAGGGCTCTTTAGGAAGCTAGCGGGGATGCGGGGGGAGGGGAATAGGTTGTGTATTCTGGAACTGGGGAAGGCAAAAAGTGGAAGTAATCACCTACTTGGTGGAAATACAGAATGCAAGTCAAAATATGAATGGGCCCAGGTAAAATCTGCCTGCTTTAGGATAAACTGAAAGGGTAGAGTGAGATTCAGCAATTGTAAAATTGAATGCCTTCCAGTGTGTGTATGTATCTCTCTGTATTTACTCACCTTCCAGGCTGCCGACCACACCTGCTTTTTTTTTTTTTTTGGTGATGTGTCCAGACCCATTCATTATTCACTAATAGCAAGGGGTTTTTAGATTAAAATAAAATGGAAGTAAACTATATTTGTTTCCCCCAACATTAGAGGGCTTGAATATGACAAGATAGAACCACAGAATGTATTGGGTTGGAAGGGACCTCTAAAGGCCATCTAGTCCAACCCCCTGCAGTGAGCAGGGACATCTTCAACTAGACCAGGTTGCTCAGAGCCTCATCCAGCCTGGCCTTGGATGTCTCCAGGGATGGGGCTTCCACCACCTCTCTGGGCAACCTGGGCCAGTGTCTCACCACCCTCAGTGTAAAGAACTTCTTCCCAATGTCTGATCTAAACCCGCCCTGCTCTAGTTTAAACCATTGCCCCTCGTCCTGTCGCTACATGCCCTTGCCAACAGCCCCTCCCCAGCTTTCCTGTAGGCCCCCGTCAGGGACTGGAAGGGGCTCTAAGGTCTCCCCGAGCCTTCTCTTCTCCAGGCTGAACCCCCCCAACTCTCTCAGCCTGTCCTCACAGCAGAGGGGCTCCAGCCCTCTCATCATTGTGGCCTCCTCTGGCCCTGCTCCAATAGGTCCATGTCCTTCTTGTGCTGGGGGCTCCAGAGCTGGACACAGTCCTCCAGGTGGGGTCTCACCAGAGCAGAGTAGAGGGGGAGAATCCCCTCTCTGGATCTGCTGGGCACGCTTCTTTTGATGCAGCCCAGGATGCAACTGTCCTTCTGGGCTGCAAATAGATAGACCTGGGATCCAGCACTACTGGGCAGTGAGCTGTGGTCTAAAAGAACAGCTCAAAAGGTGCACAGTTTGCTTTCATCCTGCATCGGAAAAACCCCTTGGAAAGTGTCAGAGACCAGGCTAGATACATTCTTTGATCATGTTGGTTTTGATCAAAAAGGTTCATGTGTGGACCTGGTGCTTCTTTTCTTAGGACTCATGAGTAACTTGTGATTGAAATGGAGGTGGGCATCTAATCCATCAGGAACTTAACCTCTGAAGGGTTATCCAAGCTCCACTTCAAACTGTAGAAGTTCAGGGCTGCAGAAAACAGACAACTCATGTTTGTCAATTTAATGGCAGCACCTCTGTGCTCGTGGAATGTAATACACGTTTCTAGATCCATGTCAGTGTTCTTGAATGAAAAATAAAAATAGGTTCTTTATTGGGGGGAACCCGAGAGAAGATTGCTGGAATTTGAGCAAAGATGGAACTTTATTGTAAAAATGTAGCAATATCAAATTTGAAGTATGTTTAGCTGCCTTCATCATGGCAAAAGTCTTACCCTTAGTGCAACTATTTTTACTTATACATATGTATTTTTTTTTTAAACGAAGAAAGGCTTTTCACCCTAATTTTATCTGTTCTGAAATACTTGGTGTGATATGGGTACAGTATACAGCTCAAATAAGAGGAACAGTTTTCATTAAGAAAGTTCAAATAGGCTTTGTTCTAGGCGTTTCTGTAGGGATGAAAGCTGTGCTACTACTGAAATCAGCACTGTCATGTTAACTGGAAAACATTTGCTTTTTGAGATACTGGCACATTACAGTGACTTGCTCATTTCTTTTCTTCACCATCTAAAGATTCAGAGTGGGAAGGAATATATGGTATGTGAAATGTACAGGTATATTGTGCTTTTGAGTAAGTTGGATAAGCTGTCTGAATTTTGTGCATGTAACTGAATTATTAATATTAGATTTCTCTGAGGTTTTGCATGATTTAAATATTTTTTTTTTCTAATCTAGTAGGCTTTTAGATCAGAAAAAGTCTAGTCTAACCCTGCTCTTACTGAAATTAACTTCCATACTTTGAAAGTGTGTTAAATGTACCAGCTTCATATTTTTTGGCTCTTTCTCAGTTTGATTTTGCTGTGAAGAACCACTTCATTGTTGTAACACTTAAATCGATGCTTTTAGGTATCATATAGCTAAATTATCGTGCCAGATCTGAACACTATGCTTTTGGAATTCTTTGGCAAAGGAATTTCTTTGACTCCGAGATTTTAACTTTTCTTCAGTGGGGATGGGGAGTGGGAAGAGACGAGACAAAGGGTTACAATTTCTAATTTGTGAAGTATTAACACTGACCAGGCTAATCCTCAGTCTCTTAAGTTGTCTGCATATTTATATATACCTATATATCTGTCTGTCTATATATATCTCAGAGGTCATTGTTAATCAGCCAGTGCTCCACAGCCGTACTGTAAACAACTTGGGCAGTTATCCTTTTGACATGATTTTTTCGAAGTCCTGTACATATATTTTTTAACAACTCTACTTCTCCTTTCTATTTTACTTCTGCCATATTTTATTTTTGATGCAAGTTGGAGTCTTCTGCAAGATGAAATCCCCTTTGCTCTCCTGTTCCAATATGGGGATGTTCCTGGTTAAAAACTTTTTTCCATTCGGTATTGTTTTCAGGACTTCTTGTTATATTAGGACTTGTAGTAGCCTCGGCCAAAGGAGGAAGGTAGGCAGGGTTTGAGCAGGAGAAAAAAAGCAGTGCTTTATTGACAGGCCTACGTAATGCTTGAATTGAGATGGAGGTTAACCTGTACCAAGAGGAGATGCTACTCTTTTTTATTTTTTTATTTTTTATTTTTTTTATTTTAAATAAAAATGTATGCTTCCTTTATCCATCAAAGTGAAAATAATCGCGTTCAGGCTTTGCAGTGGGGTGCGGAAGCTTGCCCTGGGCTCCGTGCTGCTGCCGGCGGTGTGGCGCTGTGGTGTGTGCTGGGGAGCTGTGCCCCTTCCAGGCTACAGGGACTCAATCGTGGGACAGCCAGTACAGGAACCAACAAACGCCTGTTTGTTGACAGTACATTGAAGTAAGGTTTTGTTTTGGTTGTCTTGAGATTTGTGCTAGAGGTGGTAAATAAAGATCTTGCACAGCACTCTTGCAGGTAAGCTAGTTATGTGGGGCTGTGATATCAGTCGGGTACAGGAAAAAAACCCCAAAACATTAGCTCAAACCACAGGTTGGTTAAAGCTAATTAATATCTGGTAAAAATTGCTGTTGACCCAAATGTCTTACCGCAGAATTTATCTTATTTAAGCATGGTATAGTATTTTTTTCAGTGTTCTTCTGTGTCGTTCACGTGCGTGCTTGCTCTCTCTAAACTGGTGGCTGCTGGCGGTTCTTTGTGACGCCAGTGTGAGAGGGGAAGGAGATGTGACCTGGTGACATGGAGCAGTTACTGCATTTGCAGGTTTGAGTTCATCAAAATGTAACTTGTCTCCCTGAGTGCATCAGGAGAGTGAGGAAGGAGTAAGGAGGTAGAAAAGCCTGTGGATCTTGCATGTACCTCCTGCAACAAGACTCTGCTAATAGTTTATTTAAAAAAATTCACTTGCGCAGACTTGGGGTTTAAGTTTGCATTTTTCATTGTTTCTGCGTTTGTCAGTCATGTAGTTTCCTTAGTGCGTGGTGATAAAACTGGGGTTTAGAATTGTTCAGAACAAAGTCTGAGTATTAAGTGAACGCTTCATAGTGTGCAGAAGATGGAATCTGGATCTCCTCACTCAGATTTCAATTTTTTTTTTTTTGATGTTCTGTAGCTTAATGACGAAGTGTGGTGGCAGTAACTAGTGCCAGCCACTTAGCTCCGTACTAGCCAGACTGGTAAGTCAGGTTGGTAGTCTGAGTGTGTAGCCACCGCTTCTGGGGCTGATTGGAAGTATGCTCTGAGATGTAACAATAATTATATTGGACTCAAGGCTGCTTGCTACATGTTTACATAAGAGCTGCTTAAACTATGGAGTTGGTGTGCTGCGATGAGTGGTTGGGACACGTGAGAGGAATTAACTGAGCTCTTCTTGTTGGACCTACAATACATTGTTCTTCTATCAGTTTTATAATTGTATTAAATATTTCTTGGTGGTTTTTTTTTTTTAAAGTGTCAGAAGCAACAGATTGTAATGAGTCAGTAATACTTTACAGTATATGGTGTAACAGGTGAATCTGCTTTTTTCAGTTGGTAACTCACCTGTGACAAAATATTTCTATTGTATATTTAGGAAGCAATTACAATAAACAAATAACATATGCATAGTGTAAATTAGCAAACTCAGAATCACAGAATGGTTCAGGTTAGAAGGGACCTTCAAGATCACCTAGTTCCCACCCCCTGCCCTGGGCAGGGACACCTCCCACCAGACCAGGTTGCTCCAAGCCCCGTCCAACCTGGCCTTGAACCCCTCCAGGGATGAGGTAGCCACAGCTTCTCTGGGCAACCTGGGCCAGGGGCTCACCACCCTCACAGCAAAGAATTTCTTCCTCCAATCTCATCTAAATCTCCCCTCTTCTAGTTTGAAGCCATTAGCCCTCGTCCTATTGCTACGTGCCCTTGTAAAAAGTCCCTCCCCATCTTTCCCGTAGGCCCCCTTTAGGGACTGGAAGGGGCTCGAAGGTCTCCCCGGAGCCTTCTCTTCTCCAGGCTGAACCTCCCCAACTCTCTCAGCCTGTCCTCACAGCAGGGGGGGCTCCAGCCCTCGGATCATCTTCGTGGCCTCCTCTGGACCCACTCCAACAGGTCCATGTCCTTCTTGTGCTGAGGACTCCAGAGCTGGACACAGCACTCCAGGTGGGGTCTCACCAGAGCAGAGTAGAGGGGGAGAATCCCCTCTCTGGGTCTGCTGGGCACGCTTCTTTTGATGCAGCCTAGGATGCGGTTGGCTTTCTGGGCTGCCAGTGCGCGTTGCCTGCTCATGTTGAGCTCCTCATCCACCAACACTCCCAAGTCCTTCTTTTCAGGGCTACTCTCCATCCTTTCTCTGCCCAGCCTGCATTTGTTCTTGGGCTTGCCCCGACCCAGGTGCAGGACCTTGCACTTGGCCTTGTTGAGCTTCCTGAGGTTCATATGGGCCCACCTCTCAAGCCTGTCAAGGTCCCTCTGGAGGTATCCCTTCCCTCCAGCGTGTCAACCGCACCACACGCTTGTGTGTTCTTGGCAAACTTGCTGAGGGTGCACTCAATCCCACTGTCCATGTTGCTGACAAAGATATTAAATAGTACCAGTCCCAGTACCAACCCCTGAGGAACACCACTTGTCACTAGTTTCCACTTGGAGATTGAGATGTTGACAGCAACCCTCTGAGTGTGGCCATCCAGCCAGTTCCTTATCCACTGAGCGGTCCATCTATCAAATCTGTGTCTCTCTAATTTAGAGTCCAGGATGTTGTGCAGGACAGTGTCAAATGCTTTGCACAAGTCCAGGTAAATGACATCTTTTGCTCTCCCCTTATCCATAAACGCTGTAACACTGTCATAGAAGGTCACCAAATTTGTCAGGCATGACTTGGCTTTGGTGTTGGCTGTCACCAATCACCTCCTTATTTTCCATGTGCCTTAGCAGAGTTTCCAGGAGGATCTGCTCCATGACCTTGCCAGGCACAGAGGTGAGACTGACCAGCCTGTAGTTCCCCAGGTCTTCCTTTTTTTCCCTTTTTGAAAATGGGGGTTATGTTTTCCCCTTTTCCAGGCAGTGGGAAATTCACTGGACTGCTGTGACTTTTCGAATATGATGGAAAGCGGCTTAGCAACTTCCTCCGCCAGTTCCCTCATGACCTGCAGATGGATTTCATGTCCTGTGGACTTGTGTACCTTCAGGTTCTTTAGATGGTCTCATGCTTGATCTTCTCCTACAGTGAGTGGTTCTTCATTGTCATAGCCCCTGCCTTTGCCTTCTATGACTTGGGCGGTGTGGTTAGAGCCCTTGCTGGTGAAGACCGAGGCCAAAAAGTCATTCACTACCTCAGCCTCCTCCATATCCTGGGTGACCAGGTCTCCTGTTTCCTTCCAGAGAAGGCCAGCATCTTCCCTAGTCTTCAAAACACTGACATACTTACAGAAATTTTTCTTGTTGCCCTTGACGTCCCTGGCCAAATTTAACTCTATCTGGGCTTTAGCTTTCCTAACCTGATCCCTGGCTGCTCAGACAGTTTCTCTGTGTTCCTCTCAGACTACCTGTCCTTGCTTCCGCTCTCTGTAGGCCTCCTTTTTGCTTTCCAGCTTGTCCAGGAGCTCTTTGTTCATCCGTACAGGCTTCCTGGCTTTGGGAATATGAAGTGTCTAAATACTTGAGGATTCAACACATACTAGGGAACCTTAAAAAAAAAAAAAAAAAAAAAATTACTGCATTGCATATTGCATTTATCCTTGTATCCGTCAAGAAAATACTTGCTGTGGGGAAAAAGGCACAGTGCAGTTCTGTAACAACTTTTTTCCCTGTGTAACAAAGCATTATCTCTAAAACAGCAATTACTAACTTATCATTTAGCCATCGACTTTTCCTCAAATTCTGTACAGCTTCTTAAAACTTTTTCAAAAATAGGGCTGCAAGAAATCTCAGGAGATCTACTTTTACCTCCTTCTCTTCCTTCTACCCAGGCAAATCCAGCTGTGCTTGTGGCTTTAAGAACTGGGTAGACAGACTGTCTCCAGTGCTGGAAGCTCCACAGTGTGCCAAGCCAACTGCAGTCCTTGGGATGAGAAGATTTTTCTGAGTATCAGTCCTCGGTGTTACATGCTGAAATACGTGACTTGGGGGCGAAGGGGGCACTAAGCTGCTTTGGAAGAGCTTCACGAGGGAAGGAAGAAAATTGTCATCCTAAAGCAATTGGTGCTTTTGTGAAGTTGCTTTGGCTGCTTGTTTTATGCATCATACCCAAGTTCAGTGTGCCCTTTTCCGATGCAGCCATCCTTAGAACCGACTTGCAGACTGTTATCTTCTGCAGTTCCCTTTTTTTTTTTTTTTTTTTTTTTTGGCTAAATAACCATCAAATCTTTCTTTGCCCTTAACTCATATTATTTCAGCTTTCATCTGCTCTTGTTCTCCTCTGGAGTCTCTGTATGTGATCTCTGTTCTTCAGTTGTGTTACTCAAGTTGAGCTCTATTGATGCACGGAGAGTAGGAGGGTTATTTCATCTGTCCTGCAAGCTGTGCTTTTGTTTATATATCTCACTTTGTTGTCTGCCTTTTGCAGGAGAAATGTTGGTTTACAGGTTGAATTTGACTTCAAATCTACCAATACTTTTCTGAGGAACTATTAGCTGAACAAATTAGTCTGTATTTGTGCAGTTGATTATTCCTGTGTGCTTGCTTATTTATTTATTTATTTACTGACACCCTGGTTTGGGTACGGCCTTTAAAAAACCTTGAATCTGAATCTCTGTAAAGGCTAAAATTCTGTCTTTGCTTTCAAAGAGTTATGTGGCTTTTGAGTAGCAGAGGAAGGCCACAGTGAGCAAGGATATTCTAACCATTCTGGCCTGACTTCCAGTTTGCTTTGCTTTGGATTGCCGAAAACAAGGAAGCAGTGTGTTTTGGGAGTCTTTATAGGGAAAGGAGCATGTAGAAAGATTTAATAATGTAAAGAGGAGAAGTTTGCAATGTGGCTGTGCTTTTGGCTATCAGCCTTCTATAATAGTGAGCACACTCAGTGCCTGATCTTCCTAAACGGTAGAGACAGAATTAGAGATAGAACAACATTATTAGTAAAGACCTGGAGAGAAACAATGGAAGAAGTTTGCTTTAGTAAAATCGTTACTGGCCAGACTTTTCCATACTCGCTATTGGAAGCAGCTCCACCCAGAAGCTGTCCATTGCATTAATGTGTGTTACGGTTTCTCTCTGCATCCTGTTCCAAAGCAGCTCAGAACTTGTGCTCTGTGGTGCCACACGTTGGATTTTGTGACTTCTGCGTTCTTTCCTCAAGTTGGGTCACGGAATCACGGAATCTTTAGAGTTGGAAGGGACCTCTAGAGATCATCTAGTCCAACTCCCCTGCTAAAGCAGGATTGCCTAGAGCACATCCCTCAGGACTGCATCCAGGCGGGTCTTGAAAATCTCCAGAGAAGGAGACTCCACAACCTCCCTGGGCAGCCTGTTCCAGTGCTCTGTCACCCTCACCGTAAAGAAGTTTTTCCGTCTGTTTGAACGGAACTTCCTATGTTCTAACTTGTGCCCATTGCCCCTCGTCCTGTCACTGGGAACCATTGAAAAGAGCCTGGCTCCATCCTCCTTAAGCCCACCCTTTAGATACTTATAAACATTAATCAGGTCCCCCCTCAACCTTCTCTTCTCCAGGCTAAAGAGTCCCAGCTCTTTCAGCCTTTCCTAATAAGGGAGATGCTCCAATCCCATAATCATCCTAGTTGCCCTGCGCTGGACTCGCTCCAGCAGTTCCCTGTCCCTCTTGAACTGGGGAGCCCAAAACTGGACACAGTATTCCAGTTGTGGCCTCACCAGTGCCGAGTAGAGGGGGAGAATGACCTCCCTCGACCTACTGGCCACACTCTTCGCTATGCAGCCCAGGATCCCGTTGGCCTTCTTGGCAACAAGGGCACACTGCTGGCTCATGGATAATTTGCTGTCTACTAGGACCCCCAGGTCCTTCTCCTCAGAGCTACTTCCCAGCAGGTCCACCCCTAACCTATACTGGTGCCTGACATTCTTCCTCCCCAGGTGCAGGACCTTGCACTTGCTTTTGTTGAACAAAACGGTAAAAAGTTGTTGCTTTTGTTGAACAAAACGGTAAAAGAAATTCCTTGTTTTCTTTCCAAAACCTGTAGAATCTTGATTTTTGGTTGTTTTATGCTCTGTAATCTACTGTGGTGTTCCCCAAGATCTTATTTTCCGGATGGGTTTGTTATGCGGCACATATGTCATGGCAGTACACTGAAAGGCTGTGGATCCTCTTAGGTAGAGGAGCAGTTTTATGAACAGTTTCTCAAAAGTTCAATTTGAAACATGAATTTATGCACTGGTCTGTGCTATACACTGTTAGGGTGGTGATCTTTTTTTTTTTTTATTATTAAAGAAGTGGTGTGCTTGGTCAGCCTCAGAAATGCTTGCGTATTTTGATTGCTTTGCCATACATAATCGGCATAAACTGGGGGCTAAAAGTCCATGGGCTTCTGGCTGAAGTCAATGATGTTACTGGCCCTTGAATTTTACTCTTAGTTCTTTGCTTGAAATCGTAAAAGCATTTTCACATTTTTTTTTTTTTCCCCAGACAGTCACCGAGTACCGTACTGAGCCAGAGCCACTTTCTGATTCAGGAAAGCAATTACAGCCCATTTGGATGCAGTTTCCCCCTGAATGCTAGAAATTTGGAGAAGAGAGTTCAAGTGGGATGTTTGCCTATAAATAGCATTCAAAGGTTATTTGAGTTCTTCCTGCATCTCCGTCATGCATGGGGGTCACTTCCTGTCCTTAGTCTCCATAGGAGTATGATACTTTTCTTCCATAAGCCTTAGGTTACCTGGGAAAATATTCCACTCTTCTCCTCCTACCACCAAATAGGTGAGAGTGTCTGTAAAGTAACTTGTTTTCAAGGGTCAGAAGCCCTAAAGTAGATGAGACTTAAAATATTTTTCTTAGTTAGAATGCCAGATATCAAGAATAGGAATTTTGTGCACCTTTTTCAGCATGAATAACTTTTTGGTTTTTTTCTTCACTTGATGTTTCTCAGGGATATGTGGGGTCCCTCTTTGCTCCTTGTCCTCCCACAGTGGATGGTACCATTTCCATGTTCCTCCTTTCCGTGTTTTAGTGGCAGTCAGCTCTTTGAGGTGTATCTTTCAGATTCTTGGAGGCAAGCAATTGTCAGGCTCGAAATGAGAAAATATTAGTTTTTCTTTCTGATAAGGCATGAAGGGAAGAGGCAGGAGTTAAAGAATAATTGCCTACTGTTAGCCTTGGTATTTTTTCTGTAAAATAATGAAATAAACCATGTAAATTTTTCCATGTTTGATGGCACAAAGTAAAGAATTTATCTTGAAGCTTTCCGTTCAGAGGTCATGCTTTCTGCTTCTGGATCACTTACAAAGTTGCTGCCTTTATAGTTATATGGGTAAATATTGTAAGCACTGCCATCTCAACTTAAACAAAATAAATTCCCCAAGAGTGATCTTGGGGGTTTAGTACTACTTTGTGTGTGAGCAACCAGAAGCAGTCTGATTCTTTTTTCTCGGTCTCTAGCCTGGATGCTTCCTTGAAATACAGGAGTGTCGGAGCTGATGTCCAAAGCTCTGAATTCGGAGGCTACCTCCTTTGATTCTTGCGGGGGCACTCGGTAGACTGTACCAGTTCTTGCCCATCAGTTTAGCAGCATACAGTGCCATTGGGATGCAGCTGAGTGTATTGCTATGTCTGCGTGCCCTCATGCGTGGTGTGCCGGGGTGTGAGCGGGGGACTGCCCAGCTGGAGGGGAGATGTGCTGAGGCTGCCATTTCAGTCTGCCTCCATTTAAAAGCTAAACAAAGCCGAGCAAACAATTCAGCTTGTGGCTGAAGTTTTCCCTTAGCTAATCACAGTAATACTGGCAAGCGTGATACAACTAGAAGAGCATTTAAGTGCATAAATGTATTTGAATACTTGCTGGTGCTGCAGCCCTGGAATAGATGTAGCAGGATTGTTGCAGGAGGAGGTAGCGCAGGAGGGAAGAGAAGGCTGGCAAGGAAAAAAGCATCAGGCACCCAAGTAGTTAGCTGTGATTTTGCTGCCATGGCAAATTTTCCTGGGTGTGAATTGCTGGCATTTATCTATGTTAAGGGTGGGGAAAAAACCCTAGAAAAATTCCTGACTTGGTAATTCAAAAATAAAGTAATAAACTCCTGTTGTACTGCAATGTACCGTACCTGCTATTTAATCCTGGGGAAGCACCAAAGCAAATTCACGTCCAGGGTAATCTAGATGTTTAGAAACTAGTGCTTAATGCCATCCTCGTCCTTTATAATTTCGATTAAAGTTAGCATAGTGTTTTGAATATTCCTCTCAAATGCAAGACCATACTTTTTTTACAATCAAAAACAAGTTAGAAAGGAGGCCTTAGTTGCCATGGGCAAAAGTATTTTTTTTTTTTCCTTAAAAAAATTAAAAACAACAAAACCAAACAAACCGGAACAACCCCCAACAGTTTACTGGAGCTGTAGAATTAGCTGTTACTCTGACTTGTTAAATACAGATACCCATGTTACTGTCAGGTGTGGTCGTACAATACTGCACTCGCTAGAACTAGTGCGTATGCTGAGGGAGGAGAGGCAGGGTGGCTTTCGTATAGGATGCAGAAATCTTTTTTTTTCCTAAATATTCCTATATAGATGCTTAGTGGACAGATCTTTACAGACCGAGAAAATCTAGCAAAAAAGAAGTTTGTGCTTGTGGAGATCACCCCTGGGTGACAGGTGCCTCACACCAATTGTAGTTACTGGGTTGCAGCTGTCCCAGGGTTAGAGCAATTTCGTGGTGAATAATTGTTTAGCCTGACTCTGTCCTGGTGCAGTTCTTACACAGCAGTCCCGATGGGTGTCAGTCAGGGTTTGGTGGGGTTTTTTTGTTTGTTTTGCTGGGTTTTTAATTTGTTTGGGGGTTTTTTTGGTGGGTTTTTGTTTTATTTTCTTTTTTCTGGGCTGGTCTGTCTTTGCTCTTAACCCATAACGTGTGAACAGAAGCTTTCTTCTACTCCAAGGCCAAATTCAAATGTTTGTACTTGCATTTCATGTGTCTTGCAAGCAAAAACACAGATAGTTTGAATGAACCACTTTTGTAGGAATCTGTTGCCACACATTGAAAAAGTCTAGTTTAACTTAATCTCTTTTGCCCTGCACTTTTTCTTTTTCTTTTCTTTTCTTTTTTTTTTTTAAAAAAAAAAAAAAAAAAGCCAAGTTCCCTGAAGAAACTAAACTTTTTCCCAGTAAAAATCTTGGTGCTGAGGAAGATGCTCCTTTCTCCTCTCTTTTCTGTCTTACCTCTCCATCTTGTTGCCTCTTGAATATCCTAGCTGAGCAGATGCTCTGGCCTGTGGAGACGCTGTGGAATCAAAGATGAGATAAATTAGCGGTTACATGTCGATTGAAGCTTAGCTCTTAGTCGTAGGTAAGAACTTCAGTCCAGGGGTTCATATGTGTCATAGCTTTCAGTGCATGCCAAGTAGTTTAATGTACTCGCTAGGTTTTGGACCAAGGCTTAATTCTTCCAAAGATACTTCAAAAGCAGACAACACCCCCATCCCCCCCCAAAGAAAACCAAACAAGGAAAAGGAGAGAATGAGTGAACACTCCAGACTAATCTAGAGAAGTTCATCATTAATGTCTATTCAGTTCATAATTGTGTTAAAGTTTTGCTTCTCTGCTAGAGCAAATATGAACGCTTTCTTGTACCTGAATATAATTCTTCAGGCTTTGTGTTGATCTGCAAGCTCTCTCATATTCTGTGAGCTTTAGTTTGCTTTGTTTAAAGTAATTCAGCCATTGAATTGGTGTTTAAATGATTGTTGCGACAGAACTGGCAAGTTTTCTTTTACTGTATTATTTAGTCTTTAGACTTTAGTCCTAGTTGTAGCTGCTTCTTTAAAGCAGGAGATAATCCAAGAGGCAGGTATCTGCCGTACACTTATCTGCAGCGAGATGGGTGAAAAAGCTGTTTGCTGCTGGCAACGTACATCTGTAACTGTGATGCAGGAGTAATTCATGATGCTTCCATATTTACTACACGTAGCGCATATGGGATCAAAGTGCATTTGGTTTAGTGATCAGCGTGATTGTATGCAGATACGTAATGAATCACAGAATGGTTCGGGTTGGAAGGTACCTAAGAGCCCATCCAGTGCCACCCCCTGCCCTGGGCAGGAACACCTCCCACTAGACCAGGTTGCTTCAGAGTCCCATCCAACCTGGCCTTGGACACCTCCAGACAGAATGGGATGAAGGTGTCTTCAAGATTCTGATTCGTGGAGCAATCAGCTGTGGTGAGTTTCTTTATTAAGGTATTTCATTAGGAAACATAAAAATTTGGACATTCTGAATGAGTGGCACAGGGGCAAGGTGCGTGAGGTGGTTGAGGTCGTTTAGTGGTTATTTGCTGTCACCGTCAGGCAGGAGTCTTCTGTTCCTGGCTGCACAGTTTCTCTTGCCTTGCCGGTTCTGGCAGTGGCTAGAAAAGACCCTTTGCTGGTCGAATTCATCTTGTGGTGCTGGTAGGAAGCCCCCTCTTCTTTTCCCACGTGTGAGCGCAGTGGGGTTGGTGGGAGTGCCTGGGGAAGGCCAGGGAGAGGAGGAGCCCTGAGTCATCATCCTGGCGGTGGCCAAATGTTAGGCTGGCACACAAGAGCTCCTGCTATTTCGGCTTTAGAAAAGGTAACTCAGTTTTCATACAATGGGAGAAAATGGATGCCTCGTAAAAGCTTGAAAAAAAAATCCAACTGAGAATAATTTAGAGTTATGCTGTAGCAAAGTCTGTCATGGTCAGGAATTTAAATAAGATGGAGTATGAGGAGATAGTTACATGGATAACTTTTCTGGTATTATTCTTTCCTATATGAACTCTCATATGGTAACAAAACTCTCTCACAAGGTTTAAACCAATCTTTTATTTTAGTATTTTAAGTTAAAATATGTGTGGTATTCTATGGCTGTCAAATATCCATATTCTTTCTTGCATTCTGAAAACAAAGGAAATGAGTGGATCGGGTTGGTAGAGAGGAATTAGATGAAATTGCAGACTGTTTGGGGAGACTGGGATTTTGCTAGAAACATCTGTAAGTCTATCTAGAGCTGGTTTTTCATTGCTGAATTTGCTTATGGGGCTTCCAAGCTGTAGTAAAACTGGAAGCTGCTCGTTAATGTTGTGAATTACCTGGCTAGCTAACCTAGTATTGAAGTAACATGAGACTAAATTGAAATCTAATGAGGAAACTCTCAAAAGAAAGGCAAATGTTAATGAGTGTTAACTAGTTAAGCAAGAACTCGTGTTTGTGCTGAAGTATAGAAAATTAGTTTCCAGATTGTGAGATACCGGAGTGCACTGATGTAAAAGCAGATGATCCCGAAAAGGAACCATTGTCATCAAAATGTTACCAAAATAACAGTAAGAACTAATTGTAGCTGGAGAAGTACTTCCTAGTCCTTGATTCTGAAAAAAGACAATCTCGCTGCTTACAGTCGCCATACTGGAAAGCAGAGAGACACGTCGTCGAGTTTTCTGGCTCCTGTTCTGACAACTACATTAAAATATATGTAAATGCAAATATATTAAGAGTTTGCAGTGTCAAACAAGTGAAAAATTAGAAGCTGGAATTAAGAGGAGCTTTCTCCAATGGCATGTGTTATGTTGTGATGGCCTTTTGTGTCTTTTTTGTTTTTTTATTTATTTTTTTTTATTTATTTTTTTTTATTTATTTTTTTTTATTTATTTTTTTTTTATTTATTTTTTTTTATTTATTTTTTTTTTTATTTTCATTTTCTTTTCAAACAGCCCCGTTCACTTGTGGACATTGCTGAAGTGGGTGATTTCCTATTGTTTTTAAGAGCGGGGATTTGTGAAGAAAGGGGTGTTTTGAGATTAAGACCATGAAATGCAACTCCGGAGAATGAAATTATATTTCTGCTTTTGACAGAAAATGCTTAGCAGATGATCTGAACATAATTTTTCAGATAGCATTGAAAATGTCATTTTTGTGTGTGATGGTTTCCTGTCGGGAATCTGATCTGTAGAAACTGAAAACTCGTCTGCTCTAAGAGTCTGTGGGGAGCTGTGATGGTGACACATGAAATATTGTAACATGCTAATTACCAAAAAAAATTTCACTAAACTCTCAAGCTGTATCTCTTAACTTCATGCTAAATGAGTTTTATTTAGCATGTCCAAATACTAATTGAGAAGAATAAAAAGAAAAGTTGTAGCCAATGAAGTCTGTTTGTGCCATAAACTTGGTGACACGGGGGGAAATAAACCCAAACATTTTTATAGTGAAAGTTTGTATCAAATGTATATAAAAGGAGGAATTCTTGTGTTCGGCATAGTTACAACAGGGATGTTAAGTGCACAGCAAGTTTTCAGTGCACTGGCACTAAGATCGCACTATAATTTTGATATTCAGTGCTGAGGATTACAAAGGCCGCGTGCTTGACTTTGAAAAGACTGAAATCCGTAATGTTGGGTTGTTTTTTTTTTTTTTAGAGTTTTAGAAAACAAAGCTAAAATAAACCCTACCATATTGAATTTCTACTACTCCCTGCCTTGGATGACCAGTTGAAAAGCGGAGAAGTGTTCTGGTTGAGCCTTTTCGCAAAAAGAGACTATAGGCTATACCTGCACTGAAATGTCTTCTGAATGAGAACTTTCAAAGGACCGAACACCTTTTCCAGGGATATCAAGATAAGCAAAAAATGCCATTGGGGATGGGGAAAGGTAAAATTTCTACAAGGTTTAGTTAGTTGTTGTCTAAATAGTTCACTGTTACACAATAAAAATGTTTATTCTTGGTCTGTGGTTGCCATCTAGAGATGGTCTGGTCTTGTCTTTCCCCGGCAGGTTTTTTCTCCTAAGGGATTTGAAATTTGTCCCCTTCCTCCTCTCCTTTCCCAGCCAAACCAAATTTGTCTACTTTTACAAGCCTTTTGCCATCCTGAGGACACATTTCAGATGTGCCAGCATTTTAAGTAGTAGCGCTGCTATGGTTGTCTGATTGTGTCATCCCTTTGTGTCTGAAGCTCGGCTGCGCAGCAATGCATGCCTTCTTTCTGCCACCTGTGCCACCTCCTGGTGTCACATTCAGCCGGTAGAAGTATTTGCTGGAGAATTCTGGTATTGGGAATTGGAAGATGGCAAAGGCTTACTCAAGCAGTTAAGCTGAGCCTTTCTGCTGTCAGATTGGCACCAAGTGTCTAAGCGATGGTGAGCTCATCGTCCTCTGTTTGGTGGTACTGCCCATGGGGAAGATTATTGTCCTCTCTACGGGTGCTCTGCTTGGGGAAAGGTGGAAGTTTTTCTGTCTCTGTATGGGATTTCCAGGCATACGATGGGAGTTACTGGATTGAACCGTACAGTGTCGGCTGAGGAAGAGCAGCTCTTCTAGAAAGAGCTTAGACCCACTGTGGAGACCTTTTGCAGTTACTCTGCGCTGTGTGGCCGCAGCCCCTCTCTGAGATATCCGACGGGCCAGATGGCTAGGCACAGTTGCTCAAATGCATCCCAAAAGTGCCAAGTTTAGTCAATGCACATGACCCAGCTCTGATGTACCTGAGTAATAGACATGACTTCCCTGAAGCAGAGGTTGTTCTGTGTGCTATGTGAAGGTGCTTCCAGCTTTTGCCTGGCTAGAGGTATGGCAGTGCTAGTTACGGGGTTTGACTACTGTGGAGCAGCCTTTTCATTTGGGTTAGTTTACTGAGAAATGCTGTTACCGCTCTGTAAATACTTCGGTGTAAAGGACCAAAGTGTTAGGAAGGCTCCTAGCTTTGGCTGCACACGAGGTGATCGGCTGGTACCTCTGCACGATTTTTTGCCTGTATGCTTTGTTTGAAGGCATCCCATGAGACAGTAACAGCTGAGTCTTCTAAATGGTTTCTGGAGTGAGATATTTTGGGTGTAACTGTGGTGGTCTGCTCACCCAGCCTGTCATGTCAGCAAGACGCTTCATTTACCTTATTGCATGATCTGTTTTCAGCAAAAGTGCCGAGCATGACCTCTTGCTGAAGTCTTGTAGAGTTTGAGTTCCCCCCAAAATCTGGCTCTTGCAAGTGGAGAGAGAATAGCCAACAGAAGACTTGACACTGATCTGAAGATTTTTCTGTCTTAACAAGAAGCTGGCATCTTACTGACGGCAGGGGCAGGGAGAGGAGTTTAAATATTTATTCATCGCATTTTTATCTTAGAGATTTTTGGGGCAGAAGACAAGCTCTGTTTTTGATTACATTGTCTTTATAGTACCCTGGACTGTCATGCTTTGATAGGTTTACCCCTAAAACCAACAGAAGGGACCAACTCCCTGTGGCAACAAGTAAACCGAGTAAACTTCAGGGTTACCATTTCAACCCGGGAATGTCATTGAGTTGAGATCTGGTAAATATAGCAGAATATGATGAGAAGGGACGTTCTCCTCCCCCAGGTTTTCTGTTTAGTTTTATCAGGTGATAAATCGTCTGCGGAGGAAGCTATCGAGCTGCAGCCTGCTTGGGCAAGCTGACCGTGTGTACAAGAGGAGTGCCCCGCGCTGTGACAGTGGCAGAGCAAGCCAGGGCACTGTGGGGGTTGCACAGAGCCCAAGCGCTGCTTCCCAGGGAACGGCACGGTCGATTTTTAATTGGCACTGTAATAAGGAATGATATTAGCCTTTGAGAAGTGTTACTAGGTGACGGTAGTCATGTCGAAAACTTCAGGAGGTGCTGTTGTAGAGCCTTTAGAGATCTGTATTTGGAATTATTCTGTTGGAAAGGAAAAGTCTTTTGGTTATGATATGGCTAGTTGTGGGACAGATCACTCTGGTACTTTATTTTGCCTAGTAAAAAGGAGACTATAAAGAGGACAAAAATTAGATCTGTGAACTCAGAGTATGTGCCATTTATTCAGGTTGAATGATCCAGCCCTGCTGTGTTTGAGGGAGCATTGTGAATTTTAGTAAGAAGTTTAGTAATGGTCAGCTGAGTTACAATTTAAGCACATAGGCAATATATGGAAGCAATAGGAGAGAGCAGATTTGCAATTACGTTTTTTTCCTGCTGCTGAAAGATGGGCTAGAGAACTAGTTTAGTCTGAATGAGGATTGATCAGGCCTTCGAAAACATGACCAATATGTGTCACCGTATTTTTATCTACTTTGCTTTGCATTCACACCTGTCTTTTGGGAATAACTCTGTTAAATAGGGATTAAGGTTTCCTATCTTTGAGTGTTATACAGTGCAGAAAAGACTGATTTAGGAAGAATCTGGAGCAGGAAGAGGCACCCAACCAATTTCGTTAATGATATTTTCTTGTTCAAAATAATTATTGGCATTTAAAGAGATTTATATTATCTATGAAATGGCGTGCTTGTTTAAGCACTAATGGGTAATCTCATACATAATGGCACGGTAATGTGTGATAATCTGTTATGTAGTGATTAAAAGGGTATTGCCAAGTGGCTTAGATATCTTTTTGAGGATGTGCCAGACCATAATCAAAGCATTCTTGGATTGGGATGATAGGGTAAGAATATAAACAAGTTTGTTGCAACACAGAAGTATATGGCATTTTAAATACCAGGAGTGAGAATTCAAAAACTTTGAAAGAGCGTTTCTGTTCAAAGTTCATCTTTCTTATGATCAATGTGAAAGATGAGGTAAAAAAAAAAAAATGGGAAGAGGATATTTGCTACCAATGTATTTATTAAGGGCAGGTGTGTCAGGAGAAGACTCGTGGTATAAAATTGATGTCAAAATACAGGGTTTTTGAAATGCCAAGTAGAATCAGCTATTCCTGGACAGGGTTTATGTCATTATACAAATAACGTAAGCAATGAAAGGTAGGCAGGCAAAGTAAAGCATAGCGTCTGAAATAACTAGTCAGGGGGTTGGGTTTTTTTGGGTTGGGTTTTTTTTTTTTTTTTCAGAGATATGGATGTTCCAGATGCACGATCTCTGCAGATTTCAGCGCAACTCTTCCTTGTGCATCCTGAGGTTACAAGCTCCTGAAGGTTCCCCTTCACGCGTGGGTACTGTGATAGATGTGATTCGGGCCTGTGGGCATTGTGTGAATTCTTCAAAGGCTCACCAGAATCATACGGAAATTTAAGTGTGACATGCTTAACTTAATAAAGAGGGTTTTAAACTTTAACTACTTCAATGAAGAAATTTGTTTTAAAGGCCAAATGACTTACCCAAAAATCCCAATGGCATAGTTCAGTCTATACTCTGACTTAAAACAGTTATTTTCCTTACACAGCAAGTAAACCTTCACTTGTAACTCTAATGTTCTTTAGCTTAGCGTGAATTACATTTTTTAACAAGACTTTGTCTTAAAGTTTTTAAAAGCATATGAATTTTAGGAAGGTGACAACACTAGAATGAATTATTAGTATCTTTCTAATTCCTATATACGGAGTGCTAGTCAACTTGTGGTTTCTTCCTTGAGGACTTTAGGCTGAGCAATCAGCATACAATAAAAGACATTTAAATATCTAAAACATATTCAAAAAATTGCAAATATATTATGTCCCTCACTCTGGTGTTGTAAGTTAGATATCTTGATGCAGAAACGGTGAAACTTGAAAGTGGCTATTCCTTTTGATCTGCTTGGCTTTGGACTGTTTTTTACAAGAAAACATAGAGCCAGCACAATGCACTCTCACTTTAGATGAGCTGAAATAATTAAATAATTTGAGTTGCGTCTAAAGTCTGTCTGTCTTTCCATTGCTGTGTGGTCACATAATCAGTGGGACCCAGCTCTTTTTTTTTTTTTTTTTTTTTTTTTGGAGCTGGGGTCTATTAGAAAACTGGTGATAATTACGCGCTACTAATTCAAAACTGCACTTAAGTATTTTCTTTATCCTTGATATGAACTTTATCCATTTAGCGAGGGCAGAGCACCTGGTGCTTCCATGAGAATATTCCTTTTTTTGAAAGAGAAGGGAAGGGAATGGTTGCTCAAGTGTGGGTATCTGACTTGTTCCTTTATTGCAGTGAACTTGAAACAACTTTGGCCGAGGTTATTCATATTAGTTCTTCAGGCTTTATTGATGGCTTTCAACTTCTGTGGTCAAATTGTGGAAATGGACAAACGTGTTTTTCAGAGAATGTAATATCTGATTCCTCATGGCAAAATCACACCAGTGGTGTAAAGTCCTGCTCTTTTTTCCAAAGACACAAACCTGGTTGTGTTCCATGTTTTCTGAGGTGATATCTGTGTCTTTGACTCGTTAAACTTAGGAACATCACACTGAGAGGTTACCCTAAAACTCTGACCCTGGTACTTATGTGGTAGGAACATCCTGATGAGTCTGGAATTCAAGAAGGAAATCCGTGCTTCAAATCGGAGCATTGGTTATAGGTGCGTAGGTGTGTATCTGATGAGCAAGCTTTTCCCTTGAAAGGTGAGATCCATGTTCTAATACACCTCCGTGACCAACTTCAGGCTAATTTAAATAGTTCAATAGTAGCACTAACACATGGAACATCTGGCATTATCTGCCACTAAGTTCAGCCATGCTGTGTGCCATAGTTGCTTTAGGAAAAAGCCAGTCACCTGTTCCAAACTCAACCAGTAGTCAGTTGTAGCGGTCATTTCATCTCTGTTAAACTGTTGAATTGTTGACTTGTTTAAATTGGTATACATACCCTTTTCAGATGCAGCCTGAATCTGTGTACTATAGAATTGGTGGTTTGTGGCCCAGTAGAAGGATTAATCTGCTTGCAGATCTTGAAACTCATACTTTTCTCTCTAATTCAGAGATATACGGTTTGTGTGTTGGATGGGGAGGAGCTAGGTCATCTATTTCCTGTCACAGGAGACATAGACAGGTTTTTGGGTTGGAAGTTACCTTTAAAAATCATCCAGTCCAACCCCCCCACCGTGGGCAGGGTCATCTTCCACTAGGTCTGGCTGGTCAAAACCCGCTCCAACCTGTCCTTGAACGCTTCCAGGGATGGGGCATCCACAACTCCTCTGTTCCTAGGGATGGTTAAGAGCTCTCTTTTCAGTTGTTGGGTAATGCTGCTGGCCTCGTCCCTGCCAAGGTTTGTGAACAGACTGGCACGTGGCTTCGGCAGAAGGTGCTCAGCTAAAGAACCACCCCTGTGCCCTGCAGTGGCCAGCTGTGGACACTTGAGGGTAAAGCAGTAAAATCGCAGTACGGGTGATAGTCTTTCCTCTCTCTGTCCTTCCAGTAGTCTCTTGTTCAGGAGTGTCCTTAAATAGTGGCTTCCAGGACCACTGTTCTTAGTATTACTGCAAAGCCTGTGCCTTCTACGGACCTATCTAATCTATTTCTAAATTCACCTTTTTTGCCTTTGCGTGGCAGCTCATGTTGTATGGAAGCACTTCCTTTTGGTTTGCTTCTGAATGTTTTAGTGGGAAGCTGTAACTTTTGTGTTGGGAACGTCACCATCTCCATATGGTTAATGTCTGTAGACTTTTTTTCCGTAAAAACAGTCTGCAGTGGCTCCTGTATTCTCTTTTCAGAATTACCCTGCAATAGCGGTCAGTCCGTGAAAAGGTGTCGTTACACAACCTCTGTTGTGGCTTCTATTTCTGAAAACGTGCCGTTGCCCCGCAGGAAGCACTGGAGTTCAAGTGTCAAGCACTGGAGTGCAGTTTGCGTAGTGTCAGATCAGTTGTCAGTACGTGCTAGTGAGGCTGTAATAATGTGAGAAATTGTGATCACTCGTGTGCGGGAAGGATGAGTTTGAACAAAAGTGGAGAGTGGTCTTGAGGATGCTGTCAGTGTGCATCGGATAGGATGAGACAAGTGGAGGTTCAGTCACGCACCTGTGTGTGTATGAGACTGGTGCTGTCCCGGTGTGCATGAGGTGACTTGAACACCTGGCAGAGTGGCACAAGAGCAAATAGTTACGAAATGGACACAAACCCAATTAAACTAGAGTTTAAAAGATAAGTGAGCATTACAGCAGTAAGATTCTGGCATAGTCATCCTAAATCATAGAGAAAGAAAAACTGGGCAATTATTTAGATGGTACTGCAAATGGGAAATAAATTAATGGGTGTCTGCAGTGGTAGTTCTTGGAGTCCGTCTCCCTTTTACTTCATCCAGCCTAACAAATGTCTGCTCTGATGTCTTCTGTGGCTGTCAATTAGTTTTGGTATGTGCAATATGAAAAAAAAAAAAAAGGTATGAAATTAGTGGCTGGGTATGGCACCTGGGTTGAGCCCTAGCTGCTGAGGTAAATAAAAGGCATCTTCTGCCTACTCTCCCAAAGTCCTTGGTGTGGTTATAGCACCTTTTCTGGAACAAAGCAGGAACTGCAGTGAGCTGGATGTGCGCTTTCATCAGCTGGAAGGAAGAGCCAGTGACCTGTGATTGGTAAGTCCTCCAGGAAACCACCAGCAGCGACCAACGGAAACAGATACTTTGGAGCAGGAGCTCGGTGGTGGTTGAAGTTCCTTTGTCTTTACAGGACACAGAACTTAGACCCGTGGTGGGACTTCTCTTGCCTCCCAAAATCCTGTGTATGAATGCTTCAGCAAGCAAACTTCAGAAATGGAGAGACTAGTAAAGTGTAGGTAACCTGTCTGATCTTAGTGATTTGAAACAATCGAGATATACCCACTTTAGTTTCAGATAGACAGGCCGTTTTGTTGGGTGTTTTTTTCTTTGTTTGTGGTGGTGTTTTTGGCTGGACTTTTTATTTCCCACTTCTTCTGCCAGCAGTAGAGCTGTTTATCAGCTCCTCCATGAGACCCTTCTAAGTGGAGGGAAACTGCTGTTGTGCTGTTCCTTGTTAGCTAAATCTATGCTTTTCTAGCCTTTGCTCAGGGGTCATTTTTCAAAGTCCTGTAGGTTTCTCTCGAGTACTTTTCCACTTTGCTTAACGCAGTGTTCAGCTTTGGTCGCAGTGGTCCTACTAGATGAGGAGGCCTCCGTGCCAAGTTGTGAAGACTTAATTCCTTTTCTTTCCTTAGGCACTGCTTCTGTGTACGCTGCAAGCTAGCGTAAGCCAGCGCTGCCACCAGAAAAAGCTGCTGTAAACTGTGTAGTTCGTTACTGTGTAATTGGATCTGTGTTGGATCTGTATTGGATCTGTGTAGTTAGTTACTCTGTGAGCTGTCCTGGGGGAGCAGATCTATGTCAAAACTATCACTTTCTCTGTGTGTTTGGTACTGAATGGGTGCCCCGGTGCAGTTTTGCAGTGACTATCCCCTGCTGTCCCACCTGCTGTGACCGACATAACTTGCGTCCCCTTTTAAACCAACAAGAAATTCAGTTGACGTTAATATGTGAGGTGTGAGCTGTGGTGCTTGAGGCTTGTTGTTTATAGCCTCACTCAATTTAGCAGCAGGGGCTAGAAGGGTTACAGCTGCAGCAGTTTGGAGGTGGAAGGGGGTGTGTGGCTGCTAGCCTTTTCAAGTACACGGAGTCGGGAATCCGTGGCCCCTCTGCTCTGGCCACTCTGTAGCGCACTAGCCAGTCTCCAAAACCCACATGGGTATGGTGTGGACGGATCTAGCTGTAACTTCTCATTTTATTGCAGAGCGGTCAATTTATTATAAATTGTTTTTCCTAGCCTCTTGACATTGCTGAAGTAATCCAGAGGTAGGGTGTTGGAGCCAGGGAGGTAGCGCGCTTGGATCTGACGAAGCAGCTCACCTCAGCCCTCAGAGCCCCGTGCTCAGTTTCAGGCGGCCAGGTCTGAGTGCCATCGTGGGTGTCTGCCTTGCTGATGGGGTAGGAAGTCTTCATCATTTCCAGCACCACTGCATTCGAATACTGTAAGCCAGCCCTTCCCAGCACTACAGCCGTGCTGTAGGGCAGTGTAACAGAGCGTGCCCGGCGTATACTGGCCTAAATTGTTTTCAGGGTGGAGAAATTTGGTAAGTATTGATTCTTACATTAATGAGAAACAAATTGGATGCTCCCAAACTGGGGAAATACATTGTCTGAAGACAATGTTTGAAACTTTCAAAGTATGATTTCAGTATTTATTCTGTAATAATTAGAAGCTGGGTTGCGGTAGACATGATGGAAATCAGTCTTGCAGAGAACTGCGCATAGCAAATAGCAAATCATCTGAGGTATAAGATGCATTATTTTCAGAGGTTTATATCTAATTTGACCCTGTTTAAAAGCAAAGGAATGGAAAAGTTACTGATTCACCACCAGTGAAGCTAACTAATTTGTAAACCAGTAACCATTTGCTTTTTGTAGCCTGTGAAATCGATTGTTTTGGTTTTGGGGGTGTGTGTACTACTCACCAGTGCGTTTCTTTACACTATTTGCACATTTGTGTATGCGAACATAAGCCCTGCCTACACTGCAGAGGCAGCTGTGCAGTGACGTTTGCGTGTGTAAAACAGGCTGTGCTGGACTATATGGATAAAAACCCGTGTGGAGTAAACCTACACAGCTCTACCGTAATTTCATATCATCCATGTGAATGGGTGGGATAAATGCCTTCTTACAGTACTGTTCCATATTTGCCTTCAGCTTTAATCTTGTAGGAAAGATTCTGCTTTTAAAAAAGAAGCTGTTACCAAAGTTTCTTGTGTCTAAGTATTTCTACTGTGTAATGTTAGTGTAGAGGTGGCATTGATTTCAAGTATACTTAAAATATTTGAAATACTATTTCATAATTTTTGTGCCTGTAGCTAGAACTGTACAGCTTGGAATGTAAAATTATTGGGAATTTAAGGTAATAGGTTTTTAAAATTTTTTCCTACTCTTAAAAAAAAAAAAAAGGTGTATTAGAGCTAAGTCTACTTCATTTTGGGTGGAGTTGTGTGGGAAAGGGGTAACAACTTTACATTTTAGGTTGGAAGATTCTTCACATTCAGAAAATATTAAACCAAGCCTGTGGAATAATACTGATTTCCCAGACTTCTGTTTCTGGGCTTTCCCCCTGGATTTATCCTTGTTCCCCCAAGAGGTGTGGTTTGTTTGGGTTTTGTTTTGTTTTGCCTTTTTTTTTTTTTCCTTCAAGGGAATGAGTTGGGAATTTGGGACAGTTGAAAAATAGTTTTCTTACTTCCATATTATAGTTAATTAAATGTTCAGGTCTTAGGCAAATGTTAACAGTTACTTTTAAGTAGCTGATTTTCTGGCATGTTTGCAAATGATTTTTAACTAATAGTGCATGTGGCTGAAATCTAAAACAGTGTCTTTGCATTTCTTTTGTGTGACTTTCATACTAACCTGACTGATGAACGAACGTACACTGAAGGAATTGGTAAATTGTCCACTGCTGATGGTAAAGCCTTCGCAGATCCTGAAGTTCTCCGGAGACTGACGTCCTCTGTCAGCTGCGCACTGGATGAAGCTGCTGCTGCATTGACACGGATGAGAGCAGAGAACAATCACAATGCAGGACAAGTGGACAAGTATGTATTGCTCGCTCCCCACCCTCCGTTTCCCAAATATAGCATGTAAGTTTGTATTTTTGATTTCTAATTCAGTTAATTTTATAGTTGGTACTTGGTTATGTATCTGCTCTACTTCTAGCAGAAGGAAAGTTACTGAATCAGAAGGTATAACTTCTGTCCCATCAGGATATTGGCTTCAAAGTGTGAGAGAAAAGTACAAAAATGTTACTTTGGAACCTGCTGCTCTTTCTGTGTACTAGACGGTTGATTTCTTTTTCAAATGTGGGTTAATTTCTTTGCTGTAGAAGTGTTGGTGATAGCTCTCTAATTACTGCCTCAGCGTACTTTGTTGCAAACTAATGATTTTAGTTCATTGGAGAAGTAGGAAGAGAATACTGATACTTACAGGGCAGTGATTTGCCCTGGGATCTTGCTCAGGAACTTAGCAAAAAATGAGACTGTATTATCTGATAACTTTTTGTGACTGATAATTAATGAGGATGGCATTTAATTCCCATGGTGACAGAACTGAGGGTTTGTCCTATGTCGTCAAAAGCTTTCTTCTACTTGTTAATGTGAAAACATCTTTAGGGGTCCTGAAATATTTTCTACTCTGACAAGTGATGCAAATAGTTCCTAAACTGTTGGGGTGGTGTGACTGCATATACTGCTGATCTGCAGATCTAGCAACAAAAATCGAAAGTCTTAAGTTTCCTTCCATATGGATGTCCTCTTGAAATTCAGACTTGGGATTTGCAAAACAATGTGCTAACAGTAAGGGCAGTAGTCTTGAGTCATTGCTCCAAATGTAAATACAAATTTAGTTTCATTTCCTGACTGAAGCTAGAGAAATTACTTGTGGATCAAAACATGGGGAGATGACTGTACACTGGGGAAGCATGCTTGAACATAAAAAGGAAGCATACAAGAGGTGGAAGCAGGCCAGGTGGCCCATGGGGAATATAGAGACAATGTCCAAACGGTTAGGGATGTGATTAGGAAAGCCAGAGCCCACCTGGAGTTGAATCTGGCAAAGGGCATGAGAAGACAACAAGGTACCCTAGTGCGAGAATATCGGCTACAAAAGGAAGATGAGGGAAGGTGTGGGCCTGACTCAGAATATGTCAGGGGACCTAATGATGGGGACACAGAAGAGGAAGAGGTAGTGAATGCTGCCTTTGCCTTGGGCTTTACTGGTGAGATTTGCTTTCGGGAATCCCAAGCCCCTGAGATGAGCAGGAAGGTCTGGACTGAGGAGGTCCAGGTTGCTTGGTATCAGGTCAGGGAGCATTTAAACAGGCTGGATGTAGTCCAGCAGACAAGTTCATGGGACCTGATAGGATGCACCCATGAGTACTGAAAGAGCTGGCTGATGTCACTGAGGGGCCAGTCTCAGTTTATTTGAAAGGTCTTGGGGAATGAGGTAGGTTCCCGAGGACTGGAAAAAAGCAAATGTCACCTCTGTCTTCAAGAAGGGCAAGAAAGACTTGCAGGCAGGTCCCTAGAAAAAGGTGGTGGAGCAAATCTTCCTGGAAGCTGTTTCCTAACACAGCGAATACAAAATGGCGATGGGAAGTAGTCAGCGTGGTTTTACAAAGGGGAGATCAAGCCTGACTTGATAGCATTCTACAATGAGATGGCTACGTTGGCAGATGAGAGGGGAGCCCTGGGTGCTGTTTATTCTGACTTTAGCAAGTCTTTCACACTGTATCCCACAGTGTCCTGTGGGACAAGCTGATGAAGTACAGACCGGGTAGGTGGGCGGTGAGGTGGATTGAAAACTGTCCGAACTACTAGGCTCAGAGTTGTTGGTATCACAGAGTCCAGGTGAAGGCAAGTTGCTAGTGATGTACTCCAGGGGCTCGTACTGTTTAACATCTTCATCCGTGACCCACCTGATGGTGCAGAGTGCATCCTCAGCACGTTTGCAGATGGTACAAATCTGAAAGGAGTTGATAATGGAGCGGATGGTTGTGCTGCCATTCAGAGGGACCTTGACAAGCTGGAGAAAGGGGCCTGCAGGAATCTCATGAAATTCAACAAAGGGAAATGGAAAGTCATGCATCTGGGGAGGAATGTCTGTGTGCGTTGGTACGGATGGGGAGGGCTGAATGGCTGGAAATCAACTTTGGAGAAAAAGACCCGAGTTTCATGGCAGACAACAAGTGGAACATGAGCCAGCAATGCACCCTTGGAGCAAAGGTCAACAGCGTCCTGAGCTTCATTTGGAAGAGCATCCCGGTGTCATTCTTGTCACTTTTACAAAATGTCTTGGAAATATCTCAAAGGGAAGCTGAGCAGAGAGAGAGACCTCTTGAGGTGCCTGGGTCAACTAGAATCAAGTACGAGTCTTGTTTTTAATAGCTTTTTCCAAGAGCATATTTTGTTTTGCAACAGTTTTGTATTATATGAGGTGGCTTAAGGTCATCTTCTGAGAGTGATGGATCTGTTTTGGGATTTGTCTCACAGGTTATGGTGTTGGGTGGCTCCCATTTCCAAAGCCTAGACTATGGGTGTGCGAAAGTGCACGAATGCCCACTCTCCCAGCTGAGGGCGGGATGCCGGGCTGTGAAGGCCATGTCACGTGGGACCGCAGCAGGGCTGCGTGACAGACTGCTTGTGCCGTGAGCACGCAGCCATCCCTTACCACCTCCTAGCTGGTAGATTTGAGAGAATCCTGCAGCCTGTTACTGGATCCCATTGCTTCAGCACCGGGACTTGACTACGTAGCCAGATAATAAACTTTTCCAAAATACCAGTTATTTTGCTTAAAATACTTGGCGATTGCAATGCAAATGTAAGCGATCAGATACTGGTCATGTCAGATCTCAGCTTTTATCTAGCAGCTAGCACAGTTTATTTCATTTTGGGGTATATGGCAAACGAGTTCCTTTTAAAATAGGGACTTAACACAGTTTAACCGTTACAGTCTTTGGACAGCCGAAAGCTGCAACTTGTATGCTTTCCTGAGGGAACTTTGTGCTCAAATGGGTATTTTCTTCATGGTGAGTGAATTTCTTGAGTGAACACAGGATAAAAGTAGAAGTTTTGAGGTTTTTAATGAATCTGGGTGTACTAGTTCTTCTTCTTTTAAGGAACAAGCTTCCATATCTTGCAAATAAAATATGCTGATAGGAATGCATCACGTACAGTCCACTAGTGTTTATGATAGATGGCTCTTCCTCCCTTGCTCCCTTTCCCCTCCCACCAGGGTATTTACTGTGATTTGGTTCCCAGTGGCTGAGGGACCGTGGTTCCTTGCATGTATTTTCTAAATAAAGTTATATCATCAGTTGGAGAAGTGTAACGGAGTTGGTACTGAGCATGACTTGCTCTTGTTCGCACTGCTGTTTAGCAGTGCTTTAACAGTTATCTTTGCTGTTAGACTTTTTTTGTACAGAAAAAGATTTAAAGGACAGGTGACTTGGTCTGAAATAAACTGAAGCTCAGCTCACCTTTTTCAAGATTTGTTGAGTGTACTTTCATAGGTCTCGGGGAAAATAACTATTCTCTCTACTCCAGGGTTAATGATGGTTAGAGCAGTGATTATAGACTTCTGAGCTTTTAGATGCCAAGAACTCAGGTCTGCCTGGTCTTTTCCTTCTAACTCTTAGCTTGTCATTACCTCTCATGGCTTTTTTTTTTTTTTTTTTTAAGTACGAGTTAGTGGTGTTCCATGTAGGATTTGTGTTGTTATTGCTGTTTAAAAAACATGCAGTTCAATTGGCTTATTTCATCCATCTGAAAACTTCTGTAACATGCTTTTAACAGTGCATGACAGGAAACACAGTAAAGTTCTGTAAGACGCCTCTCCTTTCTTCCTTTAAGATGTCATTAGGTAAGGTAAGGATTTTTCTTTGAAATGGCTGCTTAAATTAAGAAACTGGTGTTTTCAATTAAAAGCAAAAAGCTTTGGGCTAGTGCAGAGAGGGAGATAGTCTCACTACAGGAGAGACACCGACCAGAAGTGTGTCTTGTTTCAGTATTAGTGGTCTCTGTGGCACTAGGCTGTGTGCTTTTTGGCTTTATCTCTCCCAGAAATTTGCCTTGGTACCTGTAGTCAGCAGTTTCTTGTGGCCATAACTTCTGTGCATCTGGCATTCCACTGAAGTGTGAATAGCATCACTGAGACTTGCATCTGTATCTTGCAAACACCAGAAATTAGCTAGTTTTGAGCATACATGAGAGCTTATGTGAGTTAGCAACTGATGAGGACAAGAGCTAATGTAGACATAAGCAAGGTCTTTATCTCGGTTTCACCTGTGGAAATAACCTGTATAATTTTTCTTAAAAAAAATCTGTAAGGTATATTTTCTAGTAAGGCTTAGTACTAATGTCATGAGTCTCTAAGTAAAGACTTCCTCCTTGTCTAGGAAAGCTATCCCTCTATTTCAGATTTATTTTGAGCTTATTCTGTGGTAACTGATTTTCCAGTCGCAGTTTGGCAGAAGCATGCTCGGATGGGGATGTAAATGCTGTCCGGAAGCTGCTGGATGAAGGAAGAAGCGTGAACGAACATACTGAAGAAGGGGAGAGTCTCCTTTGCTTGGCCTGTTCAGCAGGATATTATGAATTGGCACAAGTAAGTAACAAATATAATCACAACTAAACCTTTGTGAAGCGTTGTCTAATGGGCTTTCGTGGTAGGTAAACGTTTTAGCTATTCTGATTATATTAATTTCTTACAATCCGAACAGAATATCAGTTACTGTATTGTAGGCTTCCAGTTACCGTTTGTCTTTTTAATGGAATATGCTGTCATATATGCCTTTAGGCTTAAGGGACTTGTCGGAGGAATGTATCATGTGTTTTATGGTGTATCTACTTTTCTGGCATTGTTCTAGATGCAGTCAAGCTGTTCTGCCAAGCAGACATTCCAATAAGATCTAAAATAGCAGAAAAATCAAACACTGCAAGTGGTTACTGTCTAAAAACTCATGTCTCGGTCACTCAGCCCTTTTGTTAATCACATCTCTATCAACAGTGCATTAATTTGTGTTAATTTTTGGCTTTTGTACTTGTGTTTCTGTGGTGTCATTCTCTCCCGTGAATTGCCCTATGACTTTTGAAAATGTCAGTATTGCACCGTCACTTGATGATTTTAGCAGGTATGAATAAATGTAGAAAAGCAGCATTTCCTGAAGCATTGCACGGTGCAGGTAGTAATTATAAATGGTCCTGGGGAGTGCCATTGTGCTTCACCACTGAGGGGTGTTCCTGCAAGGGGACGTCACAGCTGGCTGGGACATCGTTCTCACAAGCCTCACTGAACTAAAAGCAAAATGTTGGCGTTAAAATTTATTCATTAAAGTGAACTTTTTTCTCTAGGTGCTACTAGCAATGCATGCAAATGTTGAAGATCGAGGGAATAAAGGAGACATAACTCCCTTAATGGCAGCTGCCAGCGGAGGCTATGTAGATATTGTTAAACTTCTCCTTGTTCATTGTGCAGATGTCAACGCACAGTCTTCAACAGGTAACTGGGAAGCAGGAACATGAAGAATTAGTAAGACTGGCACGTAAGACACGCAGCTGTTCTGAAAGTCTGTGGTTTTGTCTGATAGTTTCATTCACAAGAAAACATGACGGGAACTATTAAGAATGGGCCTGGTACATAGTGGATGTGTTCAGAGTCTTACCTGGCCATTATTAAAGGTGGTTTTTAATAAAAACTGTAACGGAAAACACTGTTCCTGGGAAAGCCATATGAAGTATAGTTTTTTTTCTCATCTGTATAATCCAAAATTACCTAGTAAGATGACCATGGGACACATCTGGTCAAGGCCAATTATTTCAGTCTATTAATTTTTCCCAAAGAGGAGGTACAGTTCTTGGAGCATTGAATGTTGTCTACGTTGCTGATGCTTGATCACAGCTTAACTAACCTTGCTGAGAGTATTAACCTACAGCTGGGTTCTACTAATATTAAGATAGAATTTAAACTTTGTTCAAATTTTAAAAGTCAGGTGTCTGAACTATGAAATGTTCTTTGTATCTTGATGTTTAGCCATATTAAGCAGAACTTACCGTAAAATTGACTGTAGCATTTAAAACACGAGCCTTCTGTGATTCTGTCACTTACAGTACCAGAGATTTAAATTACAAATATTTTTTTCATCCAGCCAGGAAAAGTTTTTTTCGAGGAATTACGGGACACACTCTTAGGCAAAAAAACCCCAAACACGTCTCCCCCTGCCCACACTCTCTATAGGGAGCGTGAAAGTTACTCATTGATCTTTTTTGTGTGTGTATTTGATCTCTCTGTGTGCTGAAGTAGGAAAGGAAACATAATCATCAAAGAAAAACACCACAATTTGTTACATTGGCTTTGCATTACAACTCTTTCACGTTACAGTTGTGTTGGGATTTTATACTCAGCCCGAAATTATTGGCTGGAGCAACATTGCTGTGAGTAAATGGCTGCTGCTAGTGATGTGCTTGGTTTTGTTCAGAGTTGTTACAACTAATTTCCTTTCCTGTATTAAGAATGGGTAACAGAAAGAGCTTTCATGTGAACTTCTTCTCTGCAGGGAACACGGCTCTCACTTACGCGTGTGCTGGGGGCTTTGTTGACATAGTGAAGGTGCTACTGAAAGCCGGTGCTAATATAGAAGACCACAATGAGAATGGCCATACCCCCTTAATGGAAGCAGCCAGTGCAGGTCATGTTGAGGTTGCAAGAGTATTGCTGGAATACGGTGCAGGAATCAACACTCACTCCAACGAGTTCAAAGAAAGTGCACTTACGCTTGCATGCTATAAAGGTATTGTCTCTTGCCTTGTTTTGCATTTTTGTTTAAATTTATTTGCTAGAATTTATCTAACTAAAGCTTCCAGCCGTACTTCGAATATTTTCTTAAGAGTTTTTGGAATACTGGGTTTCAGTTTTTCAAGTCGATGTCAGGAAAAGATCATCCATGTTGTAGTGGCATTAAGCCTGTCTACTTGAGTCCAGATGTGGTGGACATATATTCAACACGTTGCAGGTGAAAACTTGTGACTGCTGTGTCCAAACTTGTGCTTTGACACATCACCATTCTCCTCTTCCCCTACCACCACATCCCTTATTTCATTCAGATTCCCCTCACCAACTATCTGCAAGTTATGAAAACATCTCTGTTAGTTATTAGGAAAATGTAAAATTAGAACAGATGTTCCTGGAATACCTGATGGGGTGAAAATGCTAGTATTATTGCTGGATACTTTTCCTTCAGTGTAATTTTGGAGGATGTCTGTGAATTGTCATGTATTATGAACTTTTATGCACTTTTGACTTAATATCTTTTGCTATTTAAAGTTTCAGTATAAAGTAACTTACTGCAATGGTAATCCAGTGTGCTTCCAAGGCTTTTTCTGTCCAAAAACCTCTCTAAAACTTCCAACATTCATTTGTTTTTCCTAATAGAAGCTATAAGGATGTGGATTATCCTCATAGTAACTTCAGATTTTGCCTCTGTGGCCAGAATCAGAGGATGCATACTGTGTATAACTCATCTGAAAACTTGCATCTGGATTTGTCACAGATTTCCTGAAGCATATAGTAGTTCCTTAAAGAGAACCTTCAGCAGATAGTACTCCTGGATACGTTGGAGGGGCATTCTTGCTTCTTCTGACCTAAAACTTAATAGAGTGATGTCATGTAATGGAAGAACTTCATTGACCAGAGATTTCCTGTATTATCTTTGACAAGATGGTTGAGCTACTTTGTTTTCCTCTCAGTTCATGTAAAACGAAGTCTTGTCTTGGAGGAAGATGCTCATTGAGAGGATAAAATGCGTAACACATAAGAGAAAAATTCTAAAATGGCAAAAACCGTAATGGAGTTGAAAACAAGTATTGGTAAAGTTCAGTAGAAGCTTATAAAAATACTGTCAGATAACATAATATGACATAATGTGTGTGTATCTTAGTTCTCACAAATATGTCTGTGAAAGCTAGGATTAAAAAGCTTAAAGTTAAGTTCAGATCCACATGAATCTACCTCTAAAAGATAATCCCCTCAGTTGCGTGTGTGCTGCCTTGGAACACTTAAATGATACGTCACTGTATGGCTGAATAAGGAATAAGCAAGCTTTTATAGCTTGAAGTCACAAGGAAAGCTGCCGGTGTCTAAACTTGAATGAGAGAGGTCTGTCTTCATCTCGTAGTTGGGCAGTGTCTCTGGGGAAGACTGTCTAAAGTCTGGCCGTCCGTTTTGCATTGGTATTTTTTAGAGTACTTTAAAAAGAGCAGTCTTGTGAGTTATAACTTGTAAAAATAGTAATAGCAAGCTATGAACATCTAAATGATTTCATTATGTATTGTATGTACCTCTAAAAGTTTACAATATTAAATGTGCATTTATTTTTATCTGTTTCATTTGAAGGCCATTTAGACATGGTTCGTTTTTTGCTTGAAGCTGGAGCTGATCAAGAACATAAAACGGATGAGATGCACACGGCGCTAATGGAGGCCTGCATGGTAAATAGCCCTTATTTGTACTGCTCCCTTTTCAATGAGAGAAATAGAAGAGCTGATTAAATAAAGTGAGCCTTTTTTAACAAGCTGTTTGGGGTCTGCAAGTGAGCGCGTGTTAATTTTTATCGTAAGAAAGCCTTTACTGTAGTGACCACGGATGGACAACCGCCCAGTCAAATTGGTCATAGAAAAATTATTCGAATTTTTGTGATGTGTTGTTTTAAATGCTCCCTGTGTGAAATGTAGGGGTAACTTATCTGCGGTGCAGTGAGGTAGTAGGTTGAGCCCAAGTCACTGTTTCTTTTGTAATGTAAGAGTCCACCTTTGTCTTTATAAATAAGATCTCTCTGACCATCATGGTATGAGCCTCCCAGAAGTGCCCTGAGCTGGGTGACTGATGCATTGCATGTGTCCTCTCAGCACTGCGGGAAGTGTTTTGCATGTAGAGACGGTTTGCTTTCTTCCAGGTTTCGGTAAATGGTGCTGCGAGGTTTTTCTTTTAAAAATAAAACAGTAGGTCAAAAGTAGTTTAGTTCTTAGTTCTTGGGCAACTCTTATAATTTCAAAGCAGCCATTGAGTGAAAACTTCCCTTTCCAACGGCTTCGTCTTAATAGAGGGTGTGCTATTGTGTCAAAGCGTGTCTGCAACCAGACCTTTTATCTGTTCTTCAAGATGGGGAACTTCTTGGAAGAAAGAACAGGGACCTTGTTTTCATAGGAAGCACAGCGAACGCAGGAAAACTTCATTTGCTCCCAGCAGCCTATAATCCTTAGAAGACAGGCTGCAGCGTTCCTCCGGTCTTCTCAGTGCTGGAGGATCAAGTGTTCTTTTAGTGCAACTGGGAGGAGGTGAGGCAAGTGATCAAGGTCAGATTATGTCTCAAGCTGTGTTGAAGTCTTCCGATAGTGAGATGGTAATAGTGTCCTTGAATAGTCTTCCCTGCATGAGAGCTTAGTGCCAGTAAGGAATTCAGAAGGACGCGGTTGCAGCGGGTGTATGCTGTCACCTAAAGGAGATTGCAGCGTGACTGCACACTATGCGTTTTAATCAGCCCACGCTTCTGTTTGGGTTTAGTCTTTTTTTGTGTGTTTTGGTTTTTTCTTTCATGGTGGTAAAGTCTGAGTACTGGGTTGGTTTGGAGGCGATGAGGTGTCTCATGTGGCAAAGATAAAGTAGTGTGGGTTGCCTGCAGGTTTTTAAGCTCTTGGATGGTTCAGATTAGTTTGTGTCACAGAGTATGTATTGACCTTTAAAAGTAACAGAGAAGAAATTGATTTTTTTGAAGTTGCAACTCCAAGTCAAATGATGGAATTTTTTCCTTGTTATCTTCCGGCTGCACCCTTGCAGAAAGGAACCATCCCAACAAATTATTGTGACTTTTCCCAGTCTTCGCTGGTTTCCAACTAATGAATGCTGCAAATACAGGGAGCTGAGACGTTTTGTCTCTGATCACCAGTTATTTTGTGAGTGTCTCTGGTCAAGATGGAGTACCACACCTAGGATCATGCCTTTGGTTAGATGAGGTTGTTGGCTTTCAGCCAGCTTCTCTGAGAACAACAGCCTGGCCTTAATTTGCAGAATTGATTGCCGCCAGTCTCGGGTTACTTACTGCCTCCTTCATGGTCAGCTTGAGACAAGCGTTGACAGGAGTTGCGTGTTGGATATCCCTCTCGCGCCCTTTTCTCTAGCTCTGCGTTAGCTGTTTGAGCTACTGCCTGACAATTCTGGTGAGATGAGAATGGGGAACTGGTAGTTTGTTTGAGGCTGCTGTTCTTATGTATTAAAAAGTTCTTTAATTTTGGGAGTTAGTGGAAGTCTTAGCTTTATAACTTTATCAGTCACTCCTCGGTATCACTGCTCTAGTCTGGACTGCTCTGGCTTGAACCTTGGGGCAGAGGTCTTCGCATGTCTTTTGGTTTTGCTCTTTAGTATTGCTCAATTTTATTTAGATTTCCTCCCAAGGACACAACATAAAAACATCGGCTGTTTGCCACTGAAATTGGCCCTTTTTATGTCTTCCTCAGGAAGAAGTATCCTTTAGTTCTCTCGCAAAAATCTGTCAGCATGTGTTGGGGCTAGTTTAACCGTCAAATCCCGGGAGAACCACCGTGGCAGGACATAGGGCTCTAACTCATCAAAGCTGGCTGACAGTTTACTCCCTCTGGAAGAACCCCGTATTTCTTTGGATGGCAAATGGAGTGCCCAAGGTGATGCACCTGATACCTATGCACCTGCAATATGCAAGGCAGCAAGTAGTTTTCTCTCCACTGAGAGATACAAAGAGCATGCTTTGATTCAAGTCTTTTACTTGGAGTTCCCTTTCCATCCTTAAGTTATCCTATTAACTGTGTGTGCTGAGAAAAGGTCTAGTATGAAACTTCCTCTGATTAGACCCTCAGACCTTCTTCATCTCACTGAGCGCTCTGTGTGTGGCTCTAACCTTCCCCCTTCCTTAGGTGTAGTCTGTTTCAATTTTCCAAGATCTCTTCTCCAAATTGTTCCACGTGTTTGTGTCCCAGTTTCTTAAATGATGTGGGAGGGAGAAACCGTGCGAGTCTTTCTCCTTTCCTAATGCCAAAACTTCTTTATGTTTTCCCCTTTTCAGAGATAATTGTGGCTTTCTACAAACCACACCGTAGGTGAAACGTGGTGAGCTTGTTTTGGCTGGCATAGAGTTAATTTTCTTTGCAGTAGTTAGTATGGGGCTGCGTTCTGGATTTGTGCTGAGAAGAGTGCTGTTGGTAATTCAGGCGTGTTCTCGTTACCGCTGAGCAGTGCTCATGCAGCATCGAGGCCTTTTCTGCTCCTCACCCTGCCATGCCAGCGACAGGCTGGGGGTGTGCGAGGTGTTGGGAGGGGCCAGAGCTGAGACAGCGGGCCCCAACTGACCAAAGGGCTACCCCATACCGTATGACAACATGCTCACTGTATAGAGCTGGGGGAAGGAGGAGGAAGGGGGGGGATGTTGAGTGATGGCGTTTGTCTTCCGAAGTCGCCATTGCACTGATGGAGCCCTGCTTTCCTGAAGATGGCTGAACACCTGCCTGAGATGGGCAGTAGTGGATGAATTCCTTGTTTTGCTTTGCTCACGCACATGGCTTTTGCTTTACCTGTTGACTGTCTTTATCTCGACCCATGAGTTTTCTCACTTTCACCCTTCTGATTCTCTTTGCCGCAAGCGAGCGGCCGTGTGGTGCTTGGTTGCCAGCTAGGGTTAAACTACAACACATGGGGTTTTGGTACTTGGTCTGACTTTGAGGAGTTTAATAGTAGTTGCTTGAGAAGTTGACAGCTGCATTTATATGCTTTGATTGGTAAGCGCTCAGGCTGCTGTGGCGATCTGTATTCTCTTCCCTCTGTGGCAAAGATTGCTTCAGCCACGGCGCTTTGCAGTCTCCTGTAAGATGTATTTGAGTCTTCCCTCTTCCCGTTACCTACCTCCTTGTAATCCACCTCAGTTTCTCAGTAGGTATCTTTCCCAGGATCTAGAAGCGGCCGGTTGGAGCTTTTTGTGTCTGTAGAAGCCACGAATCAACTACAAAGGAGGAGGAAATCTTTTTTCCAATGCTTGTTTTGGGGTTTAGTCATAGAGTGGGTTTATTTGCTTATGGTACTTGTTTGTTATCTCTGTTACTTTTGTTTCTCAGGTGTTTTGCTGGGTTTTTAAGAAAGTCTTATCCCGTAACTCTTTCCCTACTGCCTCGAGAAAGAAGAAAAAAGAACCCACGCAAACATCACATGTCTAGCTCTTTTTCTTCATAAATTTAAGCCCAACTTAGTTGTAGGTGGAAACCTGAAGGTCAGTTTAATCAAAGTGTTGCCATAACCAAGTCATAAATTGAACCATCATAAGTAAACAGACACTGTCTTTTTAGGATCACTTTCAGACCCAGTATGATAGTGATGGCAACTACAGCATAAAGCGACTCCAGCTGTTTCTGATTTTTATGTTCACCTTTTGTTTTGTAGGATGGGCATGTGGAAGTGGCACGCTTGCTTTTGGACAGTGGTGCTCAAGTGAATATGCCTGCAGATTCATTTGAATCGCCGCTCACTCTGGCTGCTTGTGGTGGACACGTGGAGTTAGCAGCTCTTCTCATCGAAAGGGGAGCTAACCTGGAGGAAGTTAACGATGAAGGTTATACTCCTCTGATGGAAGCTGCCCGGGAAGGCCATGAAGAGATGGTAGCCTTGCTACTAGCACAGGGTGAGATCACTGGCATTTCTTGAGCATTCGTTGTGAAGAATGCAGCGTTGACTGCTTGCCGTTAGGTATTCTGTGCAAATAGTGTTGGTTGTTGCTGCTCATTGCAAAGCTGAAACGCCCAGACTGTGGAGGTGATGAACATTCACCTTTCTGCCCTGTGCCTGGTCAGTTAAAGTAACGGCTGTTTTGTTTCCTAGGGGCAAATATAAATGCACAGACGGAAGAAACACAGGAAACGGCTCTTACTCTGGCATGTTGTGGAGGGTTTTCTGAAGTAGCTGACTTCCTTATTAAGGCAGGAGCTGATATAGAACTTGGTTGCTCAACGCCTTTGATGGAAGCTGCTCAAGAGGGTCATCTTGAATTGGTGAAATACTTACTGGCAGCAGGTATGTGTACGGTGCAAATGATCTAGCTCATGGATGTTAGAGACTCAATGTTCTACATGATGTAGAAGATACTTGGACTTGATGGTGGCAGTGTGGTAACAAGAAACTATAATCTCAGATACTTTAGCAAGAAGAAAAAAGCATATATTACATGTAATTATTGTTTGATACCGTTAACCAGAGGAAAGAGTCTCATGGAGCACTGGATTCTGTTGCACATGTAAAAACCATCAACTTGGGGATGTTGTTTCCAGCTAACTGCATTTAGGACAAAATGTTAATACAGATAATGCGTGTTTTTATATGCTACTCCTGCTTTGACTGAGCCTGATTATCTGCAGTCAGCCTCCCTGAATAACTGGTGCTTTAGGAATTGTGCCCTGGGAAATAGTGTGCAGGACAGATTCTGGAATTAGATGAATTTCTGTGATGAGTGAGTTTCGCTGCTGCATTGTACAGTTGCAAAAATTAAATCTTGCTGGAGTTGGGGGGAAATGATGCTTCGAAGTTCATCTGTTAGTTTAAAGTTCTTAGAGACTTAAATAAGTAAAAAGGAGCTGCATTTCGGAAATCTTCCTTTTTATGGGATGTGATAGTTTCTAAGAATAAGCGTAAAATTGTCTGAATTTGTAATTCTAGAAAGTAATGCTCCCTACTCATGGAGGGACAGTAACAACTGTGTCTCAGTGCGGTGAGACCCGCGTGTGACACCCATCACCAGCTCACTTGGAACACTGCTCGCTCTGCACTTCCGATCGTGTAGGAAGTTCATTGAGGAGCCTTGTTTTGGCATCAGGGAGTCTCTAAATATATCTCACACCTTGAAAATAAGAGAATGGCCAATCACATTGGCATCTTTTTTTGAAGAATTATGCATTACGTAGCGAGAGTCATGCATAGATTTCATGGAGGTGGCATATATGAAGCTAGTCAAATTATTTCAACAAAATGGTTTTAAAGCAAATGATTTTAGAGAGCAGGGAAAAAATGAAATTTGCAGAAGCGTATGGTCTTGTTATTGAATTAGTATTAAAAGTACATGCGTTTTGCCTGATTTTCCCTGGCATGCAGCTCCATGTCAAATGGATAGTCTAGACAACTGTCTGGATTCATTTTATTTGTTGTAACAACTGACATCTTCATTGCTGTAGAGGGAACTTAGGAGTAAGTGAGCATATAGGTTTAAGTGCTTAGATTGCTTTTTCCGAGCCTTGGCTTATCCCCTCTCCTCAGATTATTTTTACTCCAAGAGCCGTTTTCACCATGAGAGCAATGCCCTTGGGCAGTGGAAGCTGTCGGTCAGTAGGATACAGCTTTTGTCACAGACAAAGTGCCTTGATTTTTGTGTTTATCTGATATGAAATGGCTGATAAGGAGGTGTCCAATAAGAAAAAATTAACGTTGTGTTTCTAGGAGCTAATGTTCATGCCACCACAGCGACGGGAGATACAGCTCTGACCTATGCCTGTGAAAATGGACACACTGACGTCGCAGATGTGTTGCTTCAAGCTGGTGCTGATTTGGTGAGACTCCTGCTGCCTCCTGTGGGGCGAGTACTTCGGTTACAAACGCTAGGCCAAAGCTTATGCGCTTATAGAGCAGGAAGGTGAATTTAGCAATTGAGACTCATGTGGGTGTGAAAAGAGGCATGAAAGGAACTTTTGAAAAAGCCTGCGTCTTCTGTTTGATCTAAAAAAATAAAAATTCTTATTGGATAATCTTTCATTCGTTAAGTGAAAAGTTTTAGCTATAGCTTATACTTGTGACAGTTGATTATCTTCATTTTGGTATTATCCCTAAGTTTAATTGCCTGGCAGGATATACTTCTGCTTTGCTACTTTGCTTCATGGTGCTACTTTATTATTCTTAAACTCCTGTGGATTGGAGTTTACCTGCTTTGCTGCTCTGAATTTAAAATGTTTTAGTATTAGGAGCTACTGCTTCTCTATTTTAGTGTTCGTTTCTGAACACTGTAAGTCTCGTAGCTTTTTATAGCAACACAAAAAAACCCCAAACTAAACAATGCCTTTTAAATGACCAGCATAATATGGTCTTTTTTTCTTTCTTTCTTGTAAGTCTTGGTTTTAGTATATTGCTTTCGCAGAGTTTATTTTCTGTAACGCATTTAAGCATACCTAGGTTGTTTATGTAAGTCTCTTGACTTTTCCACATCATCTAGCGGGAGACCTAAAACTGCCTCTTCATCAGCGACAGGGATATAATGTTTGTTTGCCTTTGAAGCAGTAAAAAGCAATGGATACGTTAGTCTTCTAAAGGAGTTTAGGAGCCTTATGTCTAATAAGGCGTAAGCGGGGAAGATTGTTCTTTTGGTTGCCTTTTTGTACTTTCTCCCACTATTCTCCTTTCTTTTTCCACACTGTCTGCTTGTGTGGGTGGTTTTTTGTTTGTTTGGGAGGGGGTTGGCGTTTTGGTTGGATATTTTAGGGTTTTTGTTCTTTTTAAATATCAAGAATGCCAGAATAGTTCATCGTTGAACCCGATAAATCAACATCTAATGATGTTACATAAATTTCAGTCTTACACAAAGTATTTTATTTTATTAAGTTCATATTTACAAATACAAATAAATTAATGCTGTAATTGTGAATTAATAACACTTCTACTCTTATTTGTGAATATACGTTTTTCAGGCCTTATTAGTTCTTCTGCAGTAAAGCTCTGCTTCCTGTGTTCCTGCCAGGGAGGAGATCGTGCTAATGGGGGGCAGGGAGGGATGTTTGTGGGGTTTTTCTCCCACCTGCTGCACTTTTCTCAGGTCAGTGTTGGGTACCAAGCATCAGGCACTTCACTAGAGGCAGGATAGATTTTTGGGGTTTTATTGGGTATATATAAAAAAAATAAAATTAAGTACTTGGTTATAAAAAGTTATAATCCATGAAAGCCTGAAACAACAAAAAAAATAAATTGCTAGGCATAAACTTTTAAAAACATGCAAGGGTTGCCGATTAAATGTCACTTAAAATTAATAGAGTTGTGATTTTTAATTTTTTCCTCTCATCGCTAAGTTGAGCAGTGTTTGTGGCCGTTAGCGTCTCCTTCTTATCAGTATTGCTGAGAAAAAATCACATGCCTTTCTAAAGTTAAGTTTTATTTTACTGCGTTTTCTTGTACTACCAATGAAAATGGGGGGCTGTCAGGGAAAAATATAGTAAGGGAGCAAAGGAAGATTGCACCTGAAAGGGAGAGCTGCCATATAAATCTACCGGTTCTGAATTCTAATTGTAAGTAATTGGGGAAATGCCTGCAAAACTGCAGCGGTGCTTACAGCAGGTGCCTCGGGTTTGGAGCAGTTCCCTTTCAAACCTCCGTGGTGCTTTCCTTTATTAGAAGTTGTAAGCTGCTTTAAATAAATTTGTTATCTTTGTAATGGTTCTGAGGAAGGCTTCTGAAGCTGGCGTATGAAAAAGCTTCTTTGGCACTGTGGAAGTACTGTGGAAGATTATTCTCCTAGATTTCAGTTTTCATGAGTAATTTAAATGAGGTTAGATGATTGCATCAAGTTGTTCCAGGAGGTCTCTGGTGGTGTAGGGAACTGGATGCAGATCTGGACTTAGACCTCTGGTCGGCATGTTGTTATTTGTCTAGTTACTTTTGCTCTCCTTCTGGTGTTTATGGAAGTACATATCCAGTTGCTCTTCCTTCTTTTCTTTTTCATCCGGCAATCTCAGTCTTTCCTGGGATTGCTTTCGTTAATGTTTCATTGTTTTCCAGAAACCTTCTTTCTACCTGGGGTTTATATCATGGTCACTGAGGAGCTGGGCATGCAACATCGTACCCTGTTGCAGAGCGGTCCTTTTTGAGGAAAACACTGGTTATGTCTTAAACAGTAAGATAAAACAGGGCTGAGGGCTGTTCTCTGATCGCAAGGGCGAATGGCACCCACTGAACGCCCCCAGGCTGTGCAGCACTGGGCCTGGCGGGCCATTGAGCCTGGGGCTGTACCCCTGTGTCCATAAGAATGCAGCCCACCAGAGCGGTGTTTGCATGAGGCAATACTGGGAGCACACATCGGACACCCCTGGGTTGTGGGATGAGGTCTTGAAGGGGTTCTTGAGGGTGCGAGGCCTCTGAAATAAGTGGAGACTAGCCTGATGTCCCATTTTCCATGCTGCCTGTTGGGAACGGTCCCTGGTGGCCTCCTCCCTGGGGTTCTTGACAGGGCCAGCGCAAAGGAATAGCGTGAACCACTTAGGCTCTATGCCTAAGCTCATCTCGTGGCCCTGTTTTATTTACCTGTAGAGATGTAGCTACTGCAGGATTGTGGTGGTGTTACTTTATTGGTTTGTGAGCCACCCACATATTCTGTTTTATTCCTGACCAGGGAGACAAAGAGCATGGTTTTTGTGGGGATTTTTTTTCTCCCTTGTTCTAGATTGAGGAAAGTAAGTTGATCTTTCTTCCCCAAATGCTCTTGAGTTAAAGGAACAATAAACACCGGCTGTCAGGATCTGTTGTGATCCGTTCTCTTGTTTCTTCCAATTCAGAGCCTTTATTCCATGATTTGGAAAACATATAACCTACTATAAGACCTCAGATCTTTCTTGACTTCTGTCCTGGTTTCAACCAGTTAATTTTCTTGCTAGTAGCTGCTGTGTTTTGGGTTTGGTGTGAGAATGATGCTGATAATGCATATTACGTTAGTTGTTGCCGGGTGTTTTTTACATTAGTCGAGGACTTTTTCAGCTTCCCAAAGAAGCTGAGAGAGAGCATAGGCAAAACAAGCTGGCCAGAGGAATATTCCATACCATAGGTGTCACGCTCAGTATATAAATGGGGTTGGCCAGGGGGCAAGTATCTGTGGTCACTGCTTGAGACAGGCTGGGCAACTGATAATCAGGTGCTGAGAGCAACTTGTGCTGTATTACTGTATTTTATATATTGGGGTTGTTCAGCCTGGAGAAGAGAAGGCTCCAGGGAGACCTTTGAGCCCCTTCCAGAACCTAAAGGGGCTCCAGGAAAGCTGGGGAGGGACTCTGGATCAGGGAGGGGAGCCATAGGACGAGGGGGAATGGTTTTAAGCTGAAAGAGGGAACATTTAGATGAGATATTAGGAAGAAATTTTTCACTGTGGGCTGGTGAGCCCCTGGCCCAGGTTGCCCAGAGAAGCTGTGGCTGCCCCATCCCTGGAGGGGTTCAAGGCCAGGCTGGACGGGGCTTGGAGCAACCTGGGCTGGTGGGAGGTGTCCCTGCCCAGGGCAGGGGGTGGAACGAGGTGTTCATTAAGGTCCCTTCCAACCCAAACCATCCCATGATTCTCTTACAATTACTATTATTATCATTGTCCTTTTCCGTTATTGTTCTATTAAATTGTCTTCATATCAACCCATGAGTTTTTTTTTTTTTTCTTTTCCCTCCTTTTCTCCCTCTTCTTCCTACCATGTGGGATGGGGGGGTGAGCTAGCGCCTGTGTGGTCCTAGGTGCTGGCTGAGGTTAAACCGTGACAGCTTCTCAGGTTTCTCTCCAGTTGCCAGGAGGTCAGGACTTGAGGTGCAGACTTTGAGACTGCAGGTGGGAAGAGGAGCCTCTTCCATGCGGGGCTGGCCAAATCAGCAGAGGGGAGGAGGTGTTTCTCACAGGGGGTTTCCTGTGTCGTGCGTAGTGAAAACTGAAGTCTTCCAACTTTGCTGAAGTTACCCAGCTCGCTCTACTGAACCGCTTCCTGTGTGTTGCTCATGTCCAGTTGAGGTTTTCTCAATCTCAAAATAGAACCTTGAGCATGTTTTATGATGAGGGTGGTGAGACAGTGGGACAGATTGTCTAGAGGAACTGTGGAAGCCCCATTCCTGGCAAAGTTTAAGGTCAGGTTGGATGGGGCTTTGACCAACCTGATCTAGTGGAAGATGTCCGATGGTTCAAGAACCAGTGAAGATCTTGAGAGGCCTCTTAGATTCTTTAAGGAATGTGGCTTTACAAGAACAGGAGAACTAAAAGAAAACGATGGCTGAGATGAACTTTCTTTGTTTTGTAGTTAATTTTTCCTTAAAATGCTGCAGTGGCAAGTTATACTGGAAATGAACAGTGTCAGAGTACAAGCTCATCTGTTTCTGTCTGCTGGAGAGCTGCTCAGTTGTGTATGGTAGTTTGATGAACTTGTATCTCATTGTGACTAATTGTTTGTGAAGTCTGGTAGCAAGCTTTTCTGATGCCCTTCTTTAAAGGACCTGTCTTTTCCATGTCCTTGCAGTGACAAAGTTGGCCTGTCAAAATCTGCAGCAAAACTAACTTGGCAGGCCTACCCCTTTCCTTGTTAATGTATGCATTTTGAAATCAGCTTGCCTTTGCCAAGTCTGTGAATGACTTAATATGAGGCACATCTGAAGACTTCAGCCTGTGATCCCATCTGTGCCGTAGTTGCATTCTAGTTCCTTTGTCGCCTGCGGGACTAGAGACTTTCAGGGTCTCAGTCTGAGTTCCTGCCATTGGGACAAATGTACGTTTTACTTTTGTAAAACGTTTACAAATGTCTTTATGGGACAAAATGTCTACTTTAGATTTTGTGATTAACAGGAGTAAAATTTTGGAGATTGTAACTCTTGAAATATGCCCTGATGAAAGCATTTTTCTAAGTCGGGGTATGGTTCAATAGCTTCAGGAAAAAGTAGCCAGCACTTCGGCAATAGTTGTTTAAGTGTGTGGCAAGGATTTGTCTGATTTCAAAGGTGAGAGGAGACTCTTGGTTTTCCTATAAGAGTTTTCTCGGTTTTCTTTTTTTCTTCTTTGTGTCTTTACTGGCGGTTAGCTACATCTCAAAGCTTGCGTAAGGTAAGACATGTGTGGTGCATGTATGTTCCCACAGCAACTACGTTAAGGCCTGTAAAGCTCCCAAAGAGTATTGGTGATATTTGATGAGAGGCAATATCCTGCTTTTAAGGTGTATACCTTTCTGTAAATGGAAAGTGCCCGTTTAGATGCCTGTTCCCTTTTCGTGTAGAATCAGACCTGGAGGAAATGCCGCGCGCTGGAGGTTGCTCTTGATAAGGCGGTTGTGTCTTTGCCTGTTTCGGTGTAGCTGAAAGCAAAAGAGAGTTTGTTCTTTTTGGACAGCAGGAAGATCCTAGCTGACAAAAAGTACAGAAAAGAGTTTTAAATTGGGATTTTCTAATCTGGGCTGCCTTGCAGCTGTACATGTGGCTCTGCTGCACAGGAGAGTTGATCTAGTGATGGCATTTACCTTTCTACTGCAAGAGATAGGGGTGCTTTTATGCTGAGACTGAGCGATAGAAGAGAACCCCTGAAGGCAGTGTCATCCTTGCATTCTTCTCATTTTACACTGTCAAGCTGTCCCCAGAGATTTTATATTTGTTAAAATTCCACACGTAGCTTTCCTTAAAAAACTAATACTGGCTACTTGGCATCCATGTAACTCGAGTTGCAAAGAAAAAAAAAAATACAGGCATGCCAAACTACCTCTTGATTCTTCCCCTGTGACAAAATATTTTTACAGACCGATGTTTCTGTCATTGCAGGCATCGTTGCTTTGCCCTCAGCTGACAACGTGCCTTACACTAATGTGGCTCCTTAATTAGAAACTCACTTCCCTTTATGTGTATGACATGCTGCATGTCTGTGGAATGTCCGTAAGGCAGCGTTTAAACATTACAAAAGTAGCCAGTACTTTATGGATTTCAATGAAAACATGCTGGAGATAGTTATGTTGTCGTTACAGTGAGGGATCTGAGAAGCTGTCGTGTTTTTCCATACCATTTCTTGAACCATCAGGGGAAGGTCAGGATTTTCAGGTCTTTTTGGACTTGGCTCTCAGTCTTCTACAAATAAAACAAAAGGTTGTAGGACATGTGAAGCTAACTTTTGAAGTTAACACCTTTTGGATGTTGTGTTGCAGTCTCTGGATGGTGTAAAGTACAATGAAATCCTCTTTTGCTACTAGTGAATAAAAAGTCATCTTGTATTTGAGGAGATGCTGTGTATGACCTTCTCTTCACGAATCCGAATGGCTTGTGGTAGGAGTCGTAACTGGCGAGAGCTGTGTTGCTTGGTCTTACTTTTGTGCTTGCTTGCCTAATTCCAGCAAAACAGAGTTTTCAGCTGGTGGATCTGATCCACTTAAGCTCACATTCCAGGTCTTCATGGCCAAGAACAGCATTTATTTGTAGAACAAGAGCCGTGAGTTCTTCTTTTTCCTTCCGCAGGACAAGCAGGAGGACTTAAAGAAGACTATTTTGGAGGGCATAGAGCCGGGCAAGCATCAGGTGAGGTTGGCCTTTGATGCTTGTAAGCTGCAGCCTCAGGATACATGCTAACAACAATGATGGCTTTAAGGCATCTAAATTTCTTCAAAGTATACAAATACAAAGACTCACTGTGTAGACTAGACGTGTCATCTTTGTCTTGCGTTTTCCCTTCGGTTGGTTTTTTTAAAAAACAGTATCTTGGCCTTCATAAATGCAGCAAGTTATCTCATTGAGTCTATTTGAGTTGATTAGCACAAGTAGCTACGCTAAATGTGTTCCTACAGGAAGCGAGATGTATGCTGTCTTCCCTTTTCAGATATTTACTTTAAACTAGAGGCCTAGCTGAGTTTTTAGGTGCCTCTGAAATACTGGTTTGGTATGTATATCAGGAAGGTTATCTGGGACAATTAGGCTGGAGACTGCTAGAGTACTGTGTCTCTTGATTGACAGGAGTTCCATCTTGAAAATTAGCAAAGTGGCCTAGTGTTAAGAACTGTATTTTTGGGCTATTGTCCTGCATCAAAAACCATCTAAAGCATTTTGCTTGGAATAACATTTAGATTTCCATTAAATATTCACTGTTGTCATGGGTGAGAGGGGCTTGTTAAAGAATTGAAGAGAGCAGTTGGACCTTTATTTTGGAAATGCAGACTTTGTTCTAGAACTTTTAAGTAACAAAAGACATTGGAAACAAACTCAAAAAAAATATCCAACCATGAATACTTGTGAACCAAGGAGAATAATGGGGGGGGAGAGGGGAAAGCCCTTATGTCGCTGATCTTGGAATCTCCTAAAACAGAGAACTCGAAATCAAGACTAAAAAAATATCAGTGATTGTCATAAGATGCTTCTGATGACACTGCTTTTGCTGTGCTCTCTGAAGTATTGATTTGTCTAGAAAGGAAATAATTATTACTGACTGGATTCTCATCTCCTTTTTGAGTCCCAATGGAAAAGGTGCAGGTAATGTAAACTCTTGCGTGATTTGGGTGGTACTCTCGCTTTCCCCTTCCTCTCTGTCTGGTAGCCAAACCTACGGAAAATTCTTCTTCAGCGCTCTTTGTATTCGAGCAGAATTAGCAGGAGAGCACATCACTCGGGTGCTTCTCTAGTCAAAGCCGCCATGGATGTTCTCTTTTATACCGCTTTCTGATCATGCCGACTGCCATGTTTATCAGGATTGGAGCAGTGAAGAGAGACAGAATACAGTGGGGAGTCCCACAGTGCAGGTAGCTGGGGAAGTTGTCTTTGGAGATGAGTACTCCCTTCCTAGTTTCATTTTTTACAAAATAAGCGTTTGCATGTACTTCATATTACTACAAGGAAGAAACATATTGGAAAGCTGATGGGGGATGCTTTTGGACACCTTTCATGTTCTCTGTCCTGATTTTAGTTATCTACTACAGCTTAAAAAAAATAATTGGAAGTTTTTTGGCCATTCCAGGTAAAAGAAAGGATGCGAGTAGACAAAGGCACTGCACTGGCTCGGCTTCTTATTTTGGCTTGTTCTGGATGTTTTCCCTTAAAGCTTGAGTTGATGCTATCTGCTAGCCTTTATTAGGACTAAACAGAGTGCTGAAGTCATAGAATTAATTTCATCTTAAAATAAAATACGCATTTCTATCTTCCAATGTGAAAAATACCATCAAAATGCAGTAACGTTTGAAGATCTACAGCAGGTGGGCACACAAATGGTTTAGTTTGGCTGGACTGATGGTGTGTATGGTGCTGAAAGCATTTGAAGTGTATAATAGTGGAGGATCAAGTTCTGCCTGCTGGATGAAGTGACAGTTGGTTAAACTGGGCAGAATATCTGCATTGCATTTAAATAAGACTCCTGACATTTGTGTTTAAGACTTCAACTGTGAAGTCTGTTAGGAATAGAGAATGATATCTTACTGCTAGTTATCTGAAATGTTACATTGGAATGCAGTATAGGATGGTTTTTCACTATCTTGAATATAGCTAAGATGACCCAAAATAAATTTTGCTTCTTGCCATCTTTGCTGTTGCATCATTGGGGATTTAGAAATGCGTATGAAATTGTTTGGGCAGTAATGTTCTGCTCCTGCTCAGCGAGGAAGTGGTGTTCGACAGTTGTTTCTATCTGTAGCTGCTTTATGAGTGATTTGCCGGCAGTACCGGGGGTTTACTGTGTATAAGGCAAATAGCAGCATCTGGCTTTTTATGGTCTATTGGCAGTGGCTGAGGAAGGAAAAACTATGCCAAATACTAGAGTAAGCATCAGAGCTCAAGGGCATGCTACTAATTCTTGCACTTCACAGGGCCACATACTAACATAATTAGTTTTACATGTCCTGCAAATATTTCTGACATGCAGACAATCCAAAAGCATGCATATACTTATCGACAGCTAAGCAGTCATTTGCCCTGGGAGTGGAATCTAATTATTTAAAAAAAAAAAAAGTGACTTCGGTAGCAAGTCTGTAATGCTCCCTATCCGCCTGCCTGCACTTAGGCATTGTACTGCCTAATAAGCAAAGAAATCGGAGCACTGACGTGGAGTTTAAACATGTGTTAAAGCGGTGTACAATAACACGAAGTTCTTATGAAGGCACAGGAGCAGCACATTCCTGATCTTTCCAAAGCGCATAGGAGAGGGGTAGTGTAACCCCTATTACAGCAAAGGATTTTGGGTTTGTATTTTCTGCAGGCAAGAGATTTCTTCCTTACGTGTACGAACAGGAAGCTGGCTTGAGGTGCAGCTTGCAACCAAAGCCAGCCATATGTCAAAGGTCGCATGCAGAGTTTTCAGCAATACTGAAACTATGGGAAGGAGCTGATTTGTTCTGTCAAATCTATTTTTGTCCTTTTCTATTTGTAAATGGCAGTATCATCCATTGTCAGTACTAAATGTTAGCTTTCACTCTCAGGTAGCCATGCAAGCAAGTAGTGAATTTAAAGCTTGACTTCCCAGATATTTAATTAAGAAAACCCCATGGTCCTAGTATATTATTGATCAGAGCGTGAATACAAACACTCCCGGGAAGATGATGTTCTCTCCCCTTGCTGCTGCGGGAGGGTTGATCTGTATTAGTCAGCATTCTTTGTGGTATTGATCATGTCTACATAGCAGGCAAATTTTCTAGTTCCGTAACTTCTTAATACAGTTGTATTCAACCACATCCTTCTAGTATTAAGGAACTTTTTAAAATAGAAGATTGTTCTTGTCGTTCATGCTTTTTTGTTGGCTTGTTTCATCCTTTTGTCATCTTCCTGCTTTAATCTCCAACCTTCCTATTCAGAGACTTTGTGACCTGCAGTGATTTGTCTCGCTTTTATTGCTGATTCTCTGCAGTGTGTTTTAAAAACGTTGTCTGCGCTTCAGCCGTTACTGCAGTTTTAAAGGTCTGGCATGTAGCGTGTGACAACTCCCAGAACTCTTGCACATCAGCTCCTGTAGATACTTGTGTACTTCCCTGATGCTGGATGATATTTGTGTTAGTAGCCGTCCCTCTTTGAGGAGGAAACAAGGCGTTACTATTCTCAAGTATGTGATGCATTTGAACACCAAAATACAAAGGGGAACGTAAGTGGGGAAACCTCCTTGTGCGGTGACAGTATGGATGCAGTCTTAATGCTTTGTTACAGCGTGCTTCAGTACTTGAGGTAATGTGAAAATTGATTCCAGTCAGTTTATAGTGATTACAGTCAGCTTATAAGATAGATCTTCTACTGAGACAGGTAATTCTGGCCCCATCACAAGATGGTTCAAAAGCTAAAACAATGGTATAATTTTTGCCCATTTATACACGTGCTATTTCTTCTTTACAATAGGAGCATGAATCTGAGGGTGGGAGAACCCCACTGATGAAGGCTGCGCGAGCGGGTCATTTATGCACTGTGCAGTTCCTTATTAGCAAAGGTAAAATACTAGTTTGAGTAATTAATTCAAATACTTAAAATGCCACTTGACGATTCTGCATGTTTGTGATCCTTCTTCAAAATTAATTGGGTTATGTGTATGTGAGCATTTGTCAAACTGTTGAGGGGTTTTTGAATTTCATTTAGTTCACGGTACAATGAATCACAAATATTTTGCTAGTTCCTCTTCCTACTCTGTTGTATAGATTAATAACCAGATTTGAAGTACAGCAAATATTTTCAGTTTCTTAAAAAAGCACTCCCTCCTTCAGAAAAAATACATCCTCAAGTGCTTCTGAAACAGTAAAAGTTGGGCCATGTAGTGATACCAGTAAGTGCTTAGAATGAAAATTTAAAAGTTGGGCTTTGTACACCAAAAGTGTTCCATCTCTCTTACCGCTTCCGAGGCCCACTGTTACTGTCATTACTGCCTTGTCTTTACAAGACGAGGATGATGATGTATAAAAGCCATCAGTTATTCAAAATCCCGTGCTTTCACCCTGGAAGTGTGTATGAATTAGGAAGATGAGAAGATAAAAGTTTATTCCAGAAAACACTGTACTTGTTGATACATTCTCGTAAAATAAATTTCCTTGTGTTTAATTCTGAGATCTTCTTGTTATAGGCGCCAATGTCAACAGGGCTACAGCTAATAATGACCACACGGTGGTGTCGCTGGCGTGTGCGGGAGGCCACCTGGCCGTTGTTGAGCTCCTTCTGGCTCATGGTGCAGATCCTACTCATCGGCTCAAGGTATTCACCTAGAACTATGCATTTATCATAGGTGCTGAAAGAACCGCATCCTTGGTTTAATGGATTAGCAAATGTGCAATTTAAAATGGTCTAATTCAATTTTGCTACACCAGGTAGCAGAATTCATCTTCTGGCTTTTTATTTCCAAAATCTCCCTTTAGGATGGTTCAACAATGCTCATTGAAGCTGCCAAAGGAGGACATACAAATGTTGTTTCTTACTTGCTGGATTACCCAAACAATGTTTTGTCGGTTCCTGCAGCAGACCTGTCTCAGCTCACACCTCCATCTCAGGATCAGTCTCAGGTAAGGCATACGGATGTCTTTTAAATATCCCCATGAGGGTTGCAAAGAAGCACTTCCTTAGTAGTTAACTTCTGAAATTAATTCAGATGTGAACATACACTGTGGAAAGAATTAAAAAAGCCTACGCGTTTGAAAATGGTAGGGAGTGAGAAAGTGGATTGGTGTTATCTGCAGCGTCCTGAAGGATGCATGAACTTGGTTCCCCTTTCTGCTCCTTAGATGGGAGAGTCCTAAACCTGCTATCTCAAAAGAATATTCTTTTCTTGGTTGCATTTTCTCAGTATTTTGTTTCAACAGTTTTAAACCCTTGTGACAGCGCCTCTCAAATGTTGTTGCTGGTTTTGTTTGTTCAATGAAAGAAAATATGTTGTGCAAAGTTAGAATTTTGCAGGCTAGAGAGGCAGCTTTCCAGTGGAGTCAGTTGATTAAAGGCCTAAAGGTGTTAACAGTTTTCCAGCCTCCACAGGGATTTTTGTGAAGAGTGGCATAGTTAACTTTGACGTATTATCCACAATAAAATAGCACGGGACCGGTCATACCGAAGGACAGGGTATCATACGCAGTTTGGGAAGAGGGGGATGGAGGTCTGCTGTAGAAATGTGTCTTTGTATTAACGCTTCAAGAGCTGGTTGAGTCAAAAGGGTTTGTTTTACCTGAGTATGTGTCTGTGGCTTTGTTTTAAGGTTCCACGTGTACCAGTGCACACGCTTGCTATGGTTGTACCTCCCCAGGAACCTGACAGAACCCCTCAAGAGAACTCGCCACCTCTCTTGGGAGTGGTGAAAGGTTAGTATAAATAAATACATATATATATATATATATAGCGCCACTCGGAGAATATGTGCCATTTGGAAACTGATAGGCTGGGGACAGTTTTGTTAGACGTTCTCCATAGTATAGTCCAGTTTTTTAATTCCTGAACACCTCTGTATAATTTAAAAGTATTTTATGTAGTGCATAGGGGTTTTTTGCTTATTTTCTTGTATTCTACAGTATAGTAACACTGGGTATACTAATTTTATTATGCTTATTAATTTATCAGAATTATGCTTCTTCTGATTTTTTTTTGGAAGAAAATGATTGTGGTAACTGCCATAGTGCAGACCGATAAAATACATCAGTGAACTCTAGGTGTGGTGCTAACTTTTGAATGTTGTACGCTGATCGTCTAGGACAGCTGCAGCTATTATCCATGAACTTGATACATCAACTTTTTTCTGTTCCTGCAGTGGCAATGCAAACCCGTTGGCACTGTAAAATACCAACGCAGATCTATTTACAGGAGAATTTTTCTTGTAGTAGTAATAGCACTCTTGTAAGTAATCATAACATCAGGGTTTTTGCTTTGAACATGATTGAACTGACTGGTTAAAACTATTTGCAGTCATTAGATGGCAAATTTAGCAGTTCGTTTCCAGTGATGGATTCTGTAACAAATTCTTCCTGTCTGCTAAGTCAGCGCAGAAAGAGAAGCAGGTTCTCAAGTGAAAAGTTACAAACTGCAGCTCCAAATGATTTCCAGTTTCGGACAGTGGTATTAAATATTATAGCATCCAAAGCTCCGTTAGCTAACTTTACTCGATTCCTTTATTCTGGAAGCGCGCAGTGCTTCCTAAAACAAACAGACAAAAAAACCCCACAGGGGCACAAATGAAGAGAGAAAATAATTGCGTACCTAATGGTGTTTAAGCGCGCAGCTGTGACGCTCTCCATGCATCGATGCCATGTGTGCGACTTCTCAAATGTAGTTACTGTATCGTTTTCCTGGGATGCGCAGCACTTGATATTTTGGATTTCACAAAAATGAATCCCAAACAAATGCAAAGAATATGCAACTTCTGGTTCCAATGAAACAGCAAAAAGCTATGTACCAGCGTGCGTGCCCGTACAATTAACTGTTGATGTTGTGAAGGGGGTTAGTGTTCTGGAAGTACATTTTGTGGGGCATGGGCATCAATGAGAGATTAGTGGATACTGAGTCAGAAGACTAAAGTTATAAACTTAGTCTCATGTTATTTAATCAAATTATGAAAAGCAAACAGTTGATTGTAGTTCAAGAAATAGCTCTCACGAACAAAGACCTTATTGCCAACGTCAGCACATACTTCAGGTGTGTTTTCAGTGGTACTGTTGTTGGAGCTGGCACAGAGAGATGTAGTTTTTCTCAGTGCTTCGGGACATGCTCCACGCGTGGCAGTGGCACTAGTCTGCGATGTGTTGCAGGAGCTGTAGCAATCTGAAATGTGTCACTGGGCTGATGAAGCATTCCTGAAAACTTCGTGTGCAAAGTTCTTGTGGATCTCAGATCCTTTAGGGGGAAAACCAGTATTTATGTGATAAACACTGTGTGATCGCCGTAGTGATACCACCCTGCTGCTGTAACTGCGATAGGGTTGGTGTTCTTCGCTAACTTTCATTCTTCTTATACACACCTGGCTTTAATATACTGGGCTTTCATCGTTAGAGTTCCTGGGAGACAAGCGGCAAAAGGGGTGTGAGTAAGGGTGTGTTTGTTATTTCCATGGGAGTTGGGGGGGAGAGCAGTTTATTTCTTACGTAACAAAATTGTTTATCCCGGGGAAGACAAATTTCTTGCCTTCATGGTTAGAAGGATTCCCCCCAGTTTTTTAGATAAACTCCTAACTCCTTGGAGGAAGGACAGGAGCACCTAGCCTTCTTAACCTCAGCACAGCCTGGTTTTTATGGACCTATATTAGTTTGGCAGGAAATGCAGTAGTAACAGCTGGTTCCCTGAAGAGTTTTTGGAATGGTTGCCATTTGAATAATTATTTTAGCAGAGGATTTAATATTAACGTTTAGCAGCTGAAAAGAGGAACGCTTCAGAGCTGACAGCGGCTCTAGAGAGACTCAGATAAAGGTGATGCACAAGGCTGGGCAACCTCCTAAAGAGCGGAAGAAAAAGCAGGTGAAAGAAGCAGCAGAATTAGTTAACTCAACTCTTATGTGCTTAGGAAGGATTGGTTTTAGTGCACTACATTTCGCACGTTTCTGTTGTGTCTGTGTAAAAGTGAAGTCCTGGCGCAGTTCAGCTCTGTGCTGTTGAGGCAGATGATCCCGTCCTTGGCGTTCTGTCCTTGCTGCTGCCCTCGCGTGAACGCACCCAGGATTGCTTAGCAGCCAGCAGCAACTCTGATGCGGCAGCACAGCACGGAGAGTCTTTCGGCTAGAAAAACCAGGTGTGCTGTTTCTGCAGGGCCGGAGGGTGTCTCCCGCTTTACACTGCGAGGGGTGTGAAGCGTGATGGCTGTGAGGCAGCTCCAGGTGCCCTGCGTCAGATTCCCTGGGACCAGGGGGCCTCGGTGCCCAGCATGTGAAATGATTGAAGGAATGCTGTTGGATTTCTTCAGGAAATCGACGGGTGTAATAGTGTTGCCATTGATGATGTCTGGTTTGTAAATGTGAGCTGAGTTTCGTAAGAATGGGGTCTGAAGGTCTCAGCCGTGTTTGTGATTCTGCCTTAGTCTTTCGCAGAGTGTGCCTGGTGAGCACCGTGGCTTGAACCCATGGTGTGTTTTTGGAACATTATTGAAATAACTTACAGCGTTTCTCATTTGGGTTGTGGTTTTTTTAGAATTCTGCAAGACCTAATAAACTTAAGTTATTCACGTGAAAGCTGCCCACATTGGCCTTTGATGTCTGGGAAGGAGACCAGAGTTCCCTTAAAGTTGAGGAGGATTTTTGGAATCCATAAGCTTTTTTAAGTTAGTCCTTCAACATACAGTATCCCCTGAATCCTCATGCTAAATCTAACAGTCTAATGGCTTGGAGAAAGGAAAGAAAAACAAACTCCACATAGATTCAATAGCTATGAATTCAATAAATATTTTTTTTACTCTCAATATCTGACTCTTGTGCCCGAGTTATACTGCCAGAGATCTCATAGAATCACAGAACGGTTTGGGCCGGAAGGGACCTTAAAGATCATCTAGTTCCAACTCCCTGCCCTGGGCAGGGACACCTCCCACTAGACCAGGTTGCTCAGAGCCTAGCCTGGCCCCTATCTCGCTTAAATCAGGCAACGTAACAGTAGAACTAGAAAGATTATATTCTTCTCATTGAGGTGAAGGCATTAAAAAAGTACGCCGATTCTGTTGCTTTTCCATTCTGACTCCTTTCAGACTTCCCTACCGAACAGTCCAGCTGCCCACTCGTTGTTCTGTGTGCCCCAGCAGCTTCGCGTTAACTCTTGCCGTTTCCCCTGTATTTTCTGCGTGGGTCAGCAGCTGACCCAGTCGCCCGGGGAGAGTGAGGAAGAGAAACCTAACAGTCCGTGCCTCATGGCTTCCTAACATCACTAACACTTCCTAAGTAGACTTAGACCTGTTACTCCTTTGTACAAATCTTTAGCAATGCAGGCAGATGATTTAAAAACAAGACACGTGTAGGTCCCCAAGAGGACAAGTGTGTAAAAATCTTTTCCATGGTGGTTTGTGAACTTCCAGTCCTTTGAAGCTTCAGTCACCTGCTTGCCACCGACTCATTTAATTACATCTTAGCAATTTTCCAGTTAGACACCATCAAGGCACCAGAGGAAATGCGTGAAGAAGGCTAAGATTGGAAAGTAGCTCAAATTTTTGAATGTCAGAAGATGGAGTTAAGCGTTGCTCGGTTTCAGCCGGGTAGCCGTTGCCTGTTGGATGTCGTTGCACTGATTCCCTGCAAGTTTTCGTAGAAACAGCTGCAGGAGTGAAGGCCTGGCGTTGGTACTGCATGGTTCGCAGGAGGCACCTAGTGAAAATAGAAACTCATCTGATCGTTCAGCCCTCCGCAAATCACCCTGTTCTTTACGAAGAAAAATTAAGTGTTTATTAAAAGCAATATAGCAGACAAATTTACTTGGGAAAAGTAGGCTTTTTTGCTGTTGCCCCATTAGCCAGATTATATCATATTGTACTTCGCATTTGTGTGTCTGTGGATTGACTAATTGTTTCCCCAGGTTCTTAGAGCTGAATTTCTTACTGATAATGAATTGCAGTTAAACACAGAATTTTCATGAAAATTGAGTTCATCCTGTTCTTGCTCATGAGGCTGGTGAATTTTAATTGCAGACCGCAAATCCAACAGCCAACTTCTGAGCGAAACCAGATTTTTCAAAAACCCTCAGGTGCAAGAACAGTGGACAAGCAATTCTGTTAACGAAGCCCAAAGATCTTAGTATGGATTGATGCTTCCTGACATCTGCCTTTTGTGAAGCGAGGAACAGACAGCATGTGGTTTTCTGGTTGGTTTTTGTTTGTTGTTGTTGTTTGGGTTTTTGGTGTTATTTTTTAAGGTCTAGGTGATACTACCTATCAGGATGAGGTGGTGATTCATGCAGATTTACATACTAGGAGTTGGTTCCAGCAGAGAAGACGTATTTGAATGTACAAATGGGTATCACACAGTTGGCTTTTTTTCTTGCTGTTGCTTTTTTTACGCTGGAAAAATCTTTTGTAACTTAACTGTTTGGATTTGGATGCACTTTTCTTATTTTGTTTTCCTTTAACAACTCTAGAAATTAAGGAGCTGTCAGCAACTCCCAGAATTTGATCTGCTAAAAAGTAAAGTACAATATAACTGTCTCAGGTGGTGGCCAAGATGAAAACCACTAAGCTGAAAGGCAACTTGTGTTGACAGAAACTTCCTGAAGAGTATAATGGGTTGTAAAAGCAAACCTTTGGTTTTTTTAATTTCCTGGAAAGACCTTAAGAATAAAGCAGTGATTTTTCTTAAACTCTTGTTGCTTGCCATAAAATACAACCAATGTCTATCCTTGCCAGTTGATCAGTGGGTGCTTTTAGGGTAAGATCTGAACTGGGCTTCATTTATATAAGAAAATTACTTACCTACTTCATGTTTTTCAGACACTTCCTTGTAGTAAATATCCCAGTCCTGAGACTTGCAGAGGACAGCAAGTACCTGCCTGTGCTACGACTGTGGAGTACAGGGCTGTCGCTGGGTGTTAGCAGATGTAGACAGAACATCTAATAACAATGTCACTGGGGTCAATAAGCTAGTTTTAGGTAGGTTTAATTTGGAGCAGTAGCATCTCGCCTGTGCTGCTCTCTTCACTGTGAAAGGGCATATAAATACTTCTTTCCTGGGAGAAGACGACATCTGAGGGATTAGAAGTCAGGGCGAGAAGAGCAAGTTCCTTGAGAATCAAGCGCTTGGGATGAAATGCGGTATCAGACTTGTTTGTAAGCAGCAACCCGAGAAAGAGTGAATCTGTTTTAAGCACCTTTAAATTAGAAGAGTTTTAATTGCTTAGGAGAGCCACCTGAGGACTATAAATGTGAAGGCTGTTTTTCCACACTGTTGCTCACAGTGTGTAGGCCTTTAAATGTCACTTGTTAGCCAGAAGGCACTGAAACTGGTAGTGGTGTCCTCCTTGCACTGGGTGCTTCAGAGACCAGTGGTGGTGCTTGGGGGAGGCTCATCTGGGTGAATGGACTATTGCAACTCAGGTAATTAAGAGATACTATCTACAGCGTACAGGGGAAATACAGGAGATTTCCATAGGAAACATTTACCTCGCTTCCTGGGGAGAGTAAGAAATCAGAGAAATGGATGGGAAGCTGTGTTTGTGTAGACTAGGTCTTACCTTGAGTTGTGTGTGTGTTGGTCAAAATCTGGCGTGTGTGTTCTGCAGGAATGGTGGGGAAGGCTGAGTTGGTCAGGTTAGGGACCAGAACCTGTGGGAATATGGAAATATAAATAAAAAGAGGAAAGTGGTGCTACTGTAAACAAAATAAATTGGGAAACGGTCGTTACCTTACTCTGTTAGCTTTCCCGGCCTGCCCATAACCACTCTGGCTTTTCTGTCAACGGAACAATTCTTTGTCCTGTAATCATGATTACCTGATGGCAGGTGGGATTTGTGTAGCGACATCTGGATTTCATTGATCTCAGTCTTTATTTCATACTAAACAAGTCTTCTAAAAGTCACCAAAACAGTTGCTTTAGGGGCTAGATTGACTACTTAATATTGCTAGGTTTAATTTTCTACTAGGTTGGTTGCGTGGAAGATTGATGCTCCACCAAAAAGATAAATGAACAAAATAAAAAAAAAGTTGACGTAATTATCATCTTGCCTATGACTTGAATTTTTAAGTCTTACTGCCCTTGCGTATTTCAAAAGTGAAAGTATAAAGTAGTGTCTTGTTCATAATTATTTACTGAAGTGGGCACAGTATTTTTCAGGATATTGTAATATAGAAGAGATGTATACAAAACAGGAAATTGCTACTTTTAAATACTTGCAGTGCTTGCATATCCAAAGCTACCAACAGTGTCTTCTCCACCTCTGGTTTGAACTGGCTGTTCAAGTGCGCATGTCCGGCTTAGCAGATCCTTCTTCCTACCCCTCGTCCAGTGCCCCCAAGATTACGGGTTGCACTATTTTCTGGCACAGAAAGGGTGATTTGGAACCTGAAAAGTGGCCTACTAATCAAGTAGAAGTTGATGAAAGTAAATCTTTGCACCTCTTCTGGAACCTGAAAGCTTCACTTGCTGTTTTCTCAAGGCCTGTCTTCAGAACCTGTCCCAGCCTTCCATGGTCATTCCCGCTCTGAGCCGCTGTCTGGGGAACGCTGCCCGCTGTCAGACCAGCCGTGGCTCCGCTGCCCAGTCCGGGTCTTGATACGAGGCTGTACTTCTGCTCTTTGCTTTCTTTGCTGTGTGTAGAAAAGCTTTCCTGTGACAGGCTTGTTTTGTTCCCGGGTGGGACTTAAACCGAGAGGGACAATATCAGTACTTTATTATTTGGGGGCTCTTTTGACTGCAGCTTTTCTTTCCTACAGATTGATGGAAGCTGTCCAGAGCTGCCAGGTTACGGAAATGCTTTGTGTTAGGGTGGAAATGATGGATGCGGTAACCTTAGGAATGACATGAAACAGAGCAGTGTGAAGGGTTCCCATCTTAGTCACGTCTTAAAGGCAGCGTTAGTTTGTGCTCAGGTTACTATAATGTTTCTGCTACTTCAGCAGGGAAGCAGCATAGTTTCAAAAGACACCAGTTGACTTTTCTTAGTTTCTAACAAAGACATAAATAAGCATTTTTGGTGAATGCAAATATTTTTCAAGAGTGGTCTGCAAAACTTAGATTGTAAGTCACGCTCTTTAAATGAAAGGATAACCATATAAATCCCAAGTACTCTACAAAGCCGGGTAGCCAGCAGCTTGCAGCAGCCTTGAGCTAAAATATCCATCAGCCAGCACAAAGTTATTGCTGAACTTTAGTCAAATTCTTTATTGTGTCAGAAAAATTGCCTTGGGACTCATTGACGGTCCAGAGACAAAATAATAGTAGTGGTTGGAACAGGTATTCAGCTGGAGGTACCGAGCTCTGCAAGGCAGCCGTGTAAAACACTGAGCTGGAGAAAGAGCTTACCCAAAGGTGCCTACAGTGTTTGTGGGATGCTGGGGTATTTCCTGGGGTTATTAGAATTTTTGTTGTTTCTCTTAAATTTAGGTATGGTTTGCTTTCACTCCAGAAAGTCTGGTGAAGGCATTCAGCACGGAGTTGGTTCAGTTCTATTTGCATACTTGTTCTTTCCCTTTATAAGAGAAAATTCTTGCATTTGTTTGCTTTTTTTCAGTTATTTCCTAAAAAAACCCCATTCATTTCAAAGCGAGGTGTGTGTGACTCTTGTTTTGACAGCAATGCAAAATGAAGGCACTTGTGAATTAGTGTTTTGGTGAAGGAAGGCCCAGAGAGAAATAAATAGGTGCTTTAGGGAACGTAATCCTTCCAGAGTTAGTGACCGATCTGGGACCTGGTTCTTGCACCCAGATTTTCACTTAACCGTGTGGTGACTTTAAGCCGTGGCTCAAACTGTACCTAATTTTAATTCCTCATTTAATGACTAATTATATGAGTCTGATTTGTAATTATTAAAGTTTTCTTTTTTTGATTGTTATTTTTTAAAGCCGCATCCATCACTGTTTGGATGTAGCAAATGAGTGTTAGTGCGGAAAACTACTTGATCAGACTAAAACCTTCCACGTTTTTAATTAAAGCTTCTTACGCTGAAGTCATAATTCAAATTTCAGCACTTAATAATATTAGCAAGGTCTGTTACTGGAGGTGTCACAGACATGGCTTTCGGAAAAGCAGCCTTGGGTTGCTTGAAGGCATTGAGCGCTCAGGGAAGCGCTGCCCTGGCGTGGTGTTCCTTGCTACATCCGTGTTGAAGATTATTTTTTGAGTCTTAATAGTGACCAGAATTGTTAATTTGTTACTGGAGAGAGGGAGGCAAGCAAGCTGTTAATTGTGGCTTAGAACTTGCGAGAAGGTGCTGAAGCTTCAAAACGTATTTGTATACATTTGAGTCCGCACTGGCAGGATTCTGTTTGTCACGGAAAGGTGGAACGCTGTAGTGTTTGGAGAAACCCAAGTTCAAAATACTGATCTTGCTGTGGAGTTAGTCTTCTCTCCAGTACAGACTGCTTTTGCTTGTAACCTTGCTGTTAGAAGCTAGCCTCTGGAAAATAGTCTTAGTTTAATGGCTCTGTAGCAGAACGACTCTGGGACCTCAGTAAATTATTTAAATTGCATTGCAGCTCTTGCCGATTTCACTTCCCCGATGCATTGTCACGTATGTCAGAAACCGTAAAGGTTGCTTATTCCTTAAGATTAAAATAGCTATGTTCAAAGGAATATTAGGATCAATATTGAAAATTCAAGCTATATGCTTTGTTCTTTCTTGTCTTAGCATGGAGTGTAGGGTTTGCCTTTCTGTGATTTGCCAGATGTGCAGTGTTAGTTGTAAAGATCTCTCTCCTTCTCTTGTCTCTCTCCTTCTCTTGTCTCTCTCCTTCTCTTGTCTCTCTCCTTCTCTTGTCTCTCTCCTTCTCTTGTCTCTCTCCTTCTCTTGTCTCTCTCCTTCTCTTGTCTCTCTCCTTCTCTTGTCTCTCTCCTTCTCTTGTCTCTCTCCTTCTCTTGTCTCTCTCCTCTTTTTTTTTTTTTTTCTCTTTTTTCTTTTCTATTTTTGGTGGGTGAGAGGGGAGGTTTGGGATATCTTCAGCATGGCATTTTTTCAAACATTTTTCATGTGCTTAGGTGCATCCAAGCAGAAGTCAAGTTCCCTGCAGGTAGCAGATAAGGACCTACTGCCACCTTTTCACCCATACCAGCCTTTGGAATGCATAGTAGAAGAGACTGAAGGCAAGCTGAATGAACTTGGACAGAGAATTAGTGCTATTGAAAAAGCACAACTTAAGTCATTGGAATTAATTCAAGGTGAACCTTTAAATAAAGATAAGATTGAAGAACTTAAAAAGAACAGAGAAGAACAAGTGCAGAAGAAGAAGAAAATATTGAAGGAGCTGCAGAAGGTGGAAAGGCAGTTGCAGATGAAAACCCAACAGCAGTTTACCAAAGAATATTTGGAGACCAAAGGTCAGACAGACACAGCACTTCCCCTGCAGCAGCAGTGCTCACTTACAGGGGTCTTCCCAGATGTGGAAGCCGATAAGGGTCTGCCAGAGGATAACTTTTCAGAGTTACCTCAGGTTGACACAATCTTGTCTAAAGAGGACGAGCAAGAACAGTCTCCACCACCTGCTGAACAAATAGAGTTTGTCCCTATCCAGCCTTTGCCAGCATCGCAATGTAATTTTTCTGGTAATTTAGGTTATAATGGGACAGAGTCTCTTGAACTTCAGAAAGCATTAGGGAATCAGCAGAATGTAGGACAGCAGCAGCAAATTGCTGGGCAGGGGCTCTTAGTTCAAGAACCAGACGGATTAATGGTTGCCACTCCAGCACAGACGCTTACCGACACTCTTGATGACCTAATAGCAGGTGGGTTAAGAAATATACCTATTTTTGCATTAATTTGTGTGCTCAGTTTCCCTCTCTCTCCTTCCCTCCAAAAACATCTTGGGGTTTTCCAGTTTGGGAATACTTGCTTAAGAATAAAGTTCCTGATTAGTGCTATTAATCCTAACAGTGACTTCCAATTCTAACATGAGACTCTTAAATATCTTTTTTTCCAAAGTGCAAAACTTCCTCTACTGGAGAGCTGTTTTAGCCCCTTTGGCCTCATCTTTTTCTGTGCTGCTTTAAAAAGCCTTATCATGAGCGATTAGTAGTGCCCATTGGGAAACCTGAAAGCGTGACAGTTTTATATCTTCTCTAGAATTTTCTATACGGGCTTTTACCTCAGCGACTTTCTTCAGTGTAGTAGCCATCTCTAGAAAAAGCCAAATTATTGTCACTTTTATGGACAAACGTGTCCCTCTCCTTGCTGCTCGAGGTGTTCCTGTGGTTTAAACACAACCTGGAAATCCGCACACAACCACTTGTTCTGTAACGGCTTGTGTTTTCAGAATACCCTCTAAACCCTGGTTGTTGTACAGGAATGTCTACTTCTTAGATATATGTCAAAAATGAGTCCTGTTATCTGGATGAAAAGCAAAAGTCCAGACATCCTTCACTTTGTTGGTAACGGTGTGAAGAGAAATGGAAGTTCCCACATGCTGGGTTGTGTGAGTCCCCTTGTGGAAACAGAGGTATCGTTTTGGTTGACTTCATTTCATGGATTTGACTAGGATTGATGTTTGCTGCTGGAGATATGTAGGATATAGCCAGTGTTGTTTGGTCTGTAGCTGTTTTTAATTTGGTGGTGTTCAGCCTTTCTTTGAACCTTGTGTCTGTCCCTCAGCCCTTATTTTCCTGTCTGCCCCCCGTGCATCTCTGTAGTCGCTGCCCTGTCCTCTTAAGTTCGTTTCAGGGATGTAGAAATGTGCAGTAAGATCTTTTGCCAGCCATTCCTGTGACCTTTTAGAATGATAATTGCATCAAGCTCATGCAGGTCGGGACTACCTGCAACTTTTGCAAGCTTCCGTGGAAACCACAGATGGTGGGATGGTGTGGTACGCTGCACCAGCTCCCTTCAGCTATGCAATGTAACTCAAAGAAATCCTCTTGCGTTAGAGAGAATCAGTCTTAGTTCCCCTGTTCTGGCATGGCATGCCTCCCTCCCCGCTCTACGGTGCTGTTCAGAGCATTCAGCCAACATTAAAACAAAAATGCAATTGGATTATTCGTGATTTTTTTATTACTCAAGACCTTAGTACTGTGGTATGTGAGGAGGAAAAATTGAACGGTTAATGCAAAAAGTAATCAAGAAGGGCTTAATCTTTGGAGTAGTTCCTCTTGCTGACGGTCGAACGTATCTTTTTGCGAAGTAATTAAAGACTTTTTTTGCTAAGAAATGAGGTTTACTTGTTTCAAAAAAGGATACAAAAGCATGCTCTTCGACAAGCACATACAGAAACGCAACTCAAGGAAACTTTAGCGGTCCAAGTCAGAGGCTTCTGCAGAAATGTATTCATGTTGCTTTATTGAAATATATTTTCTTCTGAAATTCATGTTTGTTTTACTTCCCTCCACCCCAAGAAATTGTTGGAAAAGTATTAGATATTTTGCTCACTTTTAAATCCAGGCTGTGTAAGAGTGACCCCTGTTTAAATTATAATCCTACTATATCTCAAATTTATGTACACTTAAAACCAAACTAAATCTACCTACTCATACTCCCAAGCTCTTTGATCCGTATTTAAAAAAACACTTGACGTTTTCCACAGCTTGCCCATTAGTCCTTCATTTTTGTAAAGAAATTTTGAGCAGTAGAAACTGTCATGAGAACTGATTTTTACATGCATGTGCAGATGGCAGGTACAGGTGTCAGGGGCCTGTGCCCGGTGGGCGGGAGGTCTGTCACCTGGTGGGGCCGTCTCACCCCCGGGGGTGCCGCTGCGGTGTCCCCCTGGACGACCGCACCACTGGCGGAGCGGTGATGGCAGTGAGCGACTCTTGGTTTAGAAGAGCTATGAACATTTTTATTCCTGCTGAGTGTTCCAGATTGTAGCGGGTCCGCTTCAGAAGAAGAGAAATGTTAAATCGGCTTTTTGCCCTCTGCACCGAAATACCCATTGCTGTCACTCTCGCCAGTGGCCGTGTAAGAGGCAGACAAGTTGTAAGGGAGAACTTGCGTTTCTACGAAGCCTCAAATCTTCATTTTGCTGACTGACTTAATTGTGACAACATACATAAACGGAGTCCTCTTGCCGGTCTGCTGGCATAATTTGTCAGCTGCTAGGTGCTGAGGTGGTCGAGGTGCGCAGTGCTGGCAGTCTCGCTGGCAGTCAGGCACTGGTAGACGTGTACCTGAGTCCCCTCTTCCATAATGCTACGCAGGAGTAACCGAGTAACCTTTGGAAAGTCAGGTAAAACCTAAAAACGAAGCATCTCTTTCCACTCCAAAATATTTTGGTTGTAACGGAGTTTAGTTAGATATGCCAAAGCAAAAGTCTTGCAATTAATCCTATCTTTGAAGGTGTGACTTACTACAGTAAAAATTTTCATTGGGTTTACAGAAGAGATACAGAAGTTGTGCAGTTTAGAGTGGGAAAGCAGTGAATTATTTTAGATCATGTCTTCCAGTAGAAGAGGACGTTTTGGATCTAATTTTCATTCCTCGGTACATATTTGGTTTCTTGAAGCCTCTTGTCCTGCACAGTTTGAGTTTCATTTCAGTTCATATTATGGATTCACCATAGTAGATTTCTTAGTTTGATGTATCTGAATTGAGGCTTTTTTGCTGTTTTAGGGTGTTCAAGATGAGGAACTTTCTTTTCTTTGTTGCTAGGTTTTGTTTCTAGTTGGAGTATTTTTATTCCTGTTTGTTCTACTCGGTGGTATTTTCAGTCAGGAGGAGGTATCTCTGTGTGCTTCTGTCTGACCCTCCTCCTGCGAGCTCCCGTTTGTACACTGAAATTCCAGGTGTGTTTTGAGAAACTTTATTTTACTCGGTTCTGGAATCTGGTTGTGGTTGGTTAGAGAATTGTGATATTTTAAGGTAATGATTTGGAAGGTGACGTCTGAGTTGCTGTATTTAGGATTGCTGTTTGGAGTAGAAATTGTTACCAGATAATCTGGAGTGAGAAATGGTGACTCATAAAAGGAAATGCGGTTACCAACGTGCAAAAGCCTCTGTGCAGGAGCACGTTACTGAGGAGCTGCACGGACAGGCTGAAAGTCGTGAAGAAGGATTGTTTTCTTTGTCTTGAAAATCCCAGTTCCTTTGAGGAAAGGGGAACTGAGATCCAAGTCCGGTATTGATGAATGTCTGTGCTCATGGCATGACAGCGGTTAGGTAGATGTAGGCTCAACTGCAGCTGCAATCTCATCCAGAGCTGCTTGCTCGAGGTTCTGCCAGTGCCTCCGGAGTCGTATGCAGATAAAATACCGAGTTCTTGCTTCCTTTTGTTTTACTTGTGTTTCTTGTGATATTTTTTCATGACTTTGGAAAATAGTCATCCGTGTCTTTGTAGACCTGTCTCCGACTTTACACTGAGTCAAAGGAAGTCCCTTCGGAAAGCTGCAAGCCCTTCCTAAAACATGGGGAACCTGGATTTTGTCATGGGTAGAATTTTTTTTTTTAAATACAAGCCTTTTGAGTATTGCAGCCTATGGAAACATCCAAAACCTATGTCACAAAATAGGTATTTTATAAAGATGTGAGGTACACATTGTGAAAATTTATTTGTATTTGTATTTTTTAATCAGTGCCTGGCTATCAGCACGTTTCTCAGTATCCTTCCCAGTGAAAAGACAAAATGACTGTTCAGTAGGAAGCAAGCTGCATGTTGGAAAGGTTCCCCCTCTTCTCAGAGGGTGGAAGCTGCACATTTTTTTTTCTAGTCCTGCGGTGCGGCATAGAGATGCTGCAGGTGATCGTCCCCCCCAGCTGGTGTTAGGCCCTCCGGCTGGCCGCTCACTGTCGTTCCTGCATTAATGCCAATTGTTGAGATGGAAGTCTGGAGTGGGTATGGCGGTATGGCTCCTTGGGGAGACTGCACACTAGCCTCTGGCACTGAGGACGAGCTGCTAAAGACTCCTGGTGATCAGCAAGACGTCCTCGGCTTCCCTGGGGCCGGTGTCAGGCCACCGAAGCCGTCCCCAGGGGCAAGCTGGGTTCCTCCTGGTAGCCGGAGGCATAAGCAGAGGTGGTTCTCCTGTTGTGTCCTGTCAGTTGGACACAACTGATCCACATCCCCCTGCGTGGGCTTCGCAGGAGCAGTAACTGTCCCAGCTCCCGTGACTGAAGTCAGGAATACAGAGACGGACTTGGGGAAATACGAGTTAACTCCAATTTCATATGAATGCAAGGTCATCTTTGAGTTAAAAACCTGTATGTTGTTGTGTAACTTCAGCTGAGCCGCAGAAGCCCCATGAAGCTGGAGGTAGAAGTTCTCAAACATGCTTTGCTCTACAGAGCACAAATTATGTTGATGCTCCATTGGGCCAGCTTGCCAGCCATGCCAAGGGAAATAGAAAATTACACTTAAAAAAATCCCACAATTCTGTAAACTCTGTAGTTATTGAGGGAATGATTAATCAGTGGATGTTGTAGGACTATTTGTTCTTAGATTTTTATTTTAAGGAAGAGTCTGGAGTATTAGTACAGGGTTTATCTGCATTTCTGCTGCCTTTGGTGTTCTCTCTCATGTTTGACATCGTTGTTACCGTGCACATGAAGTGCTTAGCGTAGACTTATGTGTTTCAAGCACATGATGAAACTCTAAAGTATACCAGAAACACCTGGACGTTTTCAGTCATGGTTGTGAAACATAGAGAACTTGTGGAACCTGTAACAGTACCACTGGATACACTGCACTAAGGACCCTGCAGCTGGCTGAAGCGGAGTCCCTCTGCGCACCCCTGCTTTGTAAGCACAGCACAAGCACGTGCTTTTAGATATATCTATAGTTGCAACAGTTGAAAGCATTGAGCCAGTGTCTTTCATGAGGAACCAGTTTGATTTAATATAAGCCCTTAAGGGGGCGATTTTGGTGTCTTATATTTTGGAAAGAATAATCTTGAGAAATGCAGTTAGTATCTTGCACTTGAGTGCACTGGGCAAGAAAACAATTGTATTGCGTTAATTAATGCTCATCTGCTTCTACAAGTGGTAATTCATAGTAAGCAGATGAAGTGTGGGAGCTTTTATATTTAAAACTTTTCATACAAACCCGGTTTGCTCGTGAAGGTTGTAACATGAAGCGATTGTATCTGAATTCAGATATAATATGTATATAAATGTGGCAGCTGGTTTTTGCCTATGCGCCAAGGAGGATGCTTTACTTAAAAAAAAAAAAAAAAAACAACCAAAAAAAAACCAAAAAACCAAACAACCACCCCCCCAAAAAAAAAAAACAACAAAACAAAACCAACAAAACAAACAAACAAAAAAACAATTGAAAACTGTCACTTCCCAAAACTTTGGTGAACTCCCCTATGTTTCCAGAACCCGACTGAGCGACCCATCTAAACTGGCTCCGGTCTGTGTTTCCTTTGTCACACGTGTGCAGTCCTGTAGGCTGAATTAGTGGCGTTAGTGGTCACGTTGAGGATTTTTCTAAGAGTTTTCCATCTGCACCATTTTCCTGTGAGTAATTGCTGGTGTGTAACTTGTCGATAGAATCAGGAAGGTTGAGCTGGAAAAGGTTTGCAAAAATTTCTCTTTAAGTCGTAGGCAGGTTTGAGTTCATCCTTCGTCTTCCCTTACCGCTTGAAATACTTGGACGAAAGCAAAATGCTGCTGCTTATTTCTTACCTGCAGTTGTTAGTGTTTTCCATCAGCTGCTTGTTCCGGGAATACTACAAAATACTGTGTGTTTTAGAATAATTAAAGCTAACCAGATACTCCGTCTAATGAGGCTGCACAGTGCAGAAATTTGGCAATCCAGCAGTGACAATACTTGTCAAATCCAGCTGCTACCTTAGCATGCCTTACTGGAGTTACAGCGCGCTCAGAGCTCGTGCGTCGGTTTGTTAGACCTTCCAGCCAAGTAATCCCACCTGAGCCTTGGATTTGTTTGGGCTCCCCTCGGACTATCCTTTGGTTACAAACACAGGCAGAGGATATTTCTCTGCTTGTTCAGGTAAAGCTTCATTTAAAACTAGTTGAATAAGATCTGATGCTCAATTATAAATTTTTCTTTATTATTATTATTTTTTTTTTAAAAGAAGATAAAGTTGCATTCCTTGTGTCCCTGAGCTGCACTAGATCTTCAGGTTGAAATCTTTTACAGGCTATGGATCAATCAGAATACATTTTAGGGAGCACACAGTTTTCAGATTTCTTATTTTTTATATATATTTTTGACTGCCCCCCCCCGCCCCGCCCCGGTCATCTTCTCGTCACCATTCCCGTGTTGTTTTAACTCTGAGACGTGATTAACGGTGTAAATTGCCATCAGTCATCTTGCTTTGAAAACCTTCTCTGGAGACTAGATGTGCACTAACCTTCATGTGAAAAACATCTGAATTGTGGAATGAGACTGTATTTCTGACGATTAGGTTTGTGTTTTAGTGATAAATCATTTACCTTAGACTGAGCATATGATTGAACTCTAACAGTGAAGGTTACAATTTGGAAAAGGTGACTAATAACCTTCATAATTCATACTCGTTATACATACAGACTAATTCATAAAGTTATTTTCCAACTTTACACAGTTTGGAGATGATACTTACACTGCTTAACTGCTGGAAAGCTTCTTTGCGCAAGACACTAACTCGTTTGTATTTAGGAACACTTAATGTGTTTCCCCCCATTACTGTTTTGATATCAGACATTGCAGTTTTACAGGACTAAATATTTTTCATATAAAATGCGGCGTTACAAGGAGCGGATTAATAACATGGTGTTACTTTTCAGCTGTGAATAGCAGAGTGCCCAGTGGCTCCACCAGCTCCTCGCACACTACCGAATCCCCTACGCCCGAGCCTTGCTCCCAGGCGTCGAGCAACGTGCCCTCGCAGTCGGTGCTCCCTATGTATCCTTCAGTTGACATCGATGCACATGTGAGTAATCGCAATTGGTTTTGCGTGGATTTGCTGAAAGGAAAAAAATTTAATCTAGTACTGACTTAAGAATGTTGAAGTTATCTTGAAGTATTTTTTAATTTCTGAATATCTGCTTTTCTTTCTTCCCAACCACGAAGACTGAAAGTAATCATGACACTGCTCTGACCCTCGCGTGTGCGGGGGGTCATGAAGAACTTGTGTCTGTACTGATAGCACGTGGTGCCAATATTGAACACAGAGACAAGAAGGGTAAGCTAAAACAGTAAAACAGTTTGATCGTGAACTACACCTTGAAACAGTGAAATTCAAATTGGGATTTGGGATTCTTTGTTTCAGAAAGTTACCAAAGCTTGCAAAAATGTAGAATTGCAATTAGGTACTTCATGTAGAAATACTGTCTGTAAAAAGCCAGTGTTATTGCATGCCTTTCTATCTGTATTTTTGAAAGGAAGTGCGTCTGAGTGGTTTATTGGGCAGATTTGCAAAATGTGAAGCACTTTTGTCCTTATGATTCACCTTCTGCAAAAGATCATAAGCTTTGAATCACAGAATTGCCCAGGTTGGAAAGGACCTTTCAGATCATCAAGTCCAACGATCAACCCAACTCTGACAAAAAAACGTCACTAAACCATATCTCTAAGCACCACGTCTACCCATCATTTAAATCCCTCCAGGGATGGCGACTCCACCACTGCCCTGGGCAGCCTGTTCCAATGCTTAATGTGAAGAAATTTTTTCCTAACATCCACCCTAAACCTCCCCTGGTGCAACTTGAGGCCGTTTCCTCTTGTCCCATCACCTGTTCCTTCGGAGAAGAGACTGACCTCCCCCCTGGCTACCCCCTCCTTTCAGGGAGGTGTAGAGAGTGAGAAGGTCTCCCCTCAGCCTCCTCTTCTGCAGGCTGAACACCCCCAGCTCCCTCAGCTGCTCCCCACAAGACTTGTGCTCCAGACCCCTCACCAGCTCCACTGCCCTTCTCTGGACACGCTCCAGCACCTCAGTGTCTTTTTTGTGGGGAGGAGCCCAAAACTGGACACCGTACTCGAGGTGGGGCCTCACCAGTGCCCAGTACAGGGGGATGGTCACTGCCCCAGTCCTGCTGGCCACGTTATTCCTGACACAGTCCGATTTTTCCAGAGTTTCTCTAGGAGGATGCTGTGGGAAACCATATCAAAGGCCTTACTAAAGTCCAGGTAAACAACACCCACAGCCTTTCCCTCATCCACCAAGCAGGTCGCTTTGTCATAGAAGGAGATCAGGTTTGTCAAGCAGGACCTGCCTTTCATGAACACATGCTGACTGGGCCTGATCATGTGGTTGTCCTTCATGTGCCCCATAATGGCACTCAGGATGATCTGTTCCATGACCTTCCCAGGCACCGAGGTCAGGCTGACAGGTCTGGAGTTCCCCAGATCATCCTTCTGGCCCTTCTTGTGGATGGGCATCACATTTGCTAGCCTCCAGTCACCTGGGACCTCCCTAGTTAGCCAGGACTGCTGGTAAATGATGGAAAGTGGCTCGGTGAGCACTTCCACCAGCTCCCTCAGTACCCTTGGGTGGATCCCATCTGGCCCCATAGACTTGTGTATATCCAGGTGTTGGAGCAGGTCCCTCACCATCTCCCTTTGGATTACGGGGGCTTCATCCTGCTCCCTGCCCCTGTCTGCTTTCAGGGGGCTGGGTACTCGGGGAACAACTGACTTTACTACTAAAGACTGAGGCAAAGAAGGCATTAAGTACCTTCAGCCTTCTCTTCATCCTTTGTCACCATGTTACCACCTTCATGTGATAAAGGATGGAGATTCTCCCGAGTCCTCCTTTTGTGACTAATATATATATTTATAGAAACTCTTTTTATTCTTAACATCCAAAGCCAGGTTCTGGTCGGGCTTTGGCCCTTCTAATTTTCTCCCTACATAGCCATGAAACATCTTTGTAGCCTTCCTGAGTGGCCTGCCCCTTCTTCCAAAGGCCATAAACTCTCCTTTTTTTTCCCTGAGTTGTACCCGTATCTCTCTGTTCAGACGGGATGGTCTTTTCCCCCGATGGCTTGTTTTTTGGCATATGGGGACAGCCTGCTCCTGTGTCTTTAAGACTTGAAAAACATCCAGCCTTCCTGGACACGTTTGCCCTTCAGGACTGCCTCCCAAGGGTCTCTGTCAAGCAGGCTCTTGAAAAGACCAAAGTCTGCCCTCCGGAAGTCCATGGTGACAGTTCTGCTGACCCCCCTCCTACCTTCTCTGAGAATTGAAAACTCTTATCGTTTCATGGTCACTATGCTCCAAACGGCCTCCAATTGACACATCCCCCACAAGTCCTTCTCTAGTTACAAACAGCAGGTCCAGCAGGGCTCCTTCCCTAGTCGGCTCCCTCAGCAGCTGTGTCAGGAAGTTCTCCCCAACACACTCCAGGAACTTCCTAGGCTGTTCCCTCTCAGCCGTATTGTGCTCCCAGCCGCTATCTGGTAGGTTGAAGTCTCCCACCAGGGCAAGGGCCTGTGATCTTGAGATTTCTCGCAGCTGCTTCTAGAATATTTCATCTACTTCTACATCCTGGTTGCGCGGTCTGTAACAGACTCCCAGCGTGGTATCAGCCTTGTTGGCCCTCCCCCTGATTCTTAGCCATAAACACTTAACCCTGTTGTCACCACCATTGACCTCTTGACAATCATAACACTCCCTAACGTAGCGCCACCCCACCTCCTCTCCTTCCTCGCGTGTCCCTTCTGAAGAGTTTGTAGCCATCTAATGCAGTGCTCCAGTTGCGCGAGTCATCCCACCATGTTTCTGTGATGGCGACTACATCATAGCTGTCCTGCTGCACAGTGGCTTCCAGCTCCTCCTGTTTGTTGCCCATGCTGCGTGCATTAGTGTAGGAGCACTTCAGCTGGACTACTGGTCCTGCCACCTTTTTGCTGGAAGAGGCCTTAACTTCTACCCAACCATTCCCAGGCGCAGCCATAGTTTCCAACCCGTGAATGACCTTCGTGTCTCTGCTGCTGGTTTCATCCCCTTCCAGCTTCAAATCTAGTTTAAAGTCCTTTTGATGAGCCCTGCCAACTCCTGGGCAAAGATCCTTTTCCCCCTTTGAGACAGATGTGCTCCATCTGTCTCCAGCAGACCTGGTGTCATGTTAATCATCCCGTGATAAAAAGCCCTAGATACTAGATAGAGTATCTAATGGGGGTAGAAGCCAATGGGCAGCAGTTGTCAGGTTGTGCATCATATTGTTCCTAATAGCAAAAATCAAACCAAAAATCAAATTCAGTAAAACCTCAAATCTTTTAGAGCTGAGAGAACAAAACCACTGTGCCTTTTTCCTTGGAACTCACCATGCCCACTGGTAATGAACAGCATGCGCAGTGCAGATGTGTTCACTAGTTGGAGCTTTATGGAATAGGAATTACGTGGAAAGCCATGACTTCTCTGACCAGTGCAAGTACTGTTTAGATTTCTTTTGAGGAAGAGCCTTTAATTATATTTGGCTGGAATCAGAGCCTAGATGCGTCAGTGTCAGAAGAGGGCTAGGAAAGGGTCTGAGATTGCGGCCTATACCAGGAAGCCCCCAGGCTGAGGAAGTCATGCCTGATCAGTAGAAGTCATTGTGAATTGACTCTTTTGTGCATTTCTACTCCTTAATAATGCTTTTGAGATTCTCGAGGTTGCTTCTAACATCATCTCCTGTTACTAGGTTTTACACCTTTGATTCTGGCTGCAACTGCTGGACATGTTGGTGTAGTCGAAATTCTACTAGACAAAGGTGGGGATATAGAAGCACAGTCTGAGCGCACAAAGGATACTCCGCTTTCGTTGGCGTGCTCCGGTGGACGTCAGGAGGTACAGACATACTTGTCCTCAATGGGTTTGAATTGGTTTTTGTAGATAGTTTTTTGACAGTGTTTTTTCTTGTTGATGGTATAATAAATCATCCTTTTTGTGGAAAGCTTTTAACCTGTGTAAGTGTAGGTAATTTATGTCTTTTTCCTTTTCAAAGAGAGAATGGAATTTATTATTTTCTCCATTGACTATCCCAGTTCTGTTAGCTAATGGTTGTTATAACTTGTGGTTATTCTTCTGTTGATGTGTCCTTGCAAGATAAGTACTTTTGTGAGGGAGGTAGAGATGTTTAATGAATAATTTTATTCACTGAACACTTCTCTTGTGCACCTTTCCCACTCTCAAAACTAAAAAAGCTGGCGCGGGCGTAAAAAGAAAGAAACTGGAATCTTGTGTTGTCAGTACATGTATTTAGTGGTAATGTGCAGGGCTGGTGAGTGCAGATGCGATGCAGGGCACCTGCTAGTCCTCTAGTTCTGTTCTAGTCTTTCCAGGATGTTTCAGTTTTCACTCAGCTTTCCCCCGCCCCCAAATAAAATTTGATAAATCTTTCCTACTTTAGTCATGGGCCTATAGCTTAGAAGACGGCATGGGGATGGCAAAGGGCTCTGTGCCAGATACGGGAGTGGTAAGTTTTGGAACTTGTAAGGATTAAAACAGTTGTCCAAAAGTGGAAAATTTCCACTTTGACGTTTGAATTGCAGATCTTTAACAGTAAAAGTGCTGCTCACAAATAAAAGGAGAGATCAGTGTGGCCTGTGATGGCATTACTTACTGAACTACTTAAGTCTTTTGTTCCTCCTCTTCACTTTTTGTCCTTATGCCAGAATCTACCTCTTATGTTTGCGGCTTAGCAACTTGAGGCAGCCTTTTTTCTGGCTTATTTGAAAATCACCTAGCTTATGTTAGTAGTAAAATGAGGCTCACTGTAGTACATCACCAGAAATGTTTTAATTTTCCCCCCTTTCATTTCTCTTAAGCAGCTGCTGATAAAGGAGAGAAGTACTTTGTCATGCTTGTTCCATTAACATCAGTTGGTCTGATTTTTTTTTTTTGTTTTTACTGTTTGTTTTGTTGGAAAGACTATATAATACAGATGGTCAAACTTGGCCCAAGTGTCATTTGAATTAAGGTTGTGTGAGTTTCTGAAAGAGGCGCTCGAACAGCGTGAGACATTATGGGTGTGGGATAGATCCCTTGTTTGCAAATCTAAGAGTCACAGAAACAGCTTCACTTTAAAGCCTTGCATTTTTGTTAGGTAAAATAATGTCTCTGGAAGACAAGTGCTGCGCTGCTACAGCCAGTTGCTAAGTCTGTACAGCGCATATGTAAAAGTAAAGCAAAAGGGGATAGAGGTTTTCCTGTAGAATCTTACCTGTTGACAATGGAAACTGATAACGTACTGGAAGGATTGAGCATGTGATAACATTCTTTCGCTTCCTGGATAATAGCAAAGGCCACAGTATGTCTTCTGATGTGCACGCTGTCTTTCCAGGTTGTCGATTTGCTGTTGGCCCGGGGAGCAAATAAGGAACATAGGAATGTGTCTGATTATACGCCATTAAGCCTTGCTGCATCTGGTGGCTATGTTAATATCATCAAGATTCTTCTCAATGCTGGGGCAGAAATTAATTCAAGGTAACGTACTACATACACCGGATTAACTGCAGCGTAGCACAGATACTCCATTCGGCGTGCTGAGGCATAGGTTGGAATCTCTGGTGCTTTCAGACCTCCTTGCAGCCTTCCTACATGGATATTATCTTTTGTGTTCATGTTATCTTAGTGCTTTTAAATTGCCTTTAACTATCACAAACTTCATCTCCCTTATACCAAATTTTAAGGGATTGTTATGTTTTGCAAACCTATTCCCTCCCTTTCTCTCTTCCACCATTCTGGCATCTAGAAGTCAAACTATTTCCAGTAGCACCAGGTAAAGAAACCAGCCAAAGCACTTGGGGCAGCTTTATGCGGTTGCTCAAAGATGGTACGAGGTAAAGATGTCTTTTTTGGTACGAGGAGCAAATTTACACGGCTGTGTCTCTTAAGCCTCCTCTTCTATCACTAGAGAAAGTTAAAACTGCAGCTGTGCTAGAAGCATGTTTTTTCTGAATGAATCAGATGCAGCCGTGATTTTTAGCCGTCATACTTCTTCAGCCATCTGAATGTCTAAGAGCTGAAATGTATTTTCCTTGTTTATAAATTGCAATTGTCTATTGCATGTAGTTACCCTGATGGTTTCTCCTAATCAATTAAAAAATGCTAGTATTTTATGTCATTGTCTATATTTGTATATGTTATATGTCCCTTTCCGGCTTACAACAAAACATTTTGTTCCTCTTAGATACGCTTAAATTTCCCAGAGCATTCCCCTGGTTCTGGGAACTGCAGTTTGTTTCTTTCCCTTTAGGACCGGCAGTAAGCTGGGTATTTCTCCTCTGATGCTGGCTGCTATGAATGGCCATGTACCTGCTGTGAAACTGTTGCTTGATATGGGTTCTGATATTAATGCCCAAATTGAGACCAACCGGAATACGGCCCTCACCCTGGCCTGTTTCCAGGGCCGAGCGGAGGTGGTCAGTCTGCTTTTGGACAGGAAGGCCAATGTCGAGCACAGGGCAAAGGTAAGGGTGTGAATCGCCTTTCCTTGTGAGTTACTTCTAACAGGTGGTTTCTCTGAGTCATCAAGTCTCTTCAGATTTTCCTGTTACTTGGAGCCTCTCTGGGCTCAGAGCACTTAATAAATGTTCTGAAATAAGTTTGGTTTATTTATTTAAAAAAAAACAAACAGCATCAATGATGATAAATTTTTTGCATTAGGTCCTGACTGGTCCTTCTGAGTTCGTAATGAGACTCAGATTGACTCTTGTTCTACCATACTGAGAAACTTTTCAGGTTTAAGCTTGACATGATACTCACTAACAGAACAGATAGACATATTCTTACATATGAATTAAGTCTAGGCAGGCAGAGAATAGTGTTGCTTACAGTGATTCTCAGAACAGATTTCTTGTCTGCAACAGTAGTAGTACGATCAAACTTTGTAAAGCTTTTACGTTGCTGTAAAACCCATGGCTTCAGTACTATGACTTTCTGTGCCTCTGAAATGCTCCACAGGTCCCATCCTTTGGTTCTCTGGGACAGCTTTATGTCTCCTGCCATAATGCAAGCTTAAAGCTTGTGTAGACAGCCAGACTGATTTCCCCAGCACAAAGGAATTTTTGGTAACTCCTAAGGCTGCTGAAATAATTGCTGTGTCTGTCTACCCCGCCTGCTTCTGGAATGACTGTGGCTGGAGAAAAGGGGATATGGATAAAAGCCAGCTCTCAAATGGTCAGTCGGGCATGTTAGCAGCTGGTATAAGTTTATTTAACAGTTTAGCCTGGCAACTAAGTTGGGCCAGATCAGTCTCAGCGCTAAGGGAGGCTAGAGAAAAGCTATAAAGACAGTTTCATTTTTCATTTCTATAAAGAGCATTGTCATGGAAACACTTGTGTCTTCATTTGGATCTGTTCTAATATCTGTTTTAGACATCCTGTTGTAAACTTTGGTTTTGCTGTTGAGACAGATATCTGGTGGTACTTAATCAACAGTTTGTCTGGGTTTATATAAATCAAAGCCCAAGAGTATTTGGGTTTTGGTTTTGTTTTGTTTGGTTTGTTGGTTTTTGGGGTTTTTTTGAGAAAGAGACTGCTTGAAGTTAGGGTCCTAAACTAAATATAAGCAGCTAAATAACAAATCTGATTTCCCTACATAGAAATCGTTTATGTCTCATCTGAAGTATATTGTACAAATTTCACACCGAATAACTCATTCTCTTTGCACAGACTGGTCTCACGCCTCTGATGGAAGCTGCTTCAGGAGGATATGCAGAGGTTGGAAGGGTTCTCCTTGATAAAGGAGCAGATGTTAATGCTCCACCTGTGCCTTCCTCAAGAGATACAGCTTTAACAATTGCAGCAGATAAGGGTCACTACAAGTTCTGTGAGCTCCTGATTAATCGGTAAAGCATTTCTCATTAGCAGCATGTTTGTTCTGTAGCTGTAGTCCTCTGTGGCAAGGGTGCCCTTGCTTACATTGCCTAGTGCATCTGAGAGCAAAGGGAATGGGACGCTTTGGAAGTAGGATGTTGTATCCGTTCCCTGCTCCCCAGTGTTATCCTGGAGTATCCTGCTACTCCAATGCCAATTAAGCTAAGCAGGCAGCTGGGACCAGAGGTAAGCAGTGTCTGGCTTGGGACGTGAGCATTTCCCCACTGTCACTCGGGGGGCAAAGCCTGGAAGTAGCTCTTGAGCTCTTCAGGCATAACCCTGTGCACTGCTAAAATCTCGCGGGGCTGTTTTGTGCTGTGGGTAATGAGAATTTAAAGGACCGGTGGTTGCTAGTCACATAGCTGTGGTGCAGTGGGCTACGCTAGGTGAGGGGTTTTTTTGTGTAAGGGAGGTTTAAATAATCCCTGTGTCACCACATTGCAACTTAAACGTCAGATTTCAGGGACAGAATTTCTCTGTGTAGCCACTAGATTTCAGTAATAAAGTTGCATATTCAATTGTACTCTGATCTTTTGTGATCTCACTTCCTGACTTCCACCTTTGCTCGTATCTTGCTTCACTTGATTGCACTTGTGCTTTTCCAGAGGAGCGCATATTGATGTTCGTAACAAGAAAGGAAACACACCTCTGTGGTTGGCAGCTAATGGTGGTCACTATGATGTGGTTCAGTTGCTTGTGCAAGCAGGAGCAGATGTGGATGCTGCAGATAATCGGAAAATTACACCTCTCATGTCAGCATTTCGCAAGGTAGGAGACACACTTAATTTTACATTTCAGTGCTAAATGTTTTTGAAACACAGTTTCTAATTTGGTCTTAAATCTGCATGATTGCTTTTGGAGGAATCAGATGTAACACAGCAAAATGACTATTTTGATAAAATGCATGCTTTAATCATAATCTGTGTACTTCACACAGATGTAATTTTTGAGAGGTGAAAAACTTGGTTGCATAAACCACGTTAACTTTATTATTTTCAGTTATGCACTGTTCAGAAACTTTCACTGCTTGAGATTTCACTGTTTTGAGATTACTGTAATCCCCTCTAAATTTCTGCAGATTATACTGCTTGCGTCAGTCTTGCTTTTTGAGATGAACAAAATGACGGTCTGTAATAAGCTGTCCCGATTCCTTTGTGCTTCTCTTCTTCCACTCTTAATTTGTTGTTGAGTGGGACGCTTCGTAGTTGGCTTTTTTTGTCATCGCCTTTTCTTCTTGGCAGGAAGAATGTTGCTTTGTGACGGTTTCGTCAGTGATGTTGTTGTATGCAAGTAGCATAGCTATAGCACAGGAATTTATTCACTGTAGCTGCTTTGCCTTTAACAAAATATCAAATAAGCGTACAGCTTTTTGGAGAAAGAACAATACTGAGCATGCTGCTGCTGTCCCTCCCCGGCTTTCAAATAACTTCCAAGACAACAGTTGGATGCTTTCTGTGTGGTTGCACAGTGTACCTTGTCAGTGAGTGGATCCAGCAGCAGAGGAATGTGTTTGCCAGGCTAATACTCGGGTGGCTCAGTTCCCTCGTCAGACGTACCTCGTAATTGAACAATTGAAGTTAGCTCCGTGGTGAGAGGCAGGAGAGTGGGTTGGGGTGACAGATGGGGCTAAAGAGGGTCCTCTTGGCTGTTACTAAAAACACTATCAGCTGCCTCTGCCCTTGGCCCTGGTTTGGTCCTGGTATTTTAAAATAAAAAATTACTTGTGGGAGAGCTTGTCTTTGCCACCATGACGTGGAACAGCAGACAAGCTGTCAACACTGAGTAAACAGTAACTACCTTTCTTCTCCGACAGCAGGCTACCAGAAATGTCCTTGCTTATTTTTAGCCTTTTGCATTGGACTGAGAGATATCAAACTTGTATTTTGATGGCAAATGTTGATAATTGTATACAAGAGATTAGAGTTTTCTTTGCTGTTCTAGGGGCATGTGAAAGTAGTTCAGTTCCTGGTGAAGGAAGTTAACCAGTTTCCTTCGGACATTGAATGCATGCGATACATAGCAACGATAACTGACAAGGTGAGTTTCACTTCGGGCAGAAAAAACCCTGCCCCTCATTTTCAGCGAAAATATGCACGAGAAATTATTTAGTATTCAGAAACTGAATGTACGTGTTTGCTCATGTATGTTTGATTTGGAGGTTTGTGCAAGTCTCCTTTTCTATACAGAACTTAAATCGGTGTTTAGAGTCCAATTCTGTTGAAATAGTTTGTATGTTTGTGAATACAGGGAAGCTGATCTCATGTTTGCAGAGCAGGTCTCACTCCTCAATTTTAGTTTATTGCAGAGGTAGTAAGACAAGTTTTGCATTCCAGGACTTGTTGAAAAAGTGCCACCAGTGTGTGGAGACGATTGTGAAAGCTAAAGACCAGCAGGCTGCAGAAGCAAATAAGAATGCAACTATATTGCTGAAGGAGCTAGACCTGGAAAAAGTGAGTAGAGAATTGTTGTCATGTAGTGTAATGGTTTGAACTGTGTAATAATCTATAGGCTGTGTTTCCTCTTGGTGCTTCTTGGGCGGTAGTTCCTCGTGCTGTGACCGTATGTGCTTTCCTTCCTCTAATATACAAAAAGTGAAGCACATACTGAGGGGGGCAAATTCCAACTGGCTTCTGGAAAGCTTGGACGTGGCAATAGTTACCTTAGGTTGTAGCTCTCTTGGATTACTTTAATAAGGTTATGAAATGTTTTTTGAGAAAGGACTGAGATGATGAGAGATTTTGCTGATTTTCCATTAAAGTTATATTTTTTTATAACACCTCTGTTTTGGTTGTTACTTTGTTGTCATTCCTCAAAAGTTTTGGGACCAACTACTCCTGTTGTTCCATAGGGTCTGCCCAGTTTCTGCTTAATGATTCAGTATGTGACAAAATCTTTCTAGTTTATCATTCTCCCTCCCCCCAGAATTTCTAGGGAAGATCTGAATTATAAGTATAGTTTAATCTGTGTGAAAATGTTTCAATGTGGATCCTTTTCTCCTGCATAGTCAAGAGAGGAGAGCAGAAAACAAGCTCTTGCAGCTAAAAGGGAGAAAAGAAAGGAAAAGAGAAAGAAGAAAAAAGAAGAACAAAAAAGAAAACAAGAAGAAGATGAAGAAAACAAGCCTAAAGAAACTCTGGAACTGCAAGAAGATGATGATGAAGAAGAAAACGATGATGAAGGTAAAGAACAAGCGTTTCTATGAACAACGCAGTTGTGGGGGTGCCTTTTTTAACCATCTAGGTAAGGAAATCTGTTTGTACTGTGATCCTGATGCATAGCTTCTGCCCTGGTTCCTCCCCCTGCAGTCAGAATTCCTGGCAAAACTCCTTTGCTCGGTGCTTTTTTTTTTCCCTCTGCTCCCAAAAGTCTTTCACTCTTGGAGGATTTACAGCTAAATGCAGTGCAAATAGTCTGACAGCTCAGCAAGGAGAATAACTTCATAGTGTCTTCAGTCGGGGCACCGCTTTCTATATTCTGTGGGTTTTTATTGTATATCAACTGTTTTTCTTTCAGTGGAGCAAGAAGTTCCTATAGAGCCTCCTAGTGCAACTACTACAACCACAATTGGAATTTCTGCGACTTCAACTACTTTCACAAATGCCTTTGGGAAGAAGAGAGCTAATGTGGTGACTACCCCCAGCACAAATAGAAAAAATAAAAAAAATAAAACAAAAGAGACTCCTCAGAATATGCAGATAATTTTGCCAGATCAGCATATATCTCTAGCACAGCAAAAAGCAGATAAAAATAAAATCAATGGAGAGCCAAGAGGTGGTGGTGCGAGTGGGAATAGTGATTCAGATAACTTGGATAGCACAGATTGCAATAGCGAAAGTAGCAGTGGAGGTAAAAGCCAAGAGCTGAACTTCACAATGGATACAAATTCCTCTGAGCGGCGCTATGCCTCGTTGCTTATCCCCTCTCAGGAAGAAAAAACGAGCACCTCGGCTTCAAAACCACCAACTAGGTGAGACTGCCGTTTCGCTTCCCTCTTGCTTCACAGGGTTTTACCTATGCCAACGTAAATTTTCTGTAGCTTAAGCTGGTACGTTCCCAAAGTCTTGAGAGACTGAGTTTGCTTTATTTGCGTAGCTATTGAATTATATTGCAAAGTTTGTTGAATGCAACCTCTTTAAAATGGTAAAGATGAGATTATTTTTTGGGGGTGTTTGCTGGCTAGTTTTAATGCTACTGTAGCAAAACAGACTGTTTTTTTTCTCCGCTCTATTTAAGCATTCATCTTGCATTGTCAGCTTCGTTAGAATAGATTTTAAAGTGAATACGCTGGGAATTTAAAAGGAAGTGCCAGCTTTACTTATAATCTATTTACAGAAGTGGTTTCATTACCTTTTGATTGTTTTGTGGTTTCATCATTAACTTACTTGAATTGCAATCTCTTTGTTTTAAGGAGGGAAGAAGTTGATGACCCTGACCATTTCACCTGCCAGGTTGATGGGCAGTTTGATTTAAGTTTGTCGAGCCAGAGGTGAGAGTCAAAGAACTGGGTCAATGTACGGGGCCATATGAATGGTTTGGAAGATCATTGAGTTGCCACGGAATGAGCTAATAACTTTTATAATGCCAGTTTCTGAATAGGTCAGTGGTCTGAATCAAAAAGCTTAGATCCCATCTGAATCTGTAATCTTTGCTTCTTTTTACATGTAAGTAGTATGAGTTGGGTCCTCCATGGTTTTCTTTTTTTTTTTTGTTGGTTTTTTCCTTTTCCCACATTAAGGGAGGGGAGAGGGTACGGGGATTGATCTACAGGACACCTGGCTGACTGACAACTCAGCTTCAATAAGAAGGCAAACATTATGGGATCAAAAAGGGCAGGAAGCGAGAGGGCTGTTGCTGGCCTGATTGAGGCATTTATCTGGGACTGCGGAGAGAGTCAGGATTTCTCTTTTCTTTTCTTTCTTTCCCCAGGTTAAATTTAGGTGCAGAACGAGTGGATTTGTCAGCCCTTATGGTTGGGGGTGTGTGTTTTGGATTACCCTTAGTAACGTTAGAAATCGGATTTTGTCTTAAATTCTGTTTCATGAACATAAATTGTTTCTCTCTTGGACCTTTTACCCAAGGTCTCCTACAAAAGACTTGGAATCCTGTGCAGTGCACTACAGCAGGACTAACTAAATGCATCTTTCTGACTCCTTGTTAAAGTGGTGCTCCTGTTAAGACAAAGTACACCTAAGGAACAAGATGGTTTATAAATATCAAAAGGGGGATAGTATATTTTATTAACTTCTGCAGGTGCTCTTTGGCTCTTGCACCAGGCAGAGGTGTCTGGAAATCATTTCTAAATTTACTCTCTCTGAATTCCTCTTCTATTTAGTCACAGGCGGGCTGATGGCAAGGTTTAAGGTTGAAACTTAAATTCAGACTTTGTAACGATGCTTTTCTGAAAACGTATCTAGACATTTTCAGACAACGCAGAAAAAAGCTTTTAAAGTCTACTCTGGAATCGACATTTCACAATGGACTTTGTTCTTTTCTTTAATACGCATTTTCTTGTTCTCTTTGCCTCAATCTTGGAGTTATCTGAGGACAAGTAAATTTCTCCGTAGAACTTGCAAATGCCTTGGGCAGGTGTATTATCAGGGAGCTAGAACTTAGGTAAAGAGAGAAAATGCTGCCGTTTTAAAAGACATATTGTCTAAATGTTGATTTTCCTGTAATCGGTATGCTTGGGTCACTTAAATGTGGGGAGATCTCTGAAGTTTCTATAAAGTGTAGTATAAACGAACAAGTTGCCTGCAAGAAGACACAATGAACATAAAATGCTCTAAAGAATGGGAGTACGATGGGTGAGTAAGAACGTGCGTGTAGTAAAGAGGAGTGATCACTAGCAGGGTAGCTGAAGCACGAGGTCCTCCGTACGTTTTCCAGCTAGGTAGTTCCATACCACTAGTTTTTCAGTGACTTCTGAAGACTGCTGCCTGTGTTTCAGTGCTGCAGAGGAACTTGTGAGCTCCCAGCGCTGCTTTTTTTTTTTTAATCTCCACGTAGATCAGTTAGCGGAACTGGAGATGGCCTGTTCTCTTTCATTCGGTTTTTCTCTCTTACCCAGTCTTTGCCTGGTTTGTATCACTAGGCTATTGCTACAGCTGTATTAGTGCAGGTAATGATATTTGGGCACCTGCTTCCAAATTGATGTCACTGGGACTTTAAATACATCGATATGCTCAAATATTTGTGCTTCTGTTACCTGTTCGTAAAATGTGGGGTAAGGGGTAGAAGCACTTTCCAGGGAATCTGTAACAACAAGAGCTGAAAAACAGACATTTTCAAGTACTTAGTAGGGAGAAGACATTATTGCCAAAGTACCTCCCCTTAAAAAGCATGTGAAAAGGAGAACACAGTATAGACACAGAATCAGGATGTGCCTGAGGGCTATGTACTGCCTGTTATAACCTGTTCTAATCGGATATCCTGAGTGCTTCTGGTATTACTTCTTTCAGTTCAACACACCGCTTTTTGGAGGAAGGGTATAGGTTGTGGACAGAAAGGTAAAAAAACTTCCGATGAAGTCACCCAGCAGTTGTTCCAGGTAGAAAATAAGAATGAAAGCGGTTCATGCTAGTAGTTTTAAGCTGCAGAAATGTATACTGTAATGCTGTCATTTTATTCTGTAGTTTGTAACGGGCACGTTTTTGTTCCTAGACTTGACAGTGAAGGTCATTCAAATTCTTTGTCAAGTACTTACAAGCCTGTTTCCCTGCCTCTGACCTCTCCAAACGTAAAGCTGAATCTGACTAGTCCAAAAAGAGGCCAGAAAAGAGAAGAAGGCTGGAAAGAAGTGGTTAGAAGGTAAAGACTTTAATTTTGTGTTTAAAAACTGTCTGTGAGCTTTTTAGCTTGTAAATTATTCTCAAATATAGAATGGCTGGCAAGCTTATTTAATTACTTAGTTGTATAATTAATTTGTAAAAAAAAAATATCTACCCCCCCCACTTACTTTTGCATTTCTGTGAACACAAATCGCAGTCCTAATTTGTAGTGCCTCCTCCTAACTTGACATCAATGTGACATGAACGTTTCATTTGGCACAAGGGTTTTATTTACCTGGGACTTCAGTGGAGTAAAGGATGGGGGGATAAGGTAAAAGGGGGAGGGAGCAGACGGCAGTGAAAAGCCCCTACAGCAGATGATTGCTTGCACGTGAACTGAAGACAGGATGGATGTAAGGAGAGGAGAGGTGGGTGATCGCTTCAAGGCTAAAATTCATTTTGCTTTGGGCAGTCACCTCGATCGCTGATTCCATGGAAAAAAGCGAGCGCTAGAGGTGCAATTAAATTTAATGATTTCCTGTAAAGCAAATTTTCCCTTTGAAAATATACTGGTTTATATTATATGGCCATTAACATCCCGTATCTTTTCCATAACCTCTGTGGTGTCTGCTACTTGTAACAAGAAATGATCATCTGGCTTTCCTTTTTTTTTTTCTTCCTTTTTTATCAAAAAGGAATACACATGAACATACAAGTGTCAGACGCTTTGGCTGCGCTTATGATGCCCTCCTGCTTTTGTGTTCTGCCGTAGTAGTGACCAAATGCTCGTTTTAGAGAATGTTAGGCTATGTGCAAAGAACGTAATTGTATGGAGGATTTATCGCATTCAGATTAGCAGAAGCTACAGACTGTTCTTAATAAAGGTTAAAAAGGCAGTTTGATCCGAAAATTTCAGCATTTGAACCTGTAGAGACTTGGTTCAGCCTCTGCCTTTTGTTGTGTTTGCAAATGGGGTTCTCCACTGTGACATGGCCTTGCTAAATGTACAGTTGCAGACTGCCCACCGCTTGGTGAGTGACGCAGGCATGAAACAGGCAGCTGACTCTGCCAGGGCTTCACACAGACCCCGCCACTGACCCTGGAGCTGCTCTCTCGCTCCTCCTGGGTCTCTTGAGTCTTGTAGGCTCAACTCAACCGCTTGGTTGGGTATTGCCTGCCCTTCTGCTGGAGATGGTAGGGTTCTAGAGATGGCATCCAAAACCTGACCTTTCCTCATCCCCGAGGAATCACGCCTTGTGTCATAAAGAATGCATCCATACAGTGTTCTGCACTGGTGTTTGCTACTCCCTGAGCAGTCGAAGCATGTGTCCTGCCAAAGAGCTTTTTGGCGACCTTAGATGTGTATGCAAAATGCCCGGGAGCTGCATGCCTTCCTCTCCTAAAGTCTCTCGTGGTCTCAACAAGAATTCTTCTCCCGTCTCGCTGTGATTAACCCCCTGGCTGGAAGGGATGAGTATCCAAGCAGTGCCCAATGAAAAACATCCCTTCTGCACTTGACAGGCAAGTAGGCAGAGTTTTGAAAGACCCTCCCCCTACCAATAATCTGCAGCCAACACCGATTGAGCAATTCCAGCTGCAGAGAGGAGGACGCTGCTGTTCCGGAGCAAAAAGGTACTGTTTTGGGCGCTTCTCAAGGTAAAAAACATTGAGCTTGGTGGGGTAGGGAGGGAAGCGGCAGTGGGTGATGAGTGGGCATGGGCCTGGGCACTGAGGTGACCTCTCCTGGAGGAGGAATGTCTCCATGGGTGGTGGTGTGGGGTTCCTAGTGGACTGAGGTAGAAACAGACCAAGGTGTGGTTGGGAGCTCTCTGCGTAATGTGGGCGTATCTTGAAAGTTAGGTGAGGAAGAAGGCTCTGGTTTGGAGAGGGAGTGACTGGGATGTCTAACTGGAGAGAGGAGCCCTGGGGCGGTGGAGGGGGAAGAAAGCCCGAAGCATGAAACGGCCCTGGGAGGAGATGTGGGTGTGTTTTCTGAGGAGCTGGTTTCTGGGGACAGGGAGGGTTGTAACATGCTCTCCTGGCAGAAAAGGGGGAAAGAAAAAACACCTTGGCACAATGAAGTGATACTCTAGAACGTTTCCCTGTATTTAGATGTGTTTAAAATAAAATGGGTTTCCTTTAAGTCCTATTAAGTGAGAAACAATTTCCTGAGGATCAAGTTACTTAAAAGTTTCCAAGAGCGGAATAGCTAGGTGAAGCTGGCAGCCTTTTCAGGGGGTGGTGGTGATCCGTACAGTGTTCAGAGGTGCCTGCGCTGTGATCACAGTGGTTTCTGAAACCATTTTGAATACCCTCTGATTGTTCAGTGTTGAACTATTGCGCATCACTGGCAAGCTTGAAAGTGGTGTATGGGCTTCAGAGGTCCAGCCTTTAAAGTCTAGGAACGGTGGTGGCCCAGAGAGACCTTGGCCAGGGTCTGGATGCAATCATAGCTCGTGTTCAAAGAGTTCTCAGTACTGCGTGCCTGCACCGACCCGCCGATACCATGTGAACTAGAAAAATCCTAAACTGACTTAATTTGCTGAACACATGGGTTACAGTGTTGTGGCCTGACAGTGAGCCTGCTTTTGAAAATCTGTGCTGCCTTCACAGTGGCTTCCAGCAGCTCCTTAAATCACAGAACGGCACGGTTTAACCATCTGCCATCCACCGTTGTGTAGTGCCACCAGTCAGATCTCAAGGTCTGAGAGCGGGTTGTGAATGTAAGTGGTGTTCCAGAGCTGATCACTGAGAAGACGCTGGAAAACCATCTTCTCCTTGCTATAAACCCGTGCTAGAGACGATAGGTCATGGGCTTTTATACTCAAAGTAGCGCTATTTATGTAAATTTAGGTTGATAAGCTAAGGGTTTGTCTCACTTTGAAGGTAAGATAAGATAAAATCCAAAAGTGTTTCTGAAGCAGTGTGAGGCACATACATCTGTGTTACAACAGTGGTAAATAAATGCTTCTGGAGAATCCTCCTCAGGTGCTGAGGACGATGAGTAATTTGAGTGGAGGAGTTTTGTAGAGGCTCCAATGGGTGAAGAAAATACCAGCAGAAAACCACTTGCTGCCCTGAAATTTAGGAATATTGCTTCAGCCACCGATCAGACAGCAAGGGATTTTTGTATGCCTGTAAAGTTTGACTACACTTCACGGTTTTGTGATCTTTGTGATATAGGTCAAAGAAGTTGTCTGTCCCAGCTTCTGTTGTATCTAGAATAATGGGAAGAGGTGGGTGCAACATCACAGCAATCCAAGATGTCACTGGTGCCCACATTGACGTTGATAAGCAAAAAGATAAGAATGGAGAGAGAATGATCACTATAAGGTACAGTATCTAGAAATTAAAGTCTTGAGTTAGTCCACAATGTCATTTATTAAGAAGTTTGTTTGCTTTTTAAGATGGGACATGTTTTTAGCGTCTTGTTACTAGAATGGAACATAAATTATTGCAGCCAAGATGTGCTGAAGCTCTACTTCTTCAAAGACAGTCCTTAAGATACGTGAAAGTCAGGACATAAATAATTGGAGTAAATACGCAATAGACTTGCAGATCAGTATAAAATTGAGGCTACGGAATGTTGCACAAAGTGGGGTTTCCTTTCGCAAAAGATAAATATGTTTGTATTTAATTTAGGGGTGGTACCGAGTCAACGCGATACGCAGTGCAACTCATCAATGCCCTTATTCAAGATCCTGCCAAGGAACTGGAAGACTTGATTCCTAAAACTCATATAAGAACACCTGCTTCGAGCACCAAATCAATCCATTCAAACTTCTCATCTGGAGTCAGCACTGCGACTGCTTCAAACAAGAACTCCTTTCCTCTCGGAGCACCGCCCCTAGTCACATCGCAGTCATCAACACTATCTACTTTCCAGCCTACTAACAAATTAAACAAGAATGTCCCAGCGAATGTCCGCTCATCTTTTCCGGTGTCTCTTCCTCTAGCTTATTCTCACCCTCATTTTGCCTTGCTGGCTGCCCAAACTATGCAACAGATCCGGCACCCTCGCTTACCTATGGCCCAATTTGGAGGAACTTTTTCACCTTCACCGAACACTTGGGGACCATTCCCAGTGAGACCAGTTAACCCTGGCAGCACAAACAGCTCTCCAAAGCATAATAGTTCGAGTCGTGTAGGTAGTCAGAATGGAAATATTTTACAGACAGAGTCTCCTGGATTAGCTACTTCTACTTGTCCCATTACTGTCTCTTCTGTAGCTGCTTCCACCCAACCGCTGTGTGCAACCACCAGCCGGACTCCCTCTTCGGTCAGAAAGCAGCTGTTCGCCTGCGTGCCCAAGACGAGTGCTGCAGCAACGGCAATCTCAACTGTGACGAGCACCTGTAGCACTCTGCCTTCAACTTCCTCTGCCCCCGCCAACAACGGGCAAGTGCCCACAGCATTTCTGCCATCTAATGCTCCACAAACACAGCATTCTGCACTTAAAGTGGACTCCTTCTCAGCTGTCTCAGCACCCAAAGAGAAGGTGTCAACAGCAGACCAGCCCGCTGCAAACGCGTGCGCGCCATCTTCGGTTGCAAGTAGTTGCAGTATGACGGCTAGTAGCAACTCGGGAGTCAACGAAACTCGCCCATCGAGCAGCCCTGCACCGCTAAATAATGTCCAAGATGAAATACTGCCAACCAGGATGTCAGAGATCAATCCTTCCATGTCGATGCCTTTTTCATCCAGCTCAGAAACTGCTCCTTTAAGCTTAGCATCACCCAGGTCGGTTGTTGCAGATAATCAGGACAACAGTAACTTACCTCAAGTAGCTGTACCAGCACCTCGAGTCACTCACAGGATGCAGTCCAGAGGTTCTTTCTATTCAGTGGTACCAAATGCAAACCTCCATCAAGATCCTCAGTCCATTTTTGTTACGAATCAAGTTCCTTTAACACCTTCTCAAGGTCCACCTGCTGCAGTGCAGCTTTCGTCAGCCATGAACGTTATGAACGGTTCTCAGATGCACATTAACCCAGCAAACAAATCATTGCCTCCTACCTTTGGGCCAGCAACGCTCTTCAATCACTTTAGTAGTCTTTTTGATAGCAACCAGGTGCCAGCTAACCAAGGATGGGGAGACTGTCCACTCTCTACCCGAGCAGCAGCTGACCCATCTTTCACTGTTCAGTCTACCTTTCTGAATAACTCTGTGCTAGGACACGTGGAAAACGTGCATCCTGACAATTCCAAGGCTCCTGGTTTCAGGCCACCTTCCCAACGGGTTTCGACTAGTCCTGTAGGTAAGTCATTAAGATCATGCACTGGATAGAATTCTTTCTCCAACCATTACACTTTGGATCATCTCAAACTGACTGAGAAGTAGTTTACAAATGACAGTTAGAGAATACGAATGTAATGAGGATAGCCTGTTTTTTCCAAGTGCTCTTTAAAATATTGATGATCATTTTTTTTTCCACTTTTCTTCAGCTCTTCTAGGATGTTAGGTGTTGGGAGCGTTACAGACATTGCATTGCTTGTCCTCTGTCAGACACAGGAATGTTTCCACCTGCTTGTAGAGTTCAGGGTGGCATCAGTTTTAGCATTTGGGTTGGAGTAGAACATAGGGTCATATGATACCAAACCTGAAACAGCGGGGCCAGGACTCTTGACAGGTTCCAGCTGCAGGAGTGACTGCATGCAGTTATTCCGTATTTTATCTGAGACTCCAGCTTGACTCGGTTGAGGGTAAACTCTCTGCTTTTTGTCTCTTGATATGGCTCTGGGATTTTAATAAGCTTATGTTGTGCTTTGGGAAATCGGTGTGCTACTGCATGGTGTGTTTTTATTAGGAAGTTACTGTCCCTCTGCTGTTAAGTATAGCAGTTCAGGCATATTGGCGTTATTTGAAAAGTCTTTGGAACACTCACAGTGAGCTCCCTGCCCTTGCTGTGCTCTGCCTAAAGGGTTATTATCATCTTAGTGTTCAAATTATGTTGCAGGCAACTGTCTGCACCAGTTTGGCTGGAAGGGACACTCAAGAGATCTAGTCCGTGCCACCCTGTTCTCCCCTTCAGTCTTGCCATAATGGCTTTATGGTGCCTTGATGCTGGGTAGCTAGAGAGCCCTGCTTTGGAATTGTCATTACCCCCACAGTGTACGTTAGATATTTGGGCTAACACTTCAGGACTTGAATGCTGGATTGGGAAAAGTCAAGTAGTTTGACTTTTAGACTAAAGGAGAAGGGGGCATTTGAAAGACGTGGTGGTGAGGAAAGCAGATTTTCAGCATTCCCGTTCCTCTCAATTGATTTACAGATGTGCAGGACTTCTGAACACTGAAACACTTCTCCGACTAGCGTTAACCACAAAACTGGGATGTTTGCTGTGACTGTAGTTTTCTTACTAGTTTAATTTGGGTTGCAAAGCTCTGCGAAGTGAGTGAATACCTAGAGCTCCTGTGCCACGTCTAGTGCACAGTAAGCAGAACCAGAATGTAACTAAGGCTGTGGAAGGTAAAGTACCTGGACCTTGTTCGTCAGATAGTCTGCTAATAAAAGAATTGCCAGACCCTCCTCAGCAGACTCCAGAAGCGCTTGTTGTTGGCTCAGCTTTTTCTCTGTACTGCTCTAAACCGGGAGTTGGCTGTTGCTGGAATAACCCCTGGGGAAGGAAGCTTATGGCAGATAGGGTCTGCTGATTTTTTTCTGATGATTGCATTCTGCGTTATACAAAAACGGCTGACAGGGACTTCCCATAGCAGAAAAAAATTTTGCTGTTCCTTTATGCTAAGGTCATCTGTTTGTCATTGGGAAAGATTTCTTGGTCCTTTATATATCCTTAAATGACTGTAAGTATTTAAAAAGTAGTGTAAATCTGTTTCTTCCCTGTGTTAGGAAGGTTAGATAAATACCCAAGGAGAGCTCGTGCAGGTGACCTGGGGGAGATGAGTGTGAAGTTCTTCTCGACTGGAGCACAAAAACATTTGGATAGGACACATTTTTTTTTTTTTGAGCTGGAATTTGATTAGGATATTGCAGAGTGAAGAAAAACTGCAAATAGGTAGATGTGCCCCTAAAATTCTGCCTGGCAGGAGGTGACCGGTTAGTCAGGTCCTTAGTTGATTCATCTGATGGCATTAATACTGCTTTTGATCACCTTTGTTTCAGAATCTAAATTGTCTGTCACACAGGAGGAGGGGGATTTAGGGGGAGCCTGGGGAGAAGGGATTGTTTGGAAGATGTGATGGCGAGGAAAGGAGCAGGGACAGTAGGTTGAGGACCTCTCTGATGCCTTCCCTTGGAGCGTAAGTGTGGTCCTGTGGTCTGTCCTCCCATCTCATTCACTGGCTCTTCCCAAGGGAACAGACCTTTCTGCTCAGTTCTGCCTCCGAGATGGGATGAACTGGGACTACCTTGGCTGTCTCCGTAGGTTCGGTGGCAGGTTTCATGAGATTTTGAGAAGTGGGGGGGGAAGGGCCAGTCACTGCTGGCTTACTCTTTGGCCAACAGCAGCGTGGTGGGCAAGGAGCAGTCTGGGCCTGGCCTGGCAATTCAGTACACTTTTGTGTGATGAGAGGGAGTAGTGATGGCCATCAAAGCAGGTGGACACCCATCCTCTAATCTCGGCTGTGACTCTGCACCTGACGGAGCAGAGGTTTGTCTTTTGTGCCTGTCTTGCACAGTTGGGCTGTGGCAGATTTTTCTACAAATCAACACCTCATGGTGATCACCTCTAAGCTGATTTGGTGCAGATTTAATATAATTCAATTGTGCACTGAATCAGCCTTTTCTTAACAAGCGTCACCTCGAGGTGGGGTTTGGGTACTCTGCTTTTCTTATTCATGGGCAAGCTCAGTTGCGGCTTGAATTTTCTCTGATTCACTGGTTCCTTTGAGGCACAGAGACATGTGCGGATCTCACCACTTGTGCATCTGTTCTGGAAATGGCCTTTCGTCTCACTTATGTCTTTAGATCTCTTGTCCTAGCAGCTTGCAGATTGAGGGCAGGCGTAGCCCAGCCGTTTGGGAAGGCTGTGGAGATGACCAAAAGAAGTCACTGAAAGAATTTGCTACTTCTTACATCTTCATTTTAAGAAGGGGTTTGAGACCTTGTTCACCTGGCGTTAAAAGGTATCATGAACTTGGAACGTGCCAGCTTAGGGAGCAGCACATGAGTGTGAAGTTGCCTGAAAGGGCTGGGCTTCCTGTTGGATGTGGAGTGCCCAAGTGTTGCAGCTGTTTCTGTAAAGGTGGAGGTAGCCCTCGCAGCAACCAGTTTCTGCAGAAGTGCCTGGGGCCTTTGATAAACTGAATTTTGAGCAGAGTTTGAGAGATGGATACACCGGTCTCAAAAGCTGCTAAGCTTTCAGAGCATGATGAAGAGTTTGAATTCATGGCTCAAGTAACTGCAGGGTATGGTATTGCAAAAGGTTTTAGTATTACAAAACCTGATTTTGTTGGTAAGTATATAAATAGGAAGCTCATGACTGAAATCAAGATTCTGTAAGTCATTGTTCATAGAAGCCATTTTTAATATTGAGCAAAGAGGTTTTTTTGTCCACTTTTATGAAAGGCAAGACAATATAAAAAGTGTTCTTTACAACCTGAAAACTGACTGCTCGGTTGAATTAGTGCATCTCTGGCTGTCACGCTTCCTTCAGCCTGCCAAAAATACACAGGAGCGCTGAAATGGTCCTGACTGTACAGTCATTGCACTTTGAAAGCTGTGTAGCCATCGTCCTGAGCCTTCAAAAGACACAGCTGGGCACCTCTCTTCTGCAGAAGAGCTATTTTTGTCATAATTTCTGCCTTGTTCTCCGTGGGCAGCAGCAGCTCTGTTACCCCTTCTGTATGGGGCAGAGACTCGGGATCTTCAGTGGTTTGTCGGCCAACTGGAAACTTGTTTTTGACGTGTGATGGAATCGGTCGCCACAGGGGCCTTTAGAATACCTCTGAGTTGACTTTTGTGGATGGAAGGTTAGCAAGAGTTTTCCATCGGTAGCTCCATGGCAGACGCACAGGGAGGGCCCTCAGCTGGCAGGGCTGCAGTCTGCTTACGGCTGGGCTCTGTGCTGGAGGCCAGGCTGCAGCTCTAGACAAAGGCAGATCAATCAAACCACGTTTACGGGCAGCCTGCACAGGTATTAGCGTCCTCCGCATCGCCGTGGAGTCTTGCTCTTCGTGCTGTGACAAACCCTGAAAGGTTTTCTTCCCGCATTCAGGTTCCCTCATCTGTGCACCCCGTGCTCTGGTGGTGGTGGTGATTTATTTCTCCTTGTCTGTCATGGAGGCTTCTGGTTTTTAACCCTTCGGGTAAGGCTAGTGAGAAAGAAATATGCCCTTCAAATCCAGTGGGTCATTTCTGGCAATGTGAGCTGGTTGGATCTGGCACTTCTGGAAGCAGTAGATCAGGTTTACTTGGTTGATAACACTGCGGGGAAGAGACCTGGCTTTCAGGAACGTGTCCAGGCGATGAAAGGTGCACCTCTAGTCCGTGACCTGAGGTATTGCCTGTCACCACTGCTGTTTGCAGGCTGCTGTGGTGTAAGTAGGTACAACCTTCAACCCTGCTCTGCAGCAATATAAGCTGGTCCTGGTTGTGGTCATTTTGAAATGTTTAAATGGTTTTGAAACTAGTCTTGTTTAATAGGCCCTTGAAACTAAACCCAAACCTCAGGTGAACATGTGGCCATGCCCATTTCTGCTTTCAGGTAATAATGTGTGATAAAGAGCTCTTACAGCATTTTGGAAAAGTACTTAAAAGCTTTGGCTTATTAAAAAACTGTAATTCCCCCTTGCTAATAATTTTTGTGGGCCTTTGAACTTTCTCTTCACCTCTCCCTTCCTCTCACACATCCCTGTAGAAAGCAGCCACCCCCCCCCATTGTGCTGTGCATTGTCAGCCCTCCTTCTCTGGACACAGCCTGCTCTGACTGATCTACATGTGAATATACGTGTAGGATGGCAAAAAGTGTCCTGCAGCAAACTGCTTCCCTGGTGCCAGATTCCCCTGGGACTTTCACGGAGCCCTGTTGGACTTACGTGGCTTTTTTGTAATCAAAGATCCTTGCCACTCCCAGCTTTCCTCCTTTGCCCTCCCTGCGCCAAAGGCATGGCTGTTTTTGTTAAAACTTCAGGCCAAAGCAGAGAGCATACAGAAATGCCTTCTGTCGGTTTCTAAGGGAGAATCGTGCACCTGTAAAATGAACTTACCATGTGCAGATACCCCCGAAGGTGATGAGATGCTTTAATTATATTTAGAGCACTAGCTCTCTCTGGTGCTCTGAAGCAGGTTCCCAAAGAGAGATATTTAATCAAATTTATGTTTATTTCAGGCTTACCCTCTCTAGATCCATCCAACAGCTCTACAACTTCTTCTTCAGGTCCTTTGACAGGCTTTTCAGCAAACATACAAGGAGCACGGGTTTACCTTCAAGGGCCAGCGCCTGTTGGGACTCCCAGCTTTAACAGACAGCATTTTTCACCACATCCTTGGACAAGCGCAACAAATTCATGTAGGAACTTCATGGGTCTGTCTTAGTTAACTATAAATTCGTAGCTATTGTTTTTAGTAGATTTGTAACGAGGGGAAATTACCCAGTGATGCACAAAATGCTTTCCAATTGATTTTAGCAGCTGTGAGGATGACGTGCAAATCCCAAGCTGTACTGTTTTGTGGTTTTTTTTCCCATGTAAAATGCCACTAGTTCTGGTAGCATTACTAAGGGCATATTTGGGCAAAAAAACCCCAGTCATCATAGGCTCGGAGAGGAGAGGGCATGAGCTGTGGGGGAGTGGAGGTGATTATGCCAAGCTAAAGATTCCCCTCTAAATAGTATGTGTAATATTAGGTGAAAATGTCATGTTTGCCATGGTTTGAAGTTGTACTTGCCTTTTTTTTTTTTTCTTCCCTTTTTAATTCGGATTCTGGAATTATTTCATGTTACTTAAAAAGTTCCAAACTCTTTAAGTATCATCCGAGGTAACAGTGGGTTTTCCTCCTAACGGGAAGAACATGGAAGTAGCTTTACAGAAAATATGGGTCTTTGATTCAGAATTTTAAGGGAAGAGGCTTTCCATGTCACTGCATGCAATTTCATTGCCACTCCAAGCTTAAGAACTAAAACGTTTAAATGAGCGCTCAAAGAAAGTTGGATTTCCCAAGAAGAGTCAGTGACGCTTATGAAGTTGGTGGGACTTACGCTCTTACGTTACACACGTGGCTTTGGGAAGCTGTCTAATTTCTCTTCTGCTGGAAGTGGTGGATACCAAAACCAGGCTGTTTATTAGATATTTATGGTATTTTGGCTGATATTTTCACCTCTTCCTGAAACTCTTCCATGTTTCTTGTTCTTTCTTGTAACTAATTTGTACCGCTATGTCATGAGAATACCACATGATTCTGATGGCTGAAGGCATTTGCGTTATAATGTTGATTTTAGAGTTAAAATAAACTCCAAACAGAATTTCTGTGATAGACTTGAATGCTTGCCAAAAAAAAAAAAAAAAAAAAGCCTTTAAAACCCTTTAAAACCTTCTTATCGTTTGCTTCAAGATAACACTGCAGGGATAGAGCGGGTAGCATTTATGCTTGCTGGCTTGTGCTTTGTGTGTAATTAAGCAAGAGAAATATTCTTTTCAGCAGGTGAATCTCCTATTCCATCAGTTTCCTCAGGATCATCCTCGCCCCTTTCAGCTGCTTCTGCACCTTCTAACTTGGGCCAGCCAAAAACGGGTAACGCCAATCAAGATCGAAAGGTACCCCCTCCCATCGGGACAGAAAGGCTTGCTAGAATTCGGCAGGGAGGATCTGTCACTCCTACGCCCTTAGGAACCAACTTCACCGCTCCTGTCGGTCATAGCGGTATTTGGTCCTTTGGAGTTAACAGTGTATCTGGTAAGTCTGTTACCTGGGGTAGCCTAAAGAAACTTCTAGGGCCTTTTGGGAGTACTACGTTTGAAAAGGAAGTTTGGGAGGAGGAATGTAAAATTCCACAGGCTGTAATTGACTTCCGTGTAGTACGTCCTGAAGGGAAAACGGGTGTCAGTGGTGCAAGAGTGTGGATCAACGGAAGTGGTGTGGTTTTCACTCCTAGTGTGTGAGTGGTTCTCGCCCAACCTAGATTATCTGTCAGCGTGCACTTGTAAACCCTGAGAGCAGTTGAGAAGTTCCATATTAAGTCTATTGAATGACACAGAGTTTAAAAAGTAAACAACTTTTATCTGGTAAGGGGGTCCATTTCCAAGTCTGACCCTTGGCCTAAAAGGACAACTGCCTCCATCCAAGTGTCTAGCTTGCTTTCCAGTAGCATTCTAAAATGTTAGTTGTGGTACAGCTAATGCATCCAGAAACATGTAGTTGTGGGTGCTGATTTTTTGCATTGCTCTCCTCACAGCTCTTGAATATGATGTGTAACTTCTGTTCCAGGCAGCCCCAGTTTCAAAAGAATGACTTCGAAAGAGCTTGAAGTTTTATGTTCGATTTTGTGATAGTTTGAGGTTTTTGTGGAAAGGAGAAGCTGCAGCATTTTGAGGTGTACAGTGTTTCCATTTGTAACTTTAAAGACAAATGTGTAATAGTCCTGTATTTGTTATATTTTTCAATGAAGCCCTCCATACTTTGGTTAACTTAGTGTCTCAGCATTGCTGTGTTTTTTGAAGAACAGCTCATACGTGCTCACAGACAGTGCTTGGAGGCTTATTGGACCTTGGCTGTTCTGCTGTGGCCGCCTGAAACTTGCAGTTACTGCTAGTCCCCGTAACGTCCACGCCTGCCTGAGGGATAAGATGAATGTACATGCCAAACTTGCCTGGCCTCACCAGTCTCTCTTCTTCCCCTCGTTTTTGGCCCTGTCCTAAGTGTAATTTCTTTCTGTATTCCTGTGCTACGCGAGAGGATGTGGGAGCTGGAGGAAAAGAAAGTGGGGTGTGCGTGTGGGGTGTGCGTGTGGGGTGTGCGTGTGGGGTGTGCGTGTGGGGTGTGCGTGTGGGGTGTGCGTGTGGGGTGTGCGTGGCTGGCCTTGTAGAGTGTTGCCTGCTGCTGCTTCCCTGTGAGAGTCCTTGGTGCTGCAGGTAAGACTGTGTGTTTGCATTGTCTGGGATGGGTTATACCTAAAAACTGCACGTATCTTCCTGCTTTGCGTAGGAAAGGGGGACATTTGTGGAAGGTCTGTCTTTGCCCAGACCACAGCCCTAATATACCTCTGCAGCTGTGTGTTTTTGGGGAGCCTTTGGATGTATGCAGGTGTGTGCAGCTGCTGAAATCTACTCCAGTGTGTCTTCAATTAATTGTAATCAGCCATTTTCAATCTCTTCCTTTCCAGAAGGCTTGTCAGGTTGGTCTCAGCCTGTCATGGGAAATCATCCAATGCATCAGCAGCTGTCAGACCCCGGCACGTTTTCTCAGCATCAGCCAATGGAGAGAGATGATTCTGGAATAGTGGCTCCCTCGAATATTTTCCACCAACCTATGCCAAATAGTTTTGTGGATTTTTCTAAAGTAAGTTACAGAGGGTTGGATTTAGTCTGTAAAATGACTGAGGACTTTTAGTTATATCTCCTCTTGTGCCTGTTCATGCTGTGTGTGTGTGCCTCTTCTACCATTGCTTGCTGCACCTAGTCCTGAACCTCCTTTCATCCCGGTACCGACTAGAACCTGGCGGTGCTTTTAAACAAAACCAGAATTTGCAGATACTGGATGTTCTCTTGTCAAGTAGCTGAATGCCTCCATCACTCTCCAGTGTTCCCTTTCTCAGAGGCTCAGTCCCTCGGAAGCGTTTCATAAGGCTGACTCAGCTCTTGAGGCTGATTAAAGGTTTGCTTAATGCGTCCAGTACAAATCATGCCCGGGAAATACTACATGCCTTTCTTAAGGAAGCAGCAGGATGAGAGGACTGCTTTTAAGTCTGTGCCTTCTGTCTTAACTCTGGAAAGTAGTTAGCGGCAGACGGACGTAGCCAAGCTATTGCCAGCTCAGCCACCGCTGGAGGAATGTCCAGGACGATGTGCTCAGCAGCAGATGTACTCGCAGTATGTTTCAGAAGTAGCTGTAGCATGTGCTCTTGGGATCTTCTAAATTGCAGAGCAGCAATCATTCAAACATAGGAAGGAAATCTCATAGTTGCAGAAAGCTGCTCTGTAACTTGTTCTTTCTGAACTGGAAGAATACTTTAGGTGGCTGTTAGTAATTTATAGAGCATCTTCAACTCAGAGCCTTGTCGGCTTAAGCTTTATATGGGCTTTGCTGAAGTGCAGCCCCTGGCAATACCCATGGTTGTTGCATGCTGCAGAGATGAGAGGAGGGAGCACTGAGATTGCTTTGTGCAGCTGCTGTCTCTTGCATTATGGGGTCATCAGAAAGCACTGTGCAGAGGCTGTTGCATACTGGCAAGGTGTGATTTCAGGAAAATGGGTAAACTGACTTGAATAGAATCGCAGAATAGAAACATAGAGTGGTTCAGGTTAGAAGGGACCTTAAAGATCATCTTGTTCCACACCCTGCCCTGGGCAGGGACACCTCCCACCAGCCCAGGTTGCTCCAAGCCCCGTCCAGCCTGGCCTTGAACCCCTCCAGGGATGGGGCAGCCACAGCTTCTCTGGGCAACCTGGGCCAGGGGCTCACCAGCCCACAGTGAAAAATTTCTTCCTAATATCTCATCGAAATCTCCCCTCTTTCAGTTTAAAACCATTCCCCCTCATCCTATGGCTCCCCTCCCTGATCCAGAGTCCCTCCCCAGCTTTCCTGGAGCCCCTTTAGGTTCTGGAAGGGGCTCTAAGGTCTCCCCGGAGCCTTCTCTTCTCCAGGCTGAACCTCCCCAACTCTCTCAGCTTGTCCTCACAGCAGAGGGGCTCCAGCCCTTGGATCATCTTCGTGGCCCTCCTCTGGACCCGTTCCAACAGGTCCATGTCCTTCTTGTGCTGAGGGCCCCAGAGCTGGACGCAGTACTCCAGGTGGGGTCTCACCAGAACAGAGCAGAGGGGCAGAATCACCTCCCTCAACCTGCTGGCCATGCTTCTTTTAATGCAGCCCAGGATGTGGTTGGCTTTCTGGGCTGCCAGTGCGCATTGCTGGCTCATGTTGAGCTTCTCATCCACCAGCACCCCCAAGTCCTTCTCTTCAGGGCTGCTATCAAGCCATTCTCCATCCAGCCTGTGTTTGTGCCTGGGATTGCCCCGACCCAGGTGCAGGACCTTGCACTTGGCCTTGTTGAACTTCCTGAGGTTCATATGGGCCCACCTCTCCACCCTGTCCAGGTCCCTCTGGATGGTATCCCTTCCCTCCAGCGTGTCAACCACACCATACAGCTTGGTGTCATCAGCAAACTTGCTGAGGGTGCACTCAATCCCACTGTGCGTATCTCTGACAAAGACGTTAAACAGCACTGGTCCCAGTACCAATCCCTGAGGAATGCCACTCATCACTGGTTTCCACTTGGACATTGAGCCATTGACTGCAACCCTTTGAATGCGGACATCCAGCCAGTTCCTTATCCACTTGGCGGTCCATCCATCAGATCCATGCTTTTCCAATTTAGAGACCAGGATGTCGTGCGGGACAGTGTCAAATGCTTTGTGTAAGTCCAGGTAGATGACGTTGGTTGCTCTCCCCTTACCTACCAATGCTGTGGCAATGGAATCTCAAGCTCTGAAGAGTTGCCCTGTTCCACACTCTGTCGATGTGTGCAGTGATGCCCTGTTTCCTCACAGTGCTGAGGTGAAGGTTACGTATGGATGTGAACTGCTTCTGTTGTCTTGGCAAGCGTGGTACCCGCTGCTGCCTTTACTGACAGTGCTTTCTCTTGTTCCCTCAGGGCCTACCGATTTCCATGTACGGCGGCACTCTAATACCCTCGCACCCTCAGCTAGCAGATGGCCCAGGAGGCCCTCTCTTTAACGGTCTCCATACTCCAGATCCTGCCTGGAATCCCATGATCAAGGTTGTCCAGAACTCAACAGAATGTACTGATGCTCAGCAGGTAGTGTGGCTGCCTCTTCCTACCTTTGCTTACCTGGGGCTTTTTATGGCGTTGTGCTTGGTTTTTCCTTTTTGTTCACCTTTGGGTAGGTGATATTTTTTCAGCTCTTTGAGTTGAGACCGTTTGCATGACTTTTCCCTTACAGTGTGTGTGTGTCTTTATAAAAAACATATGGTGCTATCTGTACCAGATCTTTTGGGTAAAATGAGCAGCATTTCAAGACTGCTGAGCCAGGTAATCGCCTTCGTTGTAAGTGAGAGGGTTTATGTGCATACTTTGCATCTTGCAGGTTGTCACTCAAACCTTGGCCGGAGCTGAAGAGGGCTCCCAGCCTTTGGACAGTCTGGTTGTATTTTAGGGGGAAGCCTTAAGCTTGCCCTCTAGTGGTTAAACGCTCTGTTAAAGGAACCTTTATTTGTTTTCATAATAGACTTGTCTTTTTATTTCTTGCTGTAGATTTGGCCTGGCACCTGGGCACCTCACATTGGAAACATGCATCTCAAGTACGTCAACTGATTTAAGGGGATCTATCCTTTTTTTAGTGTTGTTTGGGAATCTTTATGATCTTGAAGAACCCTGGGGATTTTTTTTTAATGTGCCTAACCAAGCAATTTTATGTGGGCTATAACAATGGAAGCTTAATTGCCCATTGTATAAGAACAAATTGATTTACCTATACAAACTGATTCTGTTCTCCAGTTAGTTCTGCCATTTTGATCTTAAGAATCAGACAAAACTAGTGCTTTTGGCTAAACACTACCGAACGCTCTTTGTATGCAGCAGAGGACTAGCTGATTACATGATTTCGACCTTTTAGGGTGGTAAATACATGTATAATTGTTTACAAACTTAAAAGGAAAAGCTGAGTAAATTTCATGTCCTATAGTGGCTCTACTTTATGTAGCCTGTATTAATGTGAAATATTTACCTGAATAATTCAATAAAAGGCAAACAGTATTTATAGGTTGTGTGTGAGAATTTTGGAAGAGGCTGTATGTTGTTGTCACCGGTAGCTGCTGCCGTGATGCATCTTTTCAGGGTCACGTAATGAGCACGTGGGTGCAGTCAGGGTTTGGGGGAGGGTTTTGATCCACAGTTGTCTGCGATACAAGGTCTGCTGAGTCCTTCCCCCTGCCAGTTGTTTGCCCTTTTTTTTTGTGTGTGTGTGTGAACATAGTTGTTGCGTTGTTTTGTTTGTTTTTTTTTTTTTTTCTTTCTGGATTAGTTCTGCTGCTTCTAACACTCTTTCGAGGTAGGTTTTATTCAGGGGCTGGAAATAAGGGCTGAGCTGACAACGTGGCAACTGATGGCATCTTAATTTGCAGGAGGTTAAATAGGTAGCTCGTAGGAAATGCGGGGTTTTTTCACCTGACTCACTGTGACCAGCTGCCTAGAAGTAGATCTTGGGAAAGCAGAGAGCACTTCCCACGAGAGAAAGGCATAATATATTAAATTCTAAGCTCCTCGTAGCCCTTTAAATCTGGTAAGAGCTCCTCAAGTCCTTTCCATGAGGAAGAAGGGGATTTTTGCATACCGCTTAAGATGAACGTTCGTTCTCTGCTCAGGTGCAGAAGTTCTCCACTTCCTGCACTTGGACTACACTTACTTTTGCTTTTGCTCAGTGGCGATGCAGTAACTGCACTGAATATTTGGTCCGTACAGCGCATGTAATGTCCAATCTAATGGACCGCTTCCAGTGGTGTTTCAGAGCAAATGGAGACTTCTCTGCCTTCCTCCACCTTCTCCAGACACACACGTACATGCAGCAGCAGAGGTTCCCCGGGAAAAGCACGAGGAAGGAGTACTGAAAACCCACAGTGCACAAAGCAATATCTGAGTACTGCAGGAAAACAAACCTCAGAAATGCTCCTGGATGCTACGTTCAACTATTTTTCCTAGTATTTGAGGAAGAAAGGCAAAAACCATTGAGCTGCTGCTGCCCCCCTGATAGTGCAAATGCCAAAGGAGATGTTAACAGTAACTGAATTGAAAACAAGAGGTGTGTCGGTGCAGTAGGTGTTTGCTCTAGGGTGAGCTGCAGGGAGGGCAGGGTGGGGTGGGCCTAAGGCCCCTCCCCGCCGCTCTGGGCTCCATGGCCACCACGGGCACCACCGCCACCTCCTGCCCCGTCCCAGGGAGCTGCCATATCCCCATCCCGGAGGGCTACAGCTCCATGCCGGGTGGCACCGTCTACTCCACCACGCCAGGGGGCAAGACCCAGCACGGGGATGGGGTTGTCCCTTAAAAGGAAGGGTGGCCACAGCTGCCCCATCCCTCCTTAATGTAGGCAGCTCCTTCCTGAGTGGGTCTCCTCCTGGGCACTCCACCTTGCAGCTTGGTCCCTGGGGTCATGGGCCACCTGCTCTGGGCACCAGATCCAGGCATGGGGCGGTGGCTTCCCTGGCAGCCCAGAGCTGGAGGGGAAAAGGGAACCCCAAAGTTTTGTAGGAATATACTGTTAGAAGTTAGGGCCATCGTTGCCCCGTGGTACTGGGGGGAGCAGGCAGAGGCAGTGCTGGGTGCTGGCTCCGCTGGGCAGCAGGCTGATGGCCATGCCTCTGGGGTGGTGGATGCAGCGCTGCTCCCTCAGGGGCAGGTCATGCCCAGGCACGGCTGGCTGGAGCTGGGGGAGGCACAGGGGACTAGCACAAGGAGTCTGCTCCCACACGAGTTTACCAGCCCTGGGGGAAGGTGCGGGGTGGCATGGCTCCCTCCAGGGGTACCCTGGGCCTGCCCTCTTGCCCCCCTTCCAGCCCCTCACCAAAGCCCCTGGTTCAGCTGTCAAGCAGGTCCTTTTCTTTACTGTCTGTCCTCAGGGTAGCGTGTGCCCCGTCCCTGAGCTGGGCATGTTTCAGTTGAGCCGCAGATGCCCACCCTGTGGGTGCTGGCTCCATTGTGTGCCTCCAATAAGCTTACCTGGGGCTGGGAGCCAGGCCCGGGGCTGGCGGGGCTGCAGCTTGCCCCAGCGTGTTTGTGGTGCTGGGAAGGGCCTGGCCTGTGCAGGAGCTCCGGGCTCGCGGCTGGAGCCTGGCAGGAAACTGGAGCGTGGTTGCACGGACAGCCAGGCAGGAGAAGGCAGACGTGGTGCAGGGCAGCAGACATGGCATGCCGGCTGGTGTGACTGCGGGCATCGCTGGCAGGCGCAGGGGGCGGCAGCGAATGCCCTGGGGGAGCACTGCCCTGGGGCTGTACACCCTGCAGGCAGGCACACTGGTGGAGGTGTCCCATCAGACCCAGTGCCTTGTCTGCCTGCAGGGTACAGCAGGGTGCCTCACTGGCTGAGCTGATGGGAACTGGTCCCCAGGTACAGCTCCCCATGGTGCCAACGGCAGGGCACCCAGCCTCTGCTGTTGGATAGCTGCAGGGAGCCACCTCCGAGCAGCCACCTCTGGGCAGGGTGTGCTGGGGACCTGCCTGGCTGTCGGGCTGGGGCTGTGTGCCGAGTGCCCCAGGGGGCCCTGCCTTCCAGGCAGCACAGGGGCAGCTGCGGTGTCACCTGCCATGGGGCATCCGCGTCGAGGCTGGACCCCCCTGCACCGTGCCCTGGCAGAGCTCCAGGAGCCTCAAGGGGAGGAACAGCATGGGGAGGAGCTGCTGGGCAGGATGGGTGTCACAGTCTGCCACATGGGAAGCCCCACAGTGGCTCCAGAGCCAGCCATGTCCTCGAGCTGTGGCCAAGCGCTGGGTCCCATCCCCCGCTCTGGGCTCAGGCCATGGTGCTTGGAGATGGGGGCGGCTAGAGGCCAGCAGTGCCTGACAGCCTCCTGCTTTTGGCAGGTACCCGCATCATCTACGACCGCAAGTTCCTGCTGGAGTGCAAGAATTCACCCGTGGCCAGGACCCCTCCCTGCTGCCTGCCCCAGATCCCCGGTGTCACATCCCTGGCCCAGTCCAGCCTCGTCAAGCTGGAGGAGCTCAAGGAGCGGAATGAGAGCGAGGAAGCCATGCCAGGTGAGCAGCCCAGGCACACAGCTCCTGCCTATGCACTGCCTGGGGAATGGGGTTCCTGCTTGGCTGCAAGGGCAAGGGGAGATCCCAGGTCAGCCCCGGTTCCCGCTCCTGCCCCCTTTGCCTGCACGTTTCTCTTGGCCCCATCCTAACCCTGGCCCTGTATCTCTCTGTACCCTTGCAGATCAAGACCAGTTTGAGATGGAGATCTGAGTTTCCAGCTCCCTGTCTCTAGGCCATGGCTGGGCCTGTTCCTGGGCCTCGTGGAGGTGCTGGTACTGTGACCAGCTGGCTGCAGCCCTCTCTGATGCTGGGGATGGATGTGTGACACCTCAGGCTCTAGCACAACTGGCTGGTGCAATTGCCTAGGAGCTCATGCTTGATTAATAAACACCATGAAACCCCTGCGCTGACCTGGTGCATCTCTGTGTTGGGGCTCTGCTGGGTCCTCAGAGTGCCGGGGAGGGGAGCTAAGAGGTGCCAAGCAGCACCAGGAGCCCTTTGAGGATGCAGAGAGTCTCTCCCTCCTGCCCTGAGACCCTGCGGGCTGGGAGTGGTGAATGTAGGGCCTCAGCGCCTGCTCCCAGGTTTGGGGTGCCACATGCAGGCTGCCGCCAGTGAGGCCTTCCTGCAGGCAGGGGACGGAGGGAGCAGCACGGTGAAGTCTCCCTGCTCTCCTGGGTAAACGTTAACACCCTGGCCTTACCTGACCTGGTAGGCAGTACTAGCACAGGGCTGCTTCTCCCCGGATCTCCCTGGCCCTGAGGCTACACAGGTCTTTCAGGTCCCAAACTTGGGTCTGAGCTGTGCCCAGATGGGCAGGAGCTCAGATGGGAGCACAGGCTGCAGCACAAACCCTGGCCCTGCCGCAGTGCTGCGGGCTGGCAGCAGGTCAGCCTCCCCAGCCAGCCTGGAACTTTCAGGGGCCGTCTCCTCCTGCAGCAGCGCTGGCTGCTGTGGGTCTCCCCCTGCTGCCAACCAGGGCAGCAGGGAAAGGCATCGCTGCCCACTCGACCTGGGCGAAGGTGGGGGTGCTGCCAGGGGCGTTCCTTCCCTTCACGTGGGCTGGGAACACCCTGCCAGGGCCACAGCCCCTTGGCCCAGCCCTGGGCCGTAGCCTTGCCCCGCAGTCCTGTCTCCTGCTGCTCCTGGGAGAGAACCTGGACCCCTCAGGTGCGAGAATCTCAGGGCAGGCTCCAGCCAGGGGCAGGTTAGTGCTATTTATTAAACATCATGTAGTGAATCACCACCAAAATGTCACAATGATTAAAATCCTATCTTCTAGGACGAGGAGTGGGAGGCAGAGGAGGTGCCCAGGCCCAGTTGGGCAGTGAGGGCTCACAGTCCACACCCCTGTCCCTGGCATCAAGGATCCTCTTGGCCAGGCTCGGCCTCAGTGCTGCCATCCGTCGCTGCAGCCGGCTCCGCAGCAGGCAGGCTCCTCGACTCGGCGATCAGGCGCTTGACACCCACCAGCCACTGGCTCACCTCGTTGACATGGTCCACCATGAGCGAGCGGTGGATCTCGTCAGCTGCCTCCCAGTGCTGTTGCTGCAGCTCTGCCAGGAAAGCGGAACCCGTCAGGGATTGTGGGGGCGGCCTCCCCTGGGTGCCCACTGGCCAGATGCAGCCCCTCTCACCTTGCACCAGGAGGCTCATCCTCTTCCTCACCGGGGCTGACAGCTTCCCTTGAGCCCAGGCATCCCCCAGCACCGTCAGCCGCCGCGCGATGTCGTCGCACACTTGTTTCTGGAAACAGAGATGAGCTGGACGGGGGACCTGCCCCCACCCCAGCTCCGGGGAGCCCTTGGGGCGGGGATGGGCCCCTCGCCCCACGGGCAGCCCGGGGACGGGAAGCCCCGGCCGCTGCCGCCCCCGGAAGGAGCCGGGGGAAGGTGCCGGGGCCTCCTCACCTGCACGGCGGGGCGGCAGGCGGCCAGGGCCTCCCTCAGCGGGGCGAGGACCGCCTCGGCGGGCAGGCCGCACTCCTCCTCCGGGTCGGCAGCGGGGCTTGGCCGGCCGCGCTCCGCTCGCGGTGCGGGGCCGAGGGGCCCGGGGGGGGGCGGCCCCAGCGCCGGGGGGGGCGGCGGAGGAGCGGGAGCAGCGCTGCCCGGCTCCGGGGGGGCACCTGCAGGGGAGAGGCGCCGGCGCGGAGCCCCGTCAGCCCGGGGTTGGGGGCGGGGGGCTGCGCCGGGTCCCGGCCCGCCCGGAGCGGGGCTACTCGGGGCAGGGCTTCGCGGGTGCTGACCTGGGGGGGCCCCCGCGGGCGGCGGGGGAGGGCGGCGGGTGAGGGGCGTCCGCCTGGCCCCGCCGGCCTTCGCCTGCAGCCCGTAGGAGAACTGGGGGGGGTCGTTCCAACCACGCTCCTGGTTCCCTGCGGCGGCCAAGGGCACAGTCAGACCCGGGGGGGGGGGGTGTCCCGTTCCCCGTTCCCCCCGGAAGTCCACCCGCGCCCCCTCACCCGGCTTCACGTAGAGCTCCGCCATCCCGCCACGTCACGCCCGTTCCCGCCCCTTCCGTCCGGTGGGCGGGGGCGGGAAGGGAAGGGGCGGGGCGACGGGCAGCCCCGCCCCGCCGGGGGACGGGGTAGGGGGCTGGGGGCGGGGTCTTCGGCCCCGACACCCGGCCCCTACCCCGGCCCCCGGCCGCCGCCCGCTATGGGGTGTGGAGGAGGGCTCGCCTGAGGCGGAAGGCCTCCAGGAAGGAGAAGAGGCCCCGCTTGCGGGCACCGGCCCCCGCCGTCCCTCCGCTGCCTCCGCTGGCCTTGGTCGCCCCGCTGGCAGTGTCCCCCGCGGCTGCCGGGCCGGGCCGGTCCCGGCCTGTCGCACCCTTCGGCTTAGCCCCCGGTGCAGCGGCCACCAGACACTTCTGGTACTGCACCTGCGGGGAGGGGGTGGGGGGTCACACGCAGCATGGCATGGCCACGGCATCAGACAGGGCACGGCGCGGCTGCGGGGGTCGGGCACGAGGCGACATCGCTGTGAGGTTGGACGCCACGTGGTGGCGTCTGTGGGGTAGGACACAACGCTGGCCGTGGGGGGTGACCCCCTGCCGCATGACCGCCGTGCAATGCGGTGTGGCCACGGGGTGGGATGCAACGTGGCATCACCGTGGCGTCAGGCACGATGCAGCATGCCTGTGGGAGTCACGGGCAAGATGGCATCACCGTGGGGCTGGACACAACGCAACACGGCATGGCTACGAGTCAGACACGGCACCGCACGGTCAACCCCCTCCTGCCCCTGCTGCCCTCCCCAGGGCTGTGTCCCACCCCGGCCATCAGCTTTGCCTTCTCCCAGCCCCAGCTCTCGCCTCCTCCCCCCGCTGTCCCCAGGGGGTTGAGGATCTGGGGGGTTGGGGGACGCCCCGCTCACCATGCAGGCTGCCTGCACCGCCTCCGAGATGGTGCCTGCGTCAGGCTCGCACCAGAAGGCCGCACACTGGAAGCGTCGCCCCGTGTCCACGATGAGCGCGAAGGTGTGGGCGTCCCGGCCCACCCCCAGGAAGGTCACGTACCGCACCTGGCACTCCCAGATGTGCGCCGCCTCCTCGTCCTCCTGCAGGGACTCCGTGGGCCCATCCACACCTGGCCACAGCCCGGGCAGCCATGCCACCCCCGCCAGGTTCCCTCTGCCGGGAGGCCGGGCCCCCCACGGGGGTCACCTGTCCCACCCCCGGGCAGCAGGGTGCCCGCTTCAGCCAGAGCCCCCTGTCTCCCTCCCCACCTGCACAGGGTGCACCCTCATGGCCGTATCGGACACGCGGATGAGGGAGGGTGTCCAGCGTTCCCGCCCGGGGCCCCTCGTCAGCTTCTCGATGGCCTCGTTCAGCACATCCATCCCTGGGGAGCAGGAGACCCCATCCCCATCGGCCCCTGCCCCAGCTTGGGCACGGCGCAGGCAGGGTGCTGTCAGCCGGCCCCACAGCAGGGGGTCCTCAGCTGTCCCCCTGCCGCGGTGGGGCCAGCAGCACTTACCCATGGCCCTGGGCACCGGCAGGCTGCCGATGTACAGCGCCTCGTAGGTCTGCATCGACTGCCTCACCGCTTCCAGGATATCAACTGCCAGGACAGCAGAGGTGGGGGGGCCCCCGGAGGGACCCTCCCGTGCCCCCCCATCCCCAAGGACCCTGGGGACGCAGCTGGGCAAGCCAAAGGGCTCTGGCCACTGAGCATCCCGCTGCCCAAGGGCTGGGGGGAACGGTACCTTGCAGCGGCAGGTCTTCAGTGGAGACAGACTCCAGTGTGGTGGCACATGGCGGCCCGCTGCTCGCTACGGCTCGCTCAGCCACGATCTGCAAGAGACAGGGGTCCCGGTGCCTCCCCTCACCCCCAAGACCCCCCCAGGCCATGCCCACAGGCCCCTGCATCCCACCTTGGAGCACATCTCGTGCAGGGCCTTGGCGATGCCTTTGGCAGGCACGTTGCAGTGGAAGACATGACACTTGAGGACACAGGTGTCCTTGTCACTGGCCACGAAGGCAAAGTCTCTGCCAAGGCCACAAGCAATCCAGTGAGACTCCATCAGAGGCAGCCCCCTCCCCATGCTGCCCCCGGCCCCATTGCCCTCTTACCTGTCCCTGCAGCCACGGCAGCAGTCAGGGAGGGAGGAGAAGGGACAGGTTACTGCTGGGTGCCTTTTTCCCTCAGCGGGCAGAGCCGCCCCCCAGCCCCCGGCTCTGCCCCGGCCCCCGGCACCTGCCATTGTTGCAGCCAACGCCCCAGACGCGGATGTTGAGGATGGGCTGGTGGTGGATGAGGCTGTGGTTGAGGGGGTCCACCAGGCTCATGGTGTCCTTCTTCAGGATCATGACGAGGTCCTGGCCCTGCAGAGGGTCAGCGGCTCCCTCAGCCTGGCAGATGACCTGCGTGTCCCCAGCACCCAGATGGGTGTAGGGACACCCCCATCCCCCCCCCTACTCAGCCCCAAGAGTGGGGACAGCCGTACCCTCCTTCCCCGCCAAGTACCATTCCCGTGGGTGGGCACAGACCACCCAGGCACCCCTGGCACTGTTCCCAAGGGACAGCCCTGTCAGACCCACCTACTCCATGCTTGGGACCACTGCACGGATGCCCAACGTGGAGAGAGTTGACTCTGCCACTGGCACTGGTCCCTGCCCCCCGCCCCCCTGGCATGGTCCCTATCAGTGGGGACAAGCCAGCCCCAGCAGCAGTGGCTCCGGGGTGGGACCCTGCCTGGCAGCACTGTCCCAGGCTCCCACCTCGCCCCGGTTCTCCGCAGAGCCCTTGCTGTTGGAGAGCTGCTGGATGCAGTTGTTGACGGCGATGCTGCTCTTGCCAGGTGCCAGGTCCTCCTCGGGGATCTCCACCCAGCCCAGTGAGCGCACAGCAAAGCACTGAGCAGAGACACGTGGGGCTTCAGTGCCCGGCCAGCACAGCCGCCCCCATTCCGTACCCCTTGCTGTGCCAGCAAGGTCACCCTTGCTCTTGTTCCCATCCTTGTCCCTGCCAGCTGCTGCCTGCCCCCTCCGCCGCCAGCCCCAGCCCATGGTGCCGCGGTGAAGCTGCCAGGTGCAGTACCTTGGAGGTGGGCTCTGCCCTGTGCTGGACATCATCTCCATGCCAGGGCAGCGAGGTCCTGCAGAGGGACGGGGCAGTGAGGGCACGGCTCCCACTCAGCAGCACGGAGCTGGGGCCCCCAGAGAAGCACCAGGATACCCTGGCACCGACAGACCATCCCCCTTCCCCATGCCACCAGCTGGGAGGCATTCCATGGAGGTGACCAGCGCGGTCCTGCTGACTCCAATGTGTGGGGCTGCTGTGATGGGGGGCACCATGGTGCCCCACAAGCTAGCAGAGTGCATGGGCAGCCCTACCTCCGGGACAGTGAAGCCATGGGGCTGGGAATGGGCCTGTCCTCTGCTGAGTGCTTCGCCGCAGGGGCCTGGCAGTCCTGGGAGAGAAGAGGAAAGGCATGAGGGCAGCAAGGGAGGCTGTCAGGAGGCACCAGGCAGGAGCCCTCCCTTCCAGGACAGCAGCACCTCAGCTTGTGGGCATCCCACGTAGCCAGGATGAGGCCAACGTGGGGCACACTGGAGCCTTTCAAGAGGCTTAACCCTGGCCAGGAATGGGCAGAGCAGGCCTTTGGGGTGACAGAGACAGGCCTGCTCCAAGCAGCGACTCCCAGAGGGCCCTTCAGCAGGGTCCTGCCTGGAGGTAGGATCCAACACCAGCCCCCACCGCCCTGCCCACATCCCCTACCATTCCCTGGAATATCTCCTCTCCATTGGCCTCCGGGTGCCCTCCCAGGTTGGTGGTGTGTGCAGGGTGCTGCCACTGTGTTGTGCCGGTCGGCACATGCCAGTAGTAGGTGCCCAGAGAGTCTCGGATTTTCCTCCAGCCTGGAGGGAGGTCAGGGTCTGTCTCCAGGCTCTGGTCGCTCCAGAGGTTGTCTGTGCAGAGGGAGACTGTGAGGCAAGGGGATGGGGAGGGGACAGGGGATGGACAGACCCCCAGCTGCAGGGTGCCCTGTGAAACGAGCAGCTTCACCCAGCAGCGAAAGGGTCCTGCGGTGGCCGCTGGGTGCACGGCTGGGCACAGGGCCCAGGAGAGAAGCATGGCGAAGGAAGGCTTGGCGTGATGCCAGAGAGGCTGTGGTGGGGGTGGACCCCGGGTGAGTGCTAGGTGCAGGCAGTGCCTCACCGGCACCCAGAGGAATGGGGTGACCGCGGCAGGGGCACAGAGAGCACAGGCACCCTGCAGGGGTGCCCAGGCAGGGCCTGGTGCTGCCAGCCCAGAGCTCCCTCTGCCAGCATGCGGTCCCCAGCCCTCTGCCAACAGCCCACGGTACCCGAGACCAGCTTCTTCCAGGCTTGGCCGGGGAAAGGGCTTGGGGACAGACCCAAGGAGGAGGAAACCACCCTTGGAGGGTTTCAGCTAGGTCGGGTAGACTAACCCCCTCCTCCTGGCGCCCCAAGCCCTGGAGAGGTCACGGAAACGAGCCGGTGGTGCAGCACGGGAGCGAGCTCCGCTCCTGGGAATGCAGCCCGACATCCGCAGGGCCCGGGCACCGCGCGGTGCTGCCCCGCTCCGCCCCCCGCGCGCCCCGCGGGACCCCCGCCCCGCAGCGGGAGGGGGGGAAAGGGGAGGGCGGCGCCCGCCGCGACCTTGGCGGGGGCGGGGAGGCGGCGATGGGCCTGGCCGGGCCGGGCCGGGCCGGGCGCCCCCAGCGCGGGCCCCGGGAGGCCCCTTCAGCACCGCGGACAGCGCCGGGGCGCGGCCGCCGCTCCAGCCGCGGACCCCGGCCCAGCCCCGCCCCCCGCCCCCGGCCCCCGCAGCCCCGGCCCAGCGCCCCGGCCTCGTCCCCGCGCCCCGGCCCCCCCCGTCCTGGCCCCCCCAGCCCCAGCCCCAGCCCCCGCAGCCCGGCCCCCGCCCGCCGGCGCGGCTGACCGTCGCAGTTGACGAGGACGATGGCCAGCATGTAGTCCTTGCCCAGCATGGCCCCGGCCCACGCCCCGGCGCGGCCCCCCCGGCCCGCCGCCTCCTCAGGCCCGGACCCAGCGGCGGCTGCGGCGGGAGGGGCGGGGCCGGGCGGGGCGGGGCTTCCCGGGCGCGGGAAGGGCGGGGGGGGTTGTGGGGGTGTGAGCCGGGGCCTCAGAGCACGGGAGGGGATGTCTCGGTGGTGTTCGGGAAGTGGGGTGCGTGTGTGGGTGCCTGGCGGGGTTACGGGAGTGCAGGGGGCGGCGAGGTCCTTGCAGTGTTTCGGTGCAGAAAATGGGACACTGGACTGGGGAAGGGTCATTTTGGGGCAAGAAAGGAGGTTTCTTGGTGCAGTAGCCAGTCGAGGTCAACCCCATGTGCCATTAGGTTCATTCCCTTTCCCTCCTGCACCCTTGGGTTTCCTCCATTCCCCTCCATTTCCCCACAGATCACCCTTCTTCCTCTCCATCCACGCTGCTTCTTCCGTGTTCATTCTCTTCCATGCATGCTCAGGTCCTCCCGTTTCCCTCTGCCTGTGGTCCAACCTCCTCCAGTCAGTAGTGAAGACACCTAAATGTGCATGCTCGTCATCCTCCCCTTCTCAGCAGAGGCCAAGAGCTTTGCATCTCCAGTTGTAGACTTATGTTTTCCACACCACCCTAAGCTGAAAATCCTGGTTGATGCTCAGTTACAGGGAAAGAAGCTCTGGAGACACTTGTTGTACACCTCAGTTCCTCCATAGAGCCCCCTCGTGTACTGCTAGGGACAAAGTCCTTCCAAGCTACAGGTGCCTGATGACATATTCCAAGATGGTTTGCTATCTGTGGCATGTCCAGACAGTCCATCATGGCTTCTTAACCCTTCCTTCTTCAAAGCCAGAACCTTGGATGTAGCCTGTGTCCTTGAGAGCTTCCCATTCCACCTTGGGTGCCCTGCTTCTTTCCGCACATAGCTGTCCACAGAGCTTGTAGTTTTGGAAAGTGCAAAATGAATTTTCCATGCCTGTTTCTTCACCTTCAGCGAGGCACTGCCTTTTCGCTCAGCCTCATTCATGTGTTTCGTGGACTAACATGCCCCTAATTTTGTGAGACGCCCTTCCCTCCTACCCACATTTTAACCCTGCTCACGTCTGCTGGCCTAAGAAAGACACCAGCTGCATGATCCAACGTTGTAGTCATCCACGGTCATTTCTGTATCTTCAGTTGGCACATTCTTTTTTGGCTACAAGTAATTTCTTCTGGATCTGCCCAGAGCTAGTGGGATTTCTGAGACTCCATTCAAGCACTGTGTCCTTGGGATGTGTTTTGCCTAACCCTAACCCAACCCATCCCAACACAGCAGGAGCAAGGGAGGCTTGTGGCTCCCTGCATTCAGACACGTCTGAGATGATGGGAGTCAGAGGGGGTCGCAGGCCTTACCTTGGCCCCTGCTTTGCCCAGGCCAAGTGATGCTTCCCTCTTTTTCCAGTGCCCAGGAGTGAGCTCACCCCTACCAGGGACAAGCTTTCGGTGACCTTTAACTCCTCTGCTGCATGTGTCTCCTTGTCCTCAGTTCAATATGCGTTTCACTTCCAAAAACTGAGCTTGTCTGATCAGATGGGAGGCAGCAACTCTGACACAAACTGTTTCCACTCTTCTTCCTGCTCTGCAAAGTCCACCAAGGCGATTTACCGAAGGCAACTCTCTCTCCTGGCACTGTCATGAAGCTTAAGGGCAGTGATGGCCTATAGTGATATAAGACTTACGGTGGATGCAGAGGGAGGAGAATTTGGGGATGGTGCAGAGCAGAACGTAGGGACTGTATGAAACTTCATATGGGATGTTTAGGGGAATAGACGTAGGAAGGGGAAACGGAGGGATCAGGGGAGGAACAAGCATGGGAAAACAGAAAGAAAAGGGAGAAAAGGGTTCAGTGGCACGTAAGCAGTGACAGGTGTGCTTGCCTGCCTGAGTATTGTGTTTCATCACTGCAATCTGTCCTATGCTCTTATTAAATCGTATTTCCATGGGCATCAAAACATATTGGTGCAACTGTGCTCCCTGTTCCAAGCCTGTGGTTTTGATCAGCTGGTGAAGCTCAGACTGGACCAGCTGCTCAGTAGGACAGGAGATCTTGATCGCCAGTATGGCAAAGCCATGTAAGGTCTGAGGGACTTGAGGGCCTGGGAGGTGGCCACCAAAGACCCATGCTCAGAGACTGTAAGTGCGCGTGCACACATGTGTGGGTGGTTGGCCATCTCCCAGGTGGACCTGCCAGTGCATAGGACAGGCAGGAAGACCCTGGGCAAGGTTTCCCCAGATGTCCCTCTGCAGAACCAGGGATGGGATGAACTGAGGACAAGGAGACACGTGCAGCAGAGGTGTTAAAGGTCACCGAAAGCTTGTCCCTGGTAGGGGTGAGCTCACTCCTGGGCACTGGAAAAAGAGGGAAGCACCACTTGGCCTGGGCAAACCAGGGCCATGCCCTGATTCCTATAGTTCACCAGACTCAGCTACCTCTAAGATAAAACCCCTTCAACCGTGGCTTAAATTAATAGTCTGCTGCCTGAGTCATTTGCCATGTGATGTGTCCTGATTTTTTTTAATGCCTGTGGGTAAGCCTACAATGGGGTCTCTATTTTAGAGGTCTGTGGCATGTTACTTTAGTGTCTGGGCTAGGGGTGGGCTGGAGAGGGTGAGGGCAAGGGTATGATCCTCTGTCTAATAAGAAACTCATTCCCAACCCCAAACAAAGAAGAGGCAAGTCCTTAACATTGAAAAAGTATATTTTTGGATTTCAGTGTAGTGGAAAAGAGGGCCGCTGTCTCTGAGGAATCCCAGCGAGTCAGTGAAGTGGGGCATTGTGCAGCTTACGTACCTCCTTGGGGATATGACAAATGAGGCCAAAGGAGCAGGATAGCTTTTCCATCAGCTTGGAGGTAAATACTACCCTAAGAAACTTCACCTTTCATCACTAATGGTTTTAATGTCTGGCTGAATTTTTTTTCAGCTTCTTGGGTGCTTCCTTGTATATTCAGTCACAGGGCTGAGATTTGGCTAGGAGCTGCTTCCAGCTGCATGAAGACCCACATGTACAGGGTAGGGATGTGGCGTTGATGGAGGGGTGAGCCTGTGGTTCTGTACCCACGTTGCACAATGCACCCCAGTGTCAGCCTCGCAAGTGCCTTCTCACAGCCCCTGCTTCTCACAGGCCACCGAGCCAAACTAGCCTGGCTTGGTGATGGGACTCACCATGCTGGCTGCAGCCCTGCGTCAACCCCCGCAGTGAGGCTGTGCCGGCAGCGGAGACATGGGGTGGTGTGGAGAGTGGACTGCTCTGCCCCTGCTTCTTCTGGGCATCATCCGATAATGCCTCTGGGTCTTGCAAGTGGGAATCTGAAAGCAGGACTCACTCTACTGGAGTTTGCCTGATCTCAGCTCTGCAAAGGCCAGACTCTTCACAGATGCCTTTCTTGCCATTTTGTCTCTGGAATGTTAGTTTACCTCTTCAAGCAGGCGTTCATTACCTACACTAACACTGCCGGTCTTCAGGCAGCAGACAATGCTGTGTGGCTCTGGGGCTGACAAATGCTGAATGCCAGCTGCCTGGGAGAGCTTGGTGAAGCTTTTCCTTGGTTCATAGGAGGTAGTATAAGGAATGGTATGAGTTATCTAGTAATTCTACAACTCTCATAATTTTCTGGTGTTGGCCCTGAATACAGAGAGATCTGGGTTTGTTTTGATTTGTGCTTGAAGAAGAAATAGGGTGGCAGGTGTCATTTTTGGTGCTGGGCTAGAGACCAGAACTCTTTCTTTCTGGCATGAGTAATGAAATCCTGGAGAAGGGGCATAAGTTTTCTCCTTCACTTGACTCACAATTTTATCTTCCTAGGGCAATTATCAGCTGTATCTCTTAACAACATAAGGGGGATCTCTCAGCACTTCTCTAAGTGAGAAGTAGGAACAAGAGTGGTCTTCCCTTGCTCTCAGTTGTTTCTTGCTGTTCAGATGGGGAGGAAAAACCCACTTGTGTGTATAGTACTTCTTCCTTAAATGCATATCGCAGGCCCTAACTAAGGCTGATAGGAGCCCTCTGTAGCTTGTGCATCTGTCCTAGGGTGTCTGCACCGCAGCCCTGCAGCGCATGCTCCTCTTCAAGACGCAAGAGTTGGTTTTCCTTTTTAACTGCAGTCCCTTTTGATCCAGTGGCTGAGGTTATTACGGTCCCTTCACAGCACAGACTCAGGGCAGATTGCCTGTCTCGCCCGAGGGTGCAGGCTATGTGACAAACCCTCCAAGGCTGGCTAGTGAGGGGGTTTCTGTGTAAGCCCAGTAAAGCCAGTCTTCTGCTGTAGTAAAGCAGGAGTGAGTGTGCTCCCGGCTAGACCCTTGGGTGGGAGGAAGCAATAGCAAACATGGCCCATGCAAAGAGGCTGATAATCAAAGAGGGGAAAAAAAATCAAGCGCTTGACATTTTTCTTGTGGGTAGTTTGTCATGCACATGATTTTTGCAGTGTATTTTCACTAATAAAGTCACACTCAGTGAGACTTATTTAGACTGCTGCTCTCTGCAAGGGACGGGTGCTTTCTCTGCTCGGGCTGTGGTCATAGCTCCTCAGTGAAGTGCTGGGCCCTTTCTGCTCTCTCTGCCATGTGTAGCCAATCTGAACCACCTTTTTTTGGTCTCTCTTAGATATTGGGGAGAACAGGGTCTCAGCATCTCTGAGGGATGAGGTTCTCAGCAGAAGAGGCCTCAGAATCAGCCTGATGAATAAATTCATTCCCTTGAGTTTATTGGAGGGAATAAATTCAACAGGCATTACCTTGAAAAAAAAGTTAACACATTGCCGTGGTTGCTTTTGGCGTAGATGCTGTGTGAAAGTCCCTGTCGATTGACTTCTTCCTTTAGACAATGAAGTACAGCTTTTATGGCAGCTGGGTTGAGTCAGCCCTGCTGTCAGCTGCCTAAGGCCTGATGAGCAAGGTTATCTAGGGGTGGCACTCATGTTCCTGGTAGAAGGGAACAAAAGCATTTTCAGTTCATTGCCACATCCTATTGAAGACAAAGGGGGAAATTTTTTTCTGTGCTTTCCCTTCCCAGTCCCTTTCAGGGCACAAGGAACAAGGTGATGTGCTCCCAGCAGCATCTGACTGAAGGAAACTTGTGTTCTTCTTGTGGTGGGGGGAAGAGTTGCTGGAGTAGAGCAGATCTGTTCTCAGTACAGCCAAAACAAAGGATGAACCAATTGTTAGGGGAAACGCATGCTTCCATTGGCTGTACAACTCATTAATGTTTTCCACCAGGACAACCGATACAGCTTGTTGTACGGGGTCTGGCTGGGATGGAGATAATTTTCTTCGTAGCAGCTGGTATGGTGCTGTGATTTAGATTTGTCACAAAACCAGTGCTGATGGTAACACGGGGATGTTTAGTTATGGCTGAGCAGTACTTGCACAGCATCATGGCCTTTTCTGCTCCTCACATCACTCCACCAGCGAGCAGGATGGGGCTGCACAAGACGCTGTGAAGGGACACTGCAAGACCTCACAACAAGAAAGACATTGAGGTGCTGGAGCACTTCCAGACGAGAGCAACAAAGCTAGTGAAGGGTCTTATTTCCTCATAACTGAGGAAACTGGGACTGTTTAGGGAACTGGCATTGTTTAGTCTGGAGAAAAGGAGGCTGAGACCCTATTGCTCTCTACAACTACCTGAAAGGAGGTTGTAGTGAGGTGGAAGTCAGTCTCTTTTCCAATTAGCAAGTGACAGGACAAGAGGAAATGGCCTCAGGTTGAGCCAGGGCAGATTTAGATTGGACATTGGGAAAAACTTCTTCACTGAAAGAATTGTCAAAATATTGGAACAGGCTGCCCAGGGAACTGGTCGAGTCACCTAGAGGTATTTAAAAGATATGTGTAGACATGGTGCTGAGGGACATGGTTTAGTGGTGGTCTTGGTAGTGTTAGGTCAACACTTGGACTCGATGATCTTAAGGGTCCAACCTCAGTGAGTCTGTGATGCAGCTGGAACAGCTGACCTGAACCGATCAAAGGGATATCCCATACCATATGATGTCATGCTCAGCAAGAAAAGCTGGGGGAAGAAGGTGGAAGAGCAGGAGGGGGTGTTCGCAGTTATGGTGTTTGTTTTCCCAAGTTACTGTTACGTGTGAGGAAGCCCTGCTTTCCTGGCAATGGCTGAACACCTGATGGCATTGAGTTGATGGCACTGAGTTGCCATCCCTGGACGTATTCAAAAGATGTGTAGATGTAGTGCTGAGGGACATGGTAGTAACTTGGCAGTGATAGGTTAATGGAAGGACTTGATGATCTTAAAGGTCTCTTCCAGCCATAATGATTTTATGATTCTATGAATGCCTTATTTTGCTTTGCTTGCATGCCCAGCTTTTGCTTTGCCTATTACACTGACTTGATCTCAACCTATGAGTTATCACACTTTTACCCTTCTGATTCTCTTTCCCATCCCACTGAGGGGGAGTGATTGAGCAGCTGGCGGTGCTGAGCTGCAACACTGGGATGAAGCCACAACATTTGTCCACTGGACTTTCTTAAATGGTTTTCAAAGGTGAAGCAGGACAGCTTACTTCAGGTATTCCCAAATACCTTATTGAATGCACTTGGCATTCAGGAACAGAGGCTTTGGGCACTCTTTTTGTAGTCTTTCAGCCTGCCTCAGTGATACACTTAAGATCTTCATTGTGGTAAGCTTGTGAATACTAGCATGCTGATGGTGACGATTGCATTTTTTTCCCATCAGTTGATGAGACAGGCTGACGATAGAGACATGCAGCTGTCCAGGCAACGGGCTGCATGGAATGTCTGTCACTCTGGCAGGAGGACAGTAAAGACAGTACCTGTGTGCCTTGTGACCAGGTGAATGATCTGCTCAGCCTGGTGGCTGAGATTAAGGAAGAAGTGGAAAGACTGAGGAGTGTGAAAGGGAGATTGATTGGTGGAGCCGCACCCTGCCATCCTCAGGGAAAAAGCAGCAGGAGGCTCCACAAGAGGTAGAGGATTCCCTGCCCTCTTGTCACCAGGCAGAAGGAGGGGAACTAGGAGAGGATGGGGGGGGAATGGAAGCAGGTACCTGCTTTGGGCAGCAGGAGAGTCCCCTCCAGACCCCCATGCCCCCCCAGGTGCCTGTACAGAACAGATATGGGCCTCTGGAGATAGATGAGGAGGGAACTAAGAATACTGATAAAGCCCCATCCAGGGAGTCGCCAAAGCAGCCAGCTCCACGCATTAAGACTGCTTCTGTAAAGAGCAGGAGGAGGGCAATAGTCATAGGGGGGTCCATTCTGAGGGGAACTGAGGGTCCCGTATGCAGGCCGGACCCCTCCCACAGAGAGGTCTGCTGCCTCCCTGGGGCCGTGTTAAGGACATAGCCAGGAAGCTTCCTGGCCTGATATGGCCCTCGATTATTACCCTCTTTTGATCTTACAGGCAGACAGTGAGGAGCTGGAGAGTAGAAGTCTGAGGGCAATGAAGAAAGATTTCAGGGCCTTGGGATGCTTGTCAAGGGTTCGGAGGCACAAATTGTGTTCTCCTCTGCCCTTCCAGTTTTGGGGTCTGATGGATGACTGAACAAGAAAATCGGACAGACCAACACCTGACTCCAAAACTGGTGCCACGAGCAGGGCTTTGGGTTCAGTGATCATAGTTTGATCTGCAGGACACTGGGCCTGCTCGCTAAGAATGGGAAAACCCTATCCCAAAAGGGGAAAAGGGTACGAGGCCAAGAGTTAGCAAGGCTCATGGACAGGGCTTTAAACTAGAATCGAAGGGGGAAGGGGATTAAACCAGGCCCACTAGTAATGAGCCTAGGGATAAAGGGCCAAGGATGGGGGCAAAATCGGTAGCCCAGCTCAAGTGCATCTACACGAATGCACGTAGCCTGGGCAACAAACGGGATGAGCTGGAAGCCATTGTGCAGCAGGACACCTATGATGTAGTTGCCATCATGGAAACGTGATGGGATGACTGTCACGACTGGAATGCTGCAATGAATGGCTATAAGCTCTTTAGAAGGGACAGGCGAGGAAGGAGAGGTGGGGGTGTGGCTCTGTACATTAGGGAGTGTTTTGATTGTAAGACCTGGACAGGCTGGATCGGTGGTCCAAGGCCAGCTGTATGAGGTTTAATAAGGCCAAGTGCCGGGTCCTGCATTTCGGTCACAACAACCCCAAGCAACACTACAGGCTTGGGGGAGAGTGGCTGGAAAGCTGCCCCGCAGAAAAGGACCTGGGGGTGCTGGTGGACGGTCAGCTGAATATGAGCCAGCAGTGTGCCCAGGTGGCCAAGAAGGCCAACAGCACTCTGGCTTGTATCAGGAATAGCGTGGCCAGCAAGAGCAGGGAAGTGATCATGCCTCTGTACTCGGCACTGGTGGGGCCTCACCTTGAGTACTGTGTCCAGTTCTGGGCCCCGCTGTACAAGAGGGACATTGAGGTGCTGGAGCGTGTCCAGAGGAGAGCTACCAGGCTGGTGAGGGGTCTGGAGACCAGGTCATATGAGGAGAGGCTGAGGGAGCTGGGCATGTTTAGCTTGGAGAAGAGGAGGCTGAGGGGAGACCTCATTCCCCTCTACAACTACCTGAAGGGATGTTGTAGAGAGGTGGGGCTTGGCCTCTTCTCCCAGGTGGATAATGACAGGACCAGAGGAAATGGCCTGAAGTTGCGGCAGGGGAGGTTTAGATTAGATATTAAGAAGAATGACTTTACTGAAGGAGTGGTCAGGCACTGGAACAGCCTGCCCAGGGAGGGGGTTGAGTCACCATCCCTAGAGGTATTTAAGAAATGTCTAGATGTGGCACTTCAGGGCATGCTCTAGTGGCGGAGTCTGTAGGTTGTTTGGTTGGACTCGATGATCTCAAAGGTCCCTTCCAACCATGAAGATTCTGTGGTTCTATGATAGTTTAGTAAGTTGCCGCATTTACAGACTTTGATTTTCTCTTTTTCACTTCTCTTGTTTCATGATTTTGGAGTTGCTAATTTTTCTGACACGCAGATGTGGTTTGATCAAACCCATAGGCCTGATGGAAGTGTCTCAGTCACTGAGAAACCTCTTGTAGTTCATCCGAACTAAGAGAATTCACCATTAAATGGAAATACTGCAAAAACTGCACATGCACTGAGTAATGCTCGTCTAGAGAATAATGCGTCCCTTTGGGGGAGGGAAGAAGGAAGTCAGACCAAAGAAGGAGCTCACTGCCTTGCTGAGAAACAGAGGGAGTAGGAGCACCTGACATGAGAGTTTTTGAGACTGTGATAAGCTTGGCTGGAGGTGATGGAGCCAATTCAATCACACCAAACTCAATAGGAAGATTACACAGAAGATGAAAAAATACAGAAGAAAATGGATCACAGCTGAAAATAGGGAGACAAAAACTGTATGGATAGCCAAAATGAGGAGGTTTGTTGGGGTATTTTCATTTGTTTGTTTGTTTGTTTTTTCTTCTTTTAGTTCCTTGCTTAAAAGCGACTTTGTAAAGCTTTAGCTAGAGTGAAAAGGTATCTTAAAATTGTACCTGAGAGCCACTAGTGTGTCAGGGCTGTTCTTTGGTGTGGACATAACTTCATTTCTACAGGGGAACTTGGTAGTGGGTGGCTGGTGGCAGGAATGGAGGATGAGGAGCATCCTTAGGGGCCCGTTATTTACCTGAAAGCTGGGTTTACACATGACTCAAAAGTCTTCTCTGGCTGAGCACCATTTAGCTGTTTATATCCAGTTCGTGTCTTTCATCGATCTTTTCTACAATGTTGAAGACACACAGCTTTTGAAGTTGTCCTCCAGTGGTCCCTGCAGAGTGGGTTTATTAAACCACTGACAAACTGGTTTCTTTTGTGTCCACCTTTACTTTTGTCCCAATGAGTTTTTTTTTCCCTGTTTGTTACTTAAGTGAATAGTAACTCAGCAGTACTTATATAATGAGTTGTCTGTGATGTTGTGTGGTTGTGTGAGGTCTGAAGGGTTTATTTTTGGCAGGAATTGGAATTTATGGAAAGCTTATTTTGTGGTACAAAATGTCAATCTGTGCTTCTGAACTGGGAGCAGCAGCTGTCCTTGCAAAGTCACTAATCTGGTCACGTGGAGTCTCGAATTTAAAACAAAGCAAATGACCTGCTTCAGTTCTCACAAGCTTGTACATGCTATTTGAAAAGCCTATTTTTTAAGACTTCAACATTACTAACCAGGCAGCCAGTCTCAGGACATCATTTACCATCCATAAGCTTACAGCCCATGAACCACATACATATCATTCCAAATGAAATTTGCCTTCTGGTTTTGCTGTGAGCACTTTCTCATCTCTCCATGTGAGTATCAAATGTGCTTGTGGCGCATGGCAGAGTCAGAGGGGAATGATCTGATCAGATACAGAGTCTCTTTTAGTCCAGGTTTCCATTGGCTCTGCGTGTGTATCTTCCAGGCTCTAGTAATGGCCACACGGGTGAAAAAAATCCCATTTATACTCTCTGTGCTGGGGAACGCAATTGCTTGTGAGCAATTCCGAGGTCATGAGCAAATTGCAGCGTAAGTGCATCTTCTTTGCCCATGGGTTTCTTAATGTTTCCAGCACGAATCCAAAACATCGCCCCATAGGAGCTAGTAGGAAGAAAATTAACTCCATCCCAGCCAACACCTGCACAGCTCCGCGGAACAAGAGAGGATTTTGATGCTGGGAGAAATGATGACTCGCCAGCTTTGCGGAGCATGGGTGCCTTTGTGTGCCCTGAGATGTCTCAGGAGGGGCTAAAGCTTCTCTCCTCCTCCCCTCTGGGCTTTGTGGTCTGGCGGCGCAGCTGGGGCTTTGTTGCCAGAACAGCCTGGGTCCGCGGGTGCTGTCCTGCAGGCAGCAGCAGAGGCCGGGAGGGACACTGTCTGCTCGGCCCACTCAGGGTGGTCCCCATGGGAAGAACACCATGGGACAGGGCTTGTTATTCCAGCTTTATTAAAAACAAAGAATTATTCAAATCTATGGCCCTTTTCCAGAGGATTCTTTCACTTCTCCATGGCTCAGCCGAGCCAGCAGCACAGCGACCGCAGGCTCCATCCTCGTGTTCTCACGCGTTTTGTCAGGTTGAAGACGGTCTGAGCTGCCAGGGAGCTGACCAAGCGCTCCCTGTCTCTCCTCAAGGGCAAGAGGGCTGCAAGAGAAGGAAGGCGAGCAGACATGAACCCCCACTGCCTGCAGAGACCTCCTCCATCCAGACCGTGCCACCCCACTCATCTCTTTCCCTGGCCAGGAGGAGCAGGTGAGACAAACAGACCAGCTGGAAGCCGTTGCTGAGGAATGCCCCCTGTGGCCCTGACGTGTTCCTCTTGCCCCTGAAGCAGTTCCCTGGAGCAGGGTTAGGCATGGCGGCACCCTGCCCAGGCTCTGTCCCCTGCCCCACCAGCCCCGGCCAGCACAGCACTGCCCCTACTCACCGTTGCAGACATGCCACACCTTGGTCTGACTTAGGTTCCTCAGGTGCTGCATGGCAAGCCCTAGGCACAGAATTCGTGTCAGAGCTCTGCTCCCCAGCACACGCCCGGCAGCACGGCCCCTGGCCCTGCCAGCTCGGGGCTGCACGCCCTCCTGCCCCCCAGCAGGGCTGAGCCCAGGGAACGACAGCACCCAAGGGCAGTGGGACTGAGCAAGGCTCCCAGCGAGCCCACCTGCATGGTGGGCCCTGCAGAGGGCAGCCAGGGCTCGGGCACCACAGGGCTGCCCCTCACTGCCAGTGCAGCGGTGGGGACAGGGGCCTGGCTGCCAAAAGAGGGACGCCGGGGGATGTGGCTCACCGATGAACCTGACAGCCGCCTCTCGCAAGGTGGCCTGAGCGTTGTGCAGGTACAGCAGGCTCTGGAACAGATAGTCTTCCGCCCTGCTCCTGTCATGCACTAACTGCAGAGAGCACAAGGGAACGGGGCTGGCACAGACCCTCGGCAGCCATCTGGAGCAGCCCCTCCTACGAGCACCCCCCCTTCCCTCCCCGGCGCTTCCCGTCTCCCAGCCAGGAGCCCTGTGGGGCTCAGACAGAGGGAGCATCAGGCAGAGGGGGCCCGAGGACAGCGAGACTCCTCTGTCCCACTGCCAGGGCCCAGATGGGCAGGGGTCTCCTTCAGCAGCCCGGGGGCAGGGAGGGGAGAGGGGCCTGGAGAAGAGCCCTTGGGGGCTCCACGCTTGAGGGCAGGGAAGGAGGATGCAGCTTCAGGCTGAGTGCTCCGTGCAGGAGCAGAGGCAGAGTTGCACAGCGCAGCCCACGGGCAGCTGGAGCAGCCCTTGTCCACCCGGCCCTGGGGCATGGGGCTTGTCCTCACCAAGAACTCTCCGATCAGGTGCATCTGGTTTGTCTTGGCCAGGTGGCTGAGCTTCCTCCACCCCAGGAACTCGGCACAGGCGAGGAGGGCGTCCCTAGAGGCCTGCAGAGAAGCAGAGGCTGGGAGATGGCACCAGAGCCCAGGGAAGGAGAGCTGGCATGCTCCTCCTCTTGTCCAGGCTGCGAGCCTTTCCCAGCCCCTTATGGGAAGAGGCAGCGGGGCACCGAGGCTGAACTGGGTTCAGTGCCCAGGGCAGGGACACGGGACAGCCACCGCCTTGGGTATGTCACGCTGCCGGCCAGCAGAAGAGAGATCCTCACGAGCTGCTGAGCTGCCGCCAGGGCTGGGGGCAAAGTGAAGGGCAAAGGAGCTGTGGGCCTGGGCTGTAGGCAGTGAGGGCAGGAGTGCCAGAGACAGCGGGGCAGGACAGGGCCAGCAGCACCTCCCACGGGCATCCCCCAGCAGGATGCTTGGCTGCCCAGCTGGGGCTGCCCCAGCTCCTTCACGGCCAGGCTCAGGGTGGGCAGAGCTTTGATGCGGGGATGCAGGGCCAGTCCGCTGCTGGACTGCGGTGTCAGCACGCCCTTCCCCGTGACACTGGTCACTGGTCACTGTACCTGTGCCACGCTCTCGATCTCGTCAGTCATGTGGAGGAAGAGCGGGAGCAGGACCTTCTGCACTTTCTTCTTCATCTTTTTCTTGTTTGTCCGCACCACGGCCTTCATCACATCTTTGAAGAGGCTGATGGAGAGCTCCCGCACCTGGCTGGACTCCTGGTAGGGAGGAGCACAGGGGGACTTCATCAACAGCCGCTCCCTGCCCACGGTGAGCAAGGGCGTTAGCGTGGCTGATGTGAGGGGAACTGCTCTGCTCTGGGCTCGGATCCCGAACACAGGAGCTGTGGGCCCGCTGTGCAGCTGAGGCTGAATGGCCCCAGAGCCCTGAAAGGCCAGGCGAGAGGAGCGAGGAGGGCAGCCCTGCCCGAGTGCTGCCCACCGGGCTGGGCTGAGGAGCAGCTGTCTGTGCAGAGCGCCCATCTGTAGGGCTGAGGGGCCCACGGCAGCCTTACATCATCAAAGAGGGGTGGGAGCTTCTCCGCCAGCTGCACAGCAATGAGGCTGGCCTCCTCAGTCTTCATGTCACCCATCACGGTCCTGAGGAATACCAGGGCCTTCACCTTGGCATCAGCGTTGGCATCCTGCAGGTTCTCCATGATGTCTGACAGCAGGACCTGCATTTTTGTTGCCTGTATGAAACACACAGTTTCCTTAGGATGAAGTGGTGAAAGGCACCCTGGCAAAAATGCACTGGTTGCTAAGCACCAGCCTCCCGTGCGGCTTCCCAGCAGGTGGCACAGGAGTCACTGCGGCAGCCTCCTGGCCGGCACTGGCCACTGATGGCATGCAGGGAGAGCAGGAGGAAGGGAAGGGATTGCGGGAGAGCAGCGGCCCCTTACTCAGCCATGCCCTTTACCGACCAGGCGGAAGGGGCAGATGGACTGGTAACCCTCTGTGCCTGGAGGGCTCCCCAGGCACCCACCAGCCCCCTCCGTAGCAGGGAGGGTGACTGGAGCTGACACCCCACCTTCTGACTCCCAGCTGAGGCCAAGCCACCGCATCACCCACTGCCCCAGGCCCCAGCTGCCAACATGGCTCCGCTTGGCTACACCTTGCTCACCATCTTAGGTTTTTTCAAAAGCGTGATGAGGACACTGAGCACCAGCGAGAGCATCACTGAGCTTGGATGCCTCAGGTACCTCTGGGCTCTGTACAGGGCAGCAAACTCCTCGGCGTCAATGTCAGTGTAGAGCAGCAGCTAAAACAAAGACAGCGGTTAGAGAGCAGCAGAGCCCGTGTGGCTCCCTCCGCCACGCTGGCACGAAGGAGGTATGACCTGCCAGCGGTGGCAATCATCTCCTCTCCCCAGACTTGAAGCCGCCTCAGGCTGTGCAGAGGCCATGCCTCTGCCCCAGGCCCAGCACCTGGCCTGGCTCTGGCTTCTGCCCCTTTCTCTGCCCCAGGTTTGCGGGCTGCAGAGCAGGGCGGGGGGAAGCAGAGCGCTGCCCGGGTAGGCGCAGGCTTTGTGTTTGTGCATCGGGGCCAAAAGGGCCCGAGGCGGCCCCAAGAGTGTGGCAGGGGGTCTGGCTGTTGCTGGGCAAGACCCTGCTGGCCCTAAGGGGCTGTGTCCGTCTGTACGGGGGGAGGTGGCCATTTGGAGGCAGACAGGAGGGAAAGGCTCCGTGCCCGGTTCCCTGGGGAGGCAGGCGCAGCCCTGAGGATGAGCATGGTCACTCACAGCCAAGGGATAGATGCAGGCGTCCTCCGTGGCACAGCTGAACACCTTGCGCACCCGCTGGTCCTGGAGCACGCTGAGCAGCTCCGTCAAGACGCTCCACAAAGTCCAAGGCACGGAGATCATCACCTCCCACATGGCCAGGGCAGCGCTGCAGACCCAGAGCGCTGGGTCAGCAGAGCTGCCTCGGCCACTGTGCCGTGCCTGGGCCAGCCTCTCCGGGCCCTGGCTGTGCTGCAGCCCTGGCCCTTTCGCTTGGGGTGTGCGGGGGCCCTGACCGGGCAGGCGGGAGGGGGCTGTGGTGGTGTTCCCCCTGGGGCTGGGAGGAGCGTGGTGGTGGGGCTCTGGCTTGGCCAGCTCTGGCTGCTGCAGGCCTGGTGACCCACTGGTTCTGGGAAGCGTGGTGGGATGGAGGGCCCTGCTCCTCGGGGATGTCCTGCAATATTCCTTGGGTCTGGCAGCCAGAGAGTCCCCGCGTCCCTCTCCCCACAGGGCACAAGCCCTCAAGGCTGTCGGGGCTAGTACCTGTCACAGGTTGGCGAGATCTTCAGCAGGCTCCTGACCACTTCTCTGGGGCGCCACTCGGTCATTCGGAGGAGAAGTGAGTCCAGGCTGTGCCGGGCTGGCTCCGTGCAGATGCACTCCACGTTTTTGTGGATGTACCTCATGAACTTTGGCACCTGGAGAGGACACAGGTGAGGATGGTGCGGCCAGTGGAGTGCAGCCATTTCTCCAGCTGCCACTGAAACTGCTGCCCTTCCCATCCCTCTCTGTTGCCTTGCAAAGGCTTCAGGTGCCCGAGAGAGCTGGCTTAGGGAAGGAGGGAAGAGCAAGGCCTGGCAGGGCTCACGGGCAGGGCAGTCGAGCCACAGGGCACTTACGTCCGTCAGCCAGTAGCCAGGGTCTAGCACAACCATGTCCAGGATGTTGCTGCCCATCTGCCTGTCAGAGATGTCATCTGCTGTCAAGGCCTCGATTGCAATGAGGACAATGCATGTCGCCTGAGAAGGCTCAAGGTGTAGTCCAAACACCTACGGGAGGAAGGAAGGGAGGGAAGCCGTGTCATGCCAAGCACCCTGCCGGTGCTGCTAGACTGAGCACCCGAGGAGCTCTGGTGACAGATGCCCGGCAGTGCTGTCAGCAGTGCCCGCAGAAAAGGTGGCAGCAGGGGCTGGAGTCTCTGCAGGGCAGAGCATGAGAGCAGAGGGTCCCCAGGGTGAGGGAGGAGGCTTGGGCTCATGGGCATAGTGTGCTGGCCCGAGAGAGAACCAGGGCTCGCTGCTGCTGAGGAGGGCTGGAGCTGCTGCTGGGACACTGGAGTGCCGCCCTCACATAGTCCCTGCATGGGGACAGCAGGAACCCTCTCACCGGGGACAGGGAGGCCACGCGAGACCCACTGATTGTGGATCCCCTTGCTCACACAAGCCTCCTGCTGGTGACACGGAGAAGAGTCCCAGGGAGAGGGCAGCTCGTTACCGTGGTCGACTCGCTGCTGTCAAGCGAAGAAAGCGAGCAGCTGCTCTCGGAATCCCATCCTGGGTCGAGCTCTGGATGCTCTGGATTCTCCTCTGGCAGTGTCTCGCCTACAAGGAGGGGAAACAGAGAAGAGTCAGCAGGACACAGCATCTTTGCCAACAAGCTTCCCAAAGGGTGAAAAGAGCTTTAAGCTCGGCACAGCTGAGGAGGAGGCTGTGCTGGGGAGGGCTCCCAGCCCTGAGCGGCCCTGGCATTCAAGCACCGCTTTGCCCCCTGCCCGTGGGACCCCTGCTGCCAGTTTGCTGTGGAAACAGGATTCCGGCATCGAGGCGGTCGCGCTTGCTGGCCCTGCCAGTCCCGGAGGGGCTCCTCACTCACCGATCTGCAGCGGCTGGAGCATGGTCACCTCGTAGGCCTCCGCTGGAGACCTGGTCTCCCGGGGAGCCACCACCTCCTCCCAGGCCACCCTGGGGCTGCTAGGGGCTCTCTGCGCCATCCTGCCAAACGGAGGGAAAGCGTGGGGGAGAGGGGAGGGCAGCTTAAGGGAAACACCTCAGTGCCGTGGGGCTACTGAGGGTGGCGGGGAAAGACGTGGGCTTGCGCTTGGAGTCTCCTCGCCAGCTCCGCACTCCCGCCCTGTCCCGTCGCCGTCCTGCCGGACACTGCAGGGCCGCGGCCACGCTGGCTTTCTATGGTGCTGTGGGGTGTCACAGAGTGATGTCACAAAGGGCCCCACTGAGACCCGCTGCCCCGGTCGGGAGGGGCAGGGTGTCCACTTTGTGGGGGGCAGGGAGCCAGCTCACCATTGGCCCATGGGTCCTCTCCTCTGCCCTTATGTCCCCTCAGGACCTTTCTGTACTCTCTGGCTCGTCCCAGAGCCGTGTGCTCACACAGCCCGGTGTGGCGCCAGGACCTCCCTGGGAGACCCCTGCTTCTCCCCATCCGTGTAGTGCTCTCTTCACATCTCTATAGTTCCTGGCCTCTCACAATTACATCCTTTCCCCCACTCCGATAACCTTGTTCTGTACCAGGAAGCAAAAGATGTTTACGCCTGCTCCTCTCCTCCCATCGCTGGTTGGGGATACAATTGTTGATGGGCCTCTTACAGTGTGTGTCGCTCACCAGATGCTGTCAGAACAGGAAATGCGAAAGGAATATCCTCTCTCTTTTCTACGCTGGCTTAAAATCTTTCATCAATGCCTTCACCTACAGCCTAAGAGACAGAGAGCTCGAGGAGTCATTCAGAAAACTAGTTGGCCTGGGGTGAAACTGGGGAGACCATACCGGTAAAACCTACCGGGCAAAAGACTGGAAAACAGACCGTCAGGATAAAAGGGAAAAAGAGGGCGCCCTGGTTCCGGTGGGGACAGGGTTAATTCTCCCCAGGCTCTGGCAGGGACACAGGTATTCCATCCCATGTGAGCCATGCCCGATCTGTAGCCAGGAGCTGCCGGGGGAGGGGCAGGAAGTGGCCTCTTGGGAGCGGGCTGGGGCACCCTGGGTCCGGTCGGTGAGCGCTGGTTCCGTAATCGTGTTTGTACATTCCTCTGTCCGCGTTACTGTTGTTGTTTTCTTGTTCCCTTTGCTGTTCTGTTAAACTGCCTTTGTCTCAACCCACGAGCTTTGCCTTTTTCTTCCGATTCTTCCCCGTGGTGGGGGGAGTTTGAGAGAGCGGCGGGTGGTTCTTTGTTGCCATCTGAGGCCAAGCCACGACAGAGGGCCTAGAAGGTTCAGCTGAAAATAGCCGGGGGTGCCTGGGGGTGCGAGTCCAGCAGCCCTGTACCTGCCAGCACAGCAGGACGAGAGACCTGTTGCCCTGCCTGCACTGCCTGGCTTTGACCAGCTCCTGGAGTCAGGCAGACCTGGAGTGCTCCCCAACATCAGCAAAGCGGCACCCTGGAGAGGACAGAGGAGGGATCAAACCTCGCCAGCCAACAGTTCTGTTGCTGTCTGAGGCCAAACCACGACACACGTCATCTGCATCTCTTCCTCATCTGTTTTCGGCCGGCCCGAAAACAGGATCTTTGGTTGTCTCCGCTCCAGCAAAAGCAAAGGATTTGGAATAATGATACAAACAAGTTTCAGAGAAAGCAGGAGAGCGGAAGAGGCAGAAACGGTGCTGTGTCTCCCTGACCTGGCAATTCAAAGGAACTTTCAAGGATTTTTTCTTTTTTCTTTTCAATCGCTGCCAAGCACCAGTGAAAAAACAAACACCTGCGCTTTCAGTAGAACTGAAAACAACAAGGCTCTTGAGTCTAATTACTCTTTTTCCCAGCACCCATTTGTTTGGGGTTTTTGTTCTAAAACCTCAGTGAGCTCTGATGTGGGAATAGCAAACCGTCCCCTCCTCATCTGTAGAAAGAATGGTACATTGAAGGAAAACTGTTCGTATAAGCTCTAAATGACATGTTTCCACTGTCAAAGGTTATAACACTTTTTAACTTCTTCGCCATCCTCGTCTTCTTTCCCTTCCCTTTCTTCTGATGGCACTATGACTACCATACCTCAACATAGTACTCACGCAAATCATATGTGGGAAAGTAACGGAAGATGGGTGAGGAGGACTGCAAATACGCTCCAGTGACTCGCACCTGGGGCGCGAGGAGGAGGAGGAGGAGACATTCCCCATGTCTGTGGGAGAACACAGGTCACCTGAGGGAACGGGTTTTGAGTGCATTTAGGGGACTCTGGCCAATGGGTTGTGGGGCCAAGTGGGCTATGTCCAGCCGCAGGTCGTACACCTACCCCACTCTGTGTTCACCGAGGGGGAGCCTGGGGGCTGTATTTGCAGTTCGCGTGCGCACGCGCATGTGTGTCCCAGTTTCCTCCCCACCCCAAAGTGTCCCTCTCATACCCTCAGTTTCCCCCAACACCACACCGTAATCCAGGAGGAAGAGGTGCTGCGTCCTCCCCCTCCCCAACACCCTTCAGGCCACTGCAGGGTCACTTGGGCTGCGGGCAGGGGATGTGATGGCAGGCGGACCCACAGCAAGCATCACCCCCACCCACCCTCCTCCACCCCACCACCATCCCGGTGGCCTCACCCTCACCTCCTCATCACTGTCGGGCGGACGCCGGTGGCGATGGCATCCAGAAGCCCCGGGGCCCATGGCTGCTGTCCAGTGGCACGGCAAGGGCATACTGACTCTCGGGGAGGCGGTGGCTCCCTCGGAGATGGGGGTTTCCAGAAGACGGGGGCAGCTGAGGGGAGGGAGGGCTGGGAGGGGGGGAAGAGGGGCCTCAGGCCTGGGCCGGGGGCTGCTGGGCCTCGGGGCAGGCCCCACGGGCGCCACGGCGAAGCTGGGCCTGGCCACCAGTGGAGCCCGCCTTCTTCCCCCCTCAGTCTCCGCCCTCATAGGTCGGGAGCGCTGTCAGTCTCCTCCCCTGAGGTGCTACTGCCGCTGATTGGCCCCAGGTGGGCAGGCTGCTGGGCTGCAGTGCCCGCCCTTCATCTCTGATTGGCCATCTGGGCTGTCACTCTGCCCTGGTGTCAGGCCCACCCTCCCCTGCGGTGATGCTCTCTCTTATTGGCTGCCTGAGGCGTCGCTCCCCTCCCGCACACCAGTGCCCGCCCTGCCCTCCAGGGATGTTTCCTCTGATTGGCTGCCTGCTTCCAGTCAATCGCATGCCTTGCCCCTCCTCCCCTGAGGCCATTGGCTGTCCCGGGCTGCTGCCTCCCCTCCTGGGCGGGCGCTGCCAGGTGACCGGCTCCGCCTTCAGGGGTTGGACCCGCCCCAGGGCCTGTGGGCCTTGAGGAAAGGCCGTAGGAGGCGGGTGGGGGCCCTCAACGTGAGGATTTTGGCCGAGAAAAGGGGGCTTTGGGCACGCAAAGGTGGGCTAGATGCGAACAATGGCGCTTTGGACCCTGAAAACGAGGGGGACCGACCTCTTGGTTCCGGCCTGAGCGGGCTTTGGTGCCCAGGAACTGCCCGCAAGACACCACCTCTCCTGTCCGGAGGGAGCAGCGTGAGGGGTGGAGCCCAAAGGCACGGGCCAAATGGACTCCGTGGGCATTTTGTGGACTTTTTATGGACGTTTTACAGGGGTGCTCCGTCGACTGAGGGAGTGCTGCCTGTGCGTTCTGTCAAAAGGGTGGGAAGGGGAGCGGTGGCTCCTGAGGATGCAGTGGATGGTGCGGGACCTGGGCCTGACGTTCGTGGTGTGGAGTGAGGGGTGGAGAAAGGACTGCCGTGGTTTGCCGCCGGCCGGTAACTGAGCTCCAGACAGGCGGTCGCTCACTGCCCCCAGCGGGACGGGGGAGAGAATCGGAGGGGTGAAAGTGAGACAGCTGGTGGGTTGAGGTAAAAACCGTTTAAGGATTGAAGAAACAAGATAGCAGCAGTAACAATAAATTGTGATGAACAAGGAAATAACACAGAGAGAGAACTAAACCCTGAGACAGACAAGCGATGCAAAGGAAAGCACTTGCTCACCACCAACAAACCGATGCCTGAGCAGCAGCCCCCCACCAGCCTCCCCCCAGGTTTGTCACTGAGCACGACATCATGTGGCACGGAATGTCCCTTTGGTCAGCTGGGGTCAGCACTATATCATATATCATATGGCTGCACTGCTCGGCCATAATGAAAACATCCCTGTGTGATCAACACTGTTTCCAGCACGAATCCAAAACATCGCCCCATAGGAGCTAGTAGGAAGAAAATTAACTCCATCCCAGCCAACACCTGCACAGCTCCGCGGAACAAGAGAGGATTTTGATGCTGGGAGAAATGATGACTTGCCAGCTTTGCGGAGCATGGGTGCCTTTGCGTGCCCTGAGATGTCTCAGGAGGGGCTAAAGCTTCTCTCCTCCTCCCCTCTGGGCTTTGTGGTCTGGCGGCGCAGCTGGGGCTTTGTTGCCAGAACAGCCTGGGTCCGCGGGTGCTGTCCTGCAGGCAGCAGCAGAGGCCGGGAGGGACAGGGTGGTCCCCATGGGAAGAACACCATGGGACAGGGCTTGTTATTCCAGCTTTATTAAAAACAAAGAATTATTCAAATCTATGGCCCTTTTCCAGAGGATTCTTTCACTTCTCCATGGCTCAGCCGAGCCAGCAGCACAGCGACCGCAGGCTCCATCCTCGTGTTCTCACGCGTTTTGTCAGGTTGAAGACGGTCTGAGCTGCCAGGGAGCTGACCAAGCGCTCCCTGTCTCTCCTCAAGGGCAAGAGGGCTGCAAGAGAAGGAAGGCGAGCAGACATGAACCCCCACTGCCTGCAGAGACCTCCTCCATCCAGACCGTGCCACCCCACTCATCTCTTTCCCTGGCCAGGAGGAGCAGGTGAGACAAACAGACCAGCTGGAAGCCGTTGCTGAGGAATGCCCCCTGTGGCCCTGACGTGTTCCTCTTGCCCCTGAAGCAGTTCCCTGGAGCAGGGTTAGGCATGGCGGCACCCTGCCCAGGCTCTGTCCCCTGCCCCACCAGCCCCGGCCAGCACAGCACTGCCCCTACTCACCGTTGCAGACATGCCACACCTTGGTCTGACTTAGGTTCCTCAGGTGCTGCATGGCAAGCCCTAGGCACAGAATTCGTGTCAGAGCTCTGCTCCCCAGCACACGCCCGGCAGCACGGCCCCTGGCCCTGCCAGCTCGGGGCTGCACGCCCTCCTGCCCCCCAGCAGGGCTGAGCCCAGGGAACGACAGCACCCAAGGGCAGTGGGACTGAGCAAGGCTCCCAGCGAGCCCACCTGCATGGTGGGCCCTGCAGAGGGCAGCCAGGGCTCGGGCACCACAGGGCTGCCCCTCACTGCCAGTGCAGCGGTGGGGACAGGGGCCTGGCTGCCAAAAGAGGGACGCCGGGGGATGTGGCTCACCGATGAACCTGACAGCCGCCTCTCGCAAGGTGGCCTGAGCGTTGTGCAGGTACAGCAGGCTCTGGAACAGATAGTCTTCCGCCCTGCTCCTGTCATGCACTAACTGCAGAGAGCACAAGGGAACGGGGCTGGCACAGACCCTCGGCAGCCATCTGGAGCAGCCCCTCCTACGAGCACCCCCCCTTCCCTCCCCGGCGCTTCCCGTCTCCCAGCCAGGAGCCCTGTGGGGCTCAGACAGAGGGAGCATCAGGCAGAGGGGGCCCGAGGACAGCGAGACTCCTCTGTCCCACTGCCAGGGCCCAGATGGGCAGGGGTCTCCTTCAGCAGCCCGGGGGCAGGGAGGGGAGAGGGGCCTGGAGAAGAGCCCTTGGGGGCTCCACGCTTGAGGGCAGGGAAGGAGGATGCAGCTTCAGGCTGAGTGCTCCGTGCAGGAGCAGAGGCAGAGTTGCACAGCGCAGCCCACGGGCAGCTGGAGCAGCCCTTGTCCACCCGGCCCTGGGGCATGGGGCTTGTCCTCACCAAGAACTCTCCGATCAGGTGCATCTGGTTTGTCTTGGCCAGGTGGCTGAGCTTCCTCCACCCCAGGAACTCGGCACAGGCGAGGAGGGCGTCCCTAGAGGCCTGCAGAGAAGCAGAGGCTGGGAGATGGCACCAGAGCCCAGGGAAGGAGAGCTGGCATGCTCCTCCTCTTGTCCAGGCTGCGAGCCTTTCCCAGCCCCTTATGGGAAGAGGCAGCGGGGCACCGAGGCTGAACTGGGTTCAGTGCCCAGGGCAGGGACACGGGACAGCCACCGCCTTGGGTATGTCACGCTGCCGGCCAGCAGAAGAGAGATCCTCACGAGCTGCTGAGCTGCCGCCAGGGCTGGGGGCAAAGTGAAGGGCAAAGGAGCTGTGGGCCTGGGCTGTAGGCAGTGAGGGCGGGAGTGCCAGAGACAGCGGGGCAGGACAGGGCCAGCAGCACCTCCCACGGGCATCCCCCAGCAGGATGCTTGGCTGCCCAGCTGGGGCTGCCCCAGCTCCTTCACAGCCAGGCTCAGGGTGGGCAGAGCTTTGATGCGGGGATGCAGGGCCAGTCTGCTGCTGGACTGCGGTGTCAGCACGCCCTTCCCCGTGACACTGGTCACTGGTCACTGTACCTGTGCCACGCTCTCGATCTCGTCAGTCATGTGGAGGAAGAGCGGGAGCAGGACCTTCTGCACTTTCTTCTTCATCTTTTTCTTGTTTGTCCGCACCACGGCCTTCATCACATCTTTGAAGAGGCTGATGGAGAGCTCCCGCACCTGGCTGGACTCCTGGTAGGGAGGAGCACAGGGGGACTTCATCAACAGCCGCTCCCTGCCCACGGTGAGCAAGGGCGTTAGCGTGGCTGATGTGAGGGGAACTGCTCTGCTCTGGGCTCGGATCCCGAACACAGGAGCTGTGGGCCCGCTGTGCAGCTGAGGCTGAATGGCCCCAGAGCCCTGAAAGGCCAGGCGAGAGGAGCGAGGAGGGCAGCCCTGCCCGAGTGCTGCCCACCGGGCTGGGCTGAGGAGCAGCTGTCTGTGCAGAGCGCCCATCTGTAGGGCTGAGGGGCCCACGGCAGCCTTACATCATCAAAGAGGGGTGGGAGCTTCTCCGCCAGCTGCACAGCAATGAGGCTGGCCTCCTCAGTCTTCATGTCACCCATCACGGTCCTGAGGAATACCAGGGCCTTCACCTTGGCATCAGCGTTGGCATCCTGCAGGTTCTCCATGATGTCTGACAGCAGGACCTGCATTTTTGTTGCCTGTATGAAACACACAGTTTCCTTAGGATGAAGTGGTGAAAGGCCACCCTGGCAAAAATGCACTGGTTGCTAAGCACCAGCCTCCCGTGCGGCTTCCCAGCAGGTGGCACAGGAGTCACTGCGGCAGCCTCCTGGCCGGCACTGGCCACTGATGGCATGCAGGGAGAGCAGGAGGAAGGGAAGGGATTGCGGGAGAGCAGCGGCCCCTTACTCAGCCATGCCCTTTACCGACCAGGCGGAAGGGGCAGATGGACTGGTAACCCTCTGTGCCTGGAGGGCTCCCCAGGCACCCACCAGCCCCCTCCGTAGCAGGGAGGGTGACTGGAGCTGACACCCCACCTTCTGACTCCCAGCTGAGGCCAAGCCACCGCATCACCCACTGCCCCAGGCCCCAGCTGCCAACATGGCTCCGCTTGGCTACACCTTGCTCACCATCTTAGGTTTTTTCAAAAGCGTGATGAGGACACTGAGCACCAGCGAGAGCATCACTGAGCTTGGATGCCTCAGGTACCTCTGGGCTCTGTACAGGGCAGCAAACTCCTCGGCGTCAATGTCAGTGTAGAGCAGCAGCTAAAACAAAGACAGCGGTTAGAGAGCAGCAGAGCCCGTGTGGCTCCCTCCGCCACGCTGGCACGAAGGAGGTATGACCTGCCAGCGGTGGCAATCATCTCCTCTCCCCAGACTTGAAGCCGCCTCAGGCTGTGCAGAGGCCATGCCTCTGCCCCAGGCCCAGCACCTGGCCTGGCTCTGGCTTCTGCCCCTTTCTCTGCCCCAGGTTTGCGGGCTGCAGAGCAGGGCGGGGGGAAGCAGAGCGCTGCCCGGGTAGGCGCAGGCTTTGTGTTTGTGCATCGGGGCCAAAAGGGCCCGAGGCGGCCCCAAGAGTGTGGCAGGGGGTCTGGCTGTTGCTGGGCAAGACCCTGCTGGCCCTAAGGGGCTGTGTCCGTCTGTACGGGGGGAGGTGGCCATTTGGAGGCAGACAGGAGGGAAAGGCTCCGTGCCCGGTTCCCTGGGGAGGCAGGCGCAGCCCTGAGGATGAGCATGGTCACTCACAGCCAAGGGATAGATGCAGGCGTCCTCCGTGGCACAGCTGAACACCTTGCGCACCCGCTGGTCCTGGAGCACGCTGAGCAGCTCCGTCAAGACGCTCCACAAAGTCCAAGGCACGGAGATCATCACCTCCCACATGGCCAGGGCAGCGCTGCAGACCCAGAGCGCTGGGTCAGCAGAGCTGCCTCGGCCACTGTGCCGTGCCTGGGCCAGCCTCTCCGGGCCCTGGCTGTGCTGCAGCCCTGGCCCTTTCGCTTGGGGTGTGCGGGGGCCCTGACCGGGCAGGCGGGAGGGGGCTGTGGTGGTGTTCCCCCTGGGGCTGGGAGGAGCGTGGTGGTGGGGCTCTGGCTTGGCCAGCTCTGGCTGCTGCAGGCCTGGTGACCCACTGGTTCTGGGAAGCGTGGTGGGATGGAGGGCCCTGCTCCTCGGGGATGTCCTGCAATATTCCTTGGGTCTGGCAGCCAGAGAGTCCCCGCGTCCCTCTCCCCACAGGGCACAAGCCCTCAAGGCTGTCGGGGCTAGTACCTGTCACAGGTTGGCGAGATCTTCAGCAGGCTCCTGACCACTTCTCTGGGGCGCCACTCGGTCATTCGGAGGAGAAGTGAGTCCAGGCTGTGCCGGGCTGGCTCCGTGCAGATGCACTCCACGTTTTTGTGGATGTACCTCATGAACTTTGGCACCTGGAGAGGACACAGGTGAGGATGGTGCGGCCAGTGGAGTGCAGCCATTTCTCCAGCTGCCACTGAAACTGCTGCCCTTCCCATCCCTCTCTGTTGCCTTGCAAAGGCTTCAGGTGCCCGAGAGAGCTGGCTTAGGGAAGGAGGGAAGAGCAAGGCCTGGCAGGGCTCACGGGCAGGGCAGTCGAGCCACAGGGCACTTACGTCCGTCAGCCAGTAGCCAGGGTCTAGCACAACCATGTCCAGGATGTTGCTGCCCATCTGCCTGTCAGAGATGTCATCTGCTGTCAAGGCCTCGATTGCAATGAGGACAATGCATGTCGCCTGAGAAGGCTCAAGGTGTAGTCCAAACACCTACGGGAGGAAGGAAGGGAGGGAAGCCGTGTCATGCCAAGCACCCTGCCGGTGCTGCTAGACTGAGCACCCGAGGAGCTCTGGTGACAGATGCCCGGCAGTGCTGTCAGCAGTGCCCGCAGAAAAGGTGGCAGCAGGGGCTGGAGTCTCTGCAGGGCAGAGCATGAGAGCAGAGGGTCCCCAGGGTGAGGGAGGAGGCTTGGGCTCATGGGCATAGTGTGCTGGCCCGAGAGAGAACCAGGGCTCGCTGCTGCTGAGGAGGGCTGGAGCTGCTGCTGGGACACTGGAGTGCCGCCCTCACATAGTCCCTGCATGGGGACAGCAGGAACCCTCTCACCGGGGACAGGGAGGCCACGCGAGACCCACTGATTGTGGATCCCCTTGCTCACACAAGCCTCCTGCTGGTGACACGGAGAAGAGTCCCAGGGAGAGGGCAGCTCGTTACCGTGGTCGACTCGCTGCTGTCAAGCGAAGAAAGCGAGCAGCTGCTCTCGGAATCCCATCCTGGGTCGAGCTCTGGATGCTCTGGATTCTCCTCTGGCAGTGTCTCGCCTACAAGGAGGGGAAACAGAGAAGAGTCAGCAGGACACAGCATCTTTGCCAACAAGCTTCCCAAAGGGTGAAAAGAGCTTTAAGCTCGGCACAGCTGAGGAGGAGGCTGTGCTGGGGAGGGCTCCCAGCCCTGAGCGGCCCTGGCATTCAAGCACCGCTTTGCCCCCTGCCCGTGGGACCCCTGCTGCCAGTTTGCTGTGGAAACAGGATTCCGGCATCGAGGCGGTCGCGCTTGCTGGCCCTGCCAGTCCCGGAGGGGCTCCTCACTCACCGATCTGCAGCGGCTGGAGCATGGTCACCTCGTAGGCCTCCGCTGGAGACCTGGTCTCCCGGGGAGCCACCACCTCCTCCCAGGCCACCCTGGGGCTGCTAGGGGCTCTCTGCGCCATCCTGCCAAACGGAGGAAAGCGTGGGGGAGAGGGGAGGGCAGCTTAAGGGAAACACCTCAGTGCCGTGGGGCTACTGAGGGTGGCGGGGAAAGACGTGGGCTTGCGCTTGGAGTCTCCTCGCCAGCTCCGCACTCCCGCCCTGTCCCGTCGCCGTCCTGCCGGACACTGCAGGGCCGCGGCCACGCTGGCTTTCTATGGTGCTGTGGGGTGTCACAGAGTGATGTCACAAAGGGCCCCACTGAGACCCGCTGCCCCGGTCGGGAGGGGCAGGGTGTCCACTTTGTGGGGGGCAGGGAGCCAGCTCACCATTGGCCCATGGGTCCTCTCCTCTGCCCTTATGTCCCCTCAGGACCTTTCTGTACTCTCTGGCTCGTCCCAGAGCCGTGTGCTCACACAGCCCGGCGTGGCGCCAGGACCTCCCTGGGAGACCCCTGCTTCTCCCCATCCATGTAGTGCTCTCTTCACATCTCTATAGTTCCTGGCCTCTCACAATTACATCCTTTCCCCCACTCCGATAACCTTGTTCTGTACCAGGAAGCAAAAGATGTTTACGCCTGCTCCTCTCCTCCCATCGCTGGTTGGGGATACAATTGTTGATGGGCCTCTTACAGTGTGTGTCGCTCACCAGATGCTGTCAGAACAGGAAATGCGAAAGGAATATCCTCTCTCTTTTCTACGCTGGCTTAAAATCTTTCATCAATGCCTTCACCTACAGCCTAAGAGACAGAGAGCTCGAGGAGTCATTCAGAAAACTAGTTGGCCTGGGGTGAAACTGGGGAGACCATACCGGTAAAACCTACCGGGCAAAAGACTGGAAAACAGACCGTCAGGATAAAAGGGAAAAAGAGGGCGCCCTGGTTCCGGTGGGGACAGGGTTAATTCTCCCCAGGCTCTGGCAGGGACACAGGTATTCCATCCCATGTGAGCCATGCCCGATCTGTAGCCAGGAGCTGCCGGGGGAGGGGCAGGAAGTGGCCTCTTGGGAGCGGGCTGGGGCACCCTGGGTCCGGTCGGTGAGCGCTGGTTCCGTAATCGTGTTTGTACATTCCTCTGTCCGCGTTACTGTTGTTGTTTTCTTGTTCCCTTTGCTGTTCTGTTAAACTGCCTTTGTCTCAACCCACGAGCTTTGCCTTTTTCTTCCGATTCTTCCCCGTGGTGGGGGGAGTTTGAGAGAGCGGCGGGTGGTTCTTTGTTGCCATCTGAGGCCAAGCCACGACAGAGGGCCTAGAAGGTTCAGCTGAAAATAGCCGGGGGTGCCTGGGGGTGCGAGTCCAGCAGCCCTGTACCTGCCAGCACAGCAGGACGAGAGACCTGTTGCCCTGCCTGCACTGCCTGGCTTTGACCAGCTCCTGGAGTCAGGCAGACCTGGAGTGCTCCCCAACATCAGCAAAGCGGCACCCTGGAGAGGACAGAGGAGGGATCAAACCTCGCCAGCCAACAGTTCTGTTGCTGTCTGAGGCCAAACCACGACACACGTCATCTGCATCTCTTCCTCATCTGTTTTCGGCCGGCCCGAAAACAGGATCTTTGGTTGTCTCCGCTCCAGCAAAAGCAAAGGATTTGGAATAATGATACAAACAAGTTTCAGAGAAAGCAGGAGAGCGGAAGAGGCAGAAACGGTGCTGTGTCTCCCTGACCTGGCAATTCAAAGGAACTTTCAAGGATTTTTTCTTTTTTCTTTTCAATCGCTGCCAAGCACCAGTGAAAAAACAAACACCTGCGCTTTCAGTAGAACTGAAAACAACAAGGCTCTTGAGTCTAATTACTCTTTTTCCCAGCACCCATTTGTTTGGGGTTTTTGTTCTAAAACCTCAGTGAGCTCTGATGTGGGAATAGCAAACCGTCCCCTCCTCATCTGTAGAAAGAATGGTACATTGAAGGAAAACTGTTCGTATAAGCTCTAAATGACATGTTTCCACTGTCAAAGGTTATAACACTTTTTAACTTCTTCGCCATCCTCGTCTTCTTTCCCTTCCCTTTCTTCTGATGGCACTATGACTACCATACCTCAACATAGTACTCACGCAAATCATATGTGGGAAAGTAACGGAAGATGGGTGAGGAGGACTGCAAATACGCTCCAGTGACTCGCACCTGGGGCGCGAGGAGGAGGAGGAGGAGACATTCCCCATGTCTGTGGGAGAACACAGGTCACCTGAGGGAACGGGTTTTGAGTGCATTTAGGGGACTTTGGCCAATGGCCATCTCTACAGTTTTGGCCATCTCTGCAGTTTCTGGCCTCTCACAATTACATCCTTTCTCCCACTCCTATAACCTCGTTCTGTACCAGGAAGCAAAAGATGTTTACGCCTGCTCCTCTCACAGAATCACCGAATGGTAGGCGTTGGAAGGGACCTCTGGAGATCATGTAGTCCAACCCCCCTGCCAAAGCAGCTTCAACTACAGCAGGTTGGACAGGATCATGTCCAGGCATGTTTGGAATCTCTCCAGAGCAGGAGACTCCACAACCTCTCTGGGCAGCCTGTGCCAGGGCTCTGCCACCCTCACAGTAAAGAAGTTTTTCCTCATGTTCAGATGGAATTTCCCATGTTCCAGTTTGTGCCCGTTGCCCCTTGTCCCATCCCAAGGCACCACTGAAAATAGTCTGTCCCCATCCTCTTACCCCCCGCCCTTTACATATTGATGAGAACTGATGAGCTCCTTTCTCAGCCTTCTCTTCTCCAGGCTGAACAGCCCCAGGGCTCTCAGCCTTTCCTCAGCAGAGAGGTGCTCCATCCCCTCAGCATCTCCATAGCCTCCGCTGGACCCTCTTTAGCAGTTCCCTGTTCTTCTTGAACTGGGGAGCCCAGAACTGGACACAGTGCTCCAGATGTGGCCTCACCAGGGCAGAGTAGAGGGGGAGAATGACCTCCCTCCACCTGCTGGCAATGCTCCTCATAATGCTCCCCAGGAGACCATTGACTGCCTTGGCCTCTGTCGTGGTTTTGGCCAAATTGGCCAATGGCCAGCGACAGATGCTCCCCCCCAGCCTCTTGTGCACAGGGAGGAGGGGGAGAGATAAAGAGAGATTTACAAGTTTAGAGGAAACTAAACTACTTTAATGAAATATTGATAATAAGATAAAAAGGAAAATAATGAAACAGATACAGTATATACAAAACCCTATTAAGCTCCCAGGATGATGTCACCAGCAGGCACTGGGGAAGCCCTAGACTGGACTCAGCAATGGGTGGGAACCGGGTTCTAGAGTTGGAGTCAGGAACACACGGATCGGGATCAAAGGCAGATAACAGACAGCGTCCTCCTCGGACGTCAGCTATTGAAGAAAGAGACTGACCCTTTGATCCCTCAAATTTTACACCGAGCATAGGGCAGATGGGATGGAATACCCCTGTTGGTCAATTTTGGGTCACCTGTCCTGTCCGCTCCTCCCCGCAGGTGGGACCCCTCTGCGCTTTTCCGCTTCTGACACTCTAACGGGGCAAATAACATTAGCTGACCTTGGTTGTTATAGCAATAAATATAATAAAGAGCCTCTGTGCATACCGTTCCTTGGCACAAACTGTCTTATCACTCTGAACGAACCGTTTCAGACACAACATGCCGTTAATTTCAGAGAGTTAGAAGAGGCCTAGCTAAGAAGTAAAAGTTACTGAACAGAAAGTTGGTTCTGTTTTACCTCAAACCAGGACATTCCACCCCTTATTCCATACCGTTTGCGTCATGAGATCACTAATACTTTTTTTACCAAATCTATCCATATACCATATATATATATAGAAATAGATACATGCAGGTTACTCAGTTATGATTTTATCAACAAAAGTTCACTAAGTCCATTTAGGTCATAACTGTAGAGTTTCATCTCTCATAGCAGAATCTCAGGGTAGGAAAGATGAATGAAGTTCTCAGGGGTGAATGAAATTCAGTGTGGTTTGTGCCCACAGGTATCTTGTCCATCTCAAAGAGTTGTGCTGGACGTCACTTGATGAAGCTGGTTCAGGTTTCATCACCACTGTATTATCCTGCAAAACACTTATAGAACACTGTTAGTATCCTATAACAATATCAGGCAACTCAGAATTGAGTCTTCTCACCCAGGGTTAAATTTCCTTGGGGTACACGTTGAGTTTCTCCATTCTCCAGCATCACCCACCAAGTACATCCAGGTCCCTCAGCAAAAACAGTCCACGAATGGGTTTGCCTTTGCCTGAGGCAGGAAAAACCCAAAGAGTTTTCCCTAACATATCCTTTCATGCACCACAGGGATTTTATCTCCTTCTGCAGTATGTAAAAGGTCTGACTGAGCTGGACCAGCTCAATTGATGGATCCCCTGGTGTTAACTAACCAGGTAGCTTGTGCTAAATTCTTGTCCCAATTTTTAAAGGATCCACCACCAATTGCTTTCACGGTAGCTTTTAACAATCCATTGTATCGCACAATTCTCCCAGAAGCTGATGCATGATAGGGGATATGACCTACCCACTAAATACCATGTTCTTTTGCCCAATTACTTATAAGACTGTTATTGAAATGAGTCCCATTGTCTGACTCAATTCTTTCTGGAGTACCATGTCGCCACAAGACTTGCCTTTCAAGGCCCAGGATGGTATTTCGGGCAGTAGCATGGGGTATGGCGTAGGTTTCCAAGCAATCTGGTGCTTCCTTCCACCATTGTAAGCACATAGCGCTTACCCTGACGGGTTTGAGGGAGTGTGATGTAGTCTATTTGCCAGGCATCCCCAAATTTATATTTCAGCCATCATCCCCCATACCACAAAGGTATTAACCTTTTAGATTGCTTGATTTTGGTGCATATTTCACAGTTGTGGATAACCTGTGGAATAGCGTCCATGGTTAAATCCACCCCTCGGTCATGAGTCCATTTATATGTTGCATCTCTTCCTTTATGTCCTGAAGTGTCATGGCCCCACTGAGCTAAAAACAGTTCGCCTTTATGTTCCCAGTCCAAATCTGTCTTGAAAATCTTAGCAGCTTGGTCCACTTGCTGATTGTTTTGATGTTCCTCAGTGGCTTGACTCATGGGTACATTAGCATCTACATGGCGTACTTTCACGTTTCCCTAGACAATCAGCAATATCTTGCCATAATTCAGCAGCCCAGATGGTTTTACCTTTGCGCTGCCAGTTGTTCTGCTTCCACTGCTGTAACCACCGCCACAGAGCAATAGCCACCATCCATGAGTCAGTGTAGAGATAGACTACTTGCCACTTTTCCCATTCAGCAATGTCTAGGGCCAGCTGGATGGCTTTTACCTCTGCAAATTGACTCCATTCACCTTGTCCTTCAGTCGCTTCTGCGACCTGTCGTGTAGGACTCCATGCAGCAGCTTTCCACCTTCAATGTTTTCCTACAATACGACAAGATCCATCAGTGAACAGAGCACACTGTTTCTCATTAGCTGAGAGTTCGTTATATGGTGGGGCTTCCTCAGCATGAGACACCTCCTCCTCTGGTGGCATTCCGGAGTCTTTGCCTTCAGGCAAAGTGATCACTTCTACAATTCATGGGGAATCTGGGTTTCCTATTCGAGCTCACTATGTGATTAAAGCAACCCACTTACTCCAGGTAGCATCGGGGGCATGACGAGTAGAAGGAACTTTGCCTTTGAACATCCAGCCCAGCACTGGCCATTGGGGCATCAGGAGGAGCTGTGCTCGGGTACCAATTACCTCTGAAGCAGCTCCAACTCCTTCACATGCTGCCAGAATTTCTTTCTCAGCTGGGGCATGGTTGGCCTCAGAGCCTTTGTATCCTTGACCTCAGAATTGTAGGGGTCGACCTTGAGTCTCCCCTGGTGCCTTCTGCCAGAGGCTCCAGGTAGGAGCTGCTGTCCCTGGCTGCAGTGGAAAGCACATTTTTAATGGACCATCGTGTTCCGACTGCTCTAAGAGCTACTGCATGCACAGTCTCTTGTTTAGTTTGCTCAAAGGCATATCGTTGCTCAGGACCCCGCCTAAAATAATTTTTCTTTCCAGTCCCTTCATAGAGAGGTTTCACAATCTGACTATAACCTGGAATGTGCATTCTCCAGAAATCCACAAAACCTACAACGAATTGTGTTTCCTTTTTGTTAGGAGGCGGGGACATACCTGTTCTTTTGTTAATCACATCCAATGGGATCTGGCGACGACCATCTTGCCACTTGATTCCCAAGAACTGGATGTCTCCTGCAGGTCTCTTGACCTTACATCTTTTTATGGCAAAACCTGCTTTCAGAAGGATCTTGGTTATTTTCTGACCTTTCTTGAAAACTTCTGCTGTATTACCCCACACAATCATATCGTCAATATATTGCAGGTGTCCTGGAGCCTCAGCCTTCTCCAGTGCAGTCTGGATCAGCCCATGGCAAATAGCAGGGCTGTCTCTCCACCCCTGGGGCAGTCCATACTGGATGCCTCTCCAGGCGAAAGCAAACTGTGGCCTGCACTTTGCTGCTGAAGGAAGAGAGAAAAATGCATTTGTGATGTCAATTGGAGCATACCGTTTGGCTGCCTTTGACTCCAGTCCATGTTGCACTTCTAGCGGGTCCGGCACAGCAGCACTCAGTGGTGGTGTGGCTTCCTTCAGGCCACGGTAGTCTACTGTTAATCTCCCGTCTCCGTCAGACTTCCACACTGGCCGTATTGGGCTGTTAAAGGGTGAGCGAGTCTTGCTGAGCACTCCTTGGGTCTCCAGCCGACAAACCAGGTTCTGGATGGGAATCAGGGAGTCTCGGCTGGTGCAGTACTATCGTCGGTGCACCGTGGCAGTAGCAGTTGGCACCTGCTGTTCTTTAACCTTCAGCAGTCCCACCACAGAAGGGTCAGCTGAAAGGCCAGGTAAGGCAGACAGGTGTGTATTGTCCTCAGTCTCCACAGCTGCTCTACCAAAAGCCCACCAATACCCTTTCGGGTCTTTGAAATACCCTCTCTTGAGGCAGTCTATGCCAAGGATGCACTGAGCAACAGGGCCGGTCACAACGGGATGCGCCTCCCATTTATTCCCAGTTAGGCTCACTTCAGCCTCCAGTACAGTCAGTTCTTGAGACCCGCCTGTCCCACCAGAAATAGTGACAGATTTTGCCCCTTTATAATTCGAGGGCAATAGGGTACACTGCGCACCAGTGCCCGCTATTAGCAGAGGAGTTCCTATCCGGACCAGAGAACCGCTCACCATGGACTGGAGCAGCCACCTTCCCGGAAGAATTCTCTCTTCACTCTGCTTTACCTTGCAACTCAAGCACTCGTGCTCATGGTACCTGGGTAGATTTTCTACCCCATTTACCCCTGTGCTCTTCATAGTTGCAGAGGCAAAGCCACAGGAAATCCCAGAGCGGGTCCTGTTTCTCTTGAATGGGTTTCGTGAGAGGGTGTTATTTCTTAATGATCGAGACATGGGACGGTTCAGGAGAAGAGTAGGATTCTTCCTCCACGCCGGACAGTTTAACAAACAGTTTGTAAATTTTCTTAGCTGTTACCACGTTTTGCTTGGCTGCTGTCTTGGTCATTTCCTCGATTTTCTCAGTCATTTTTTCCACACCTGCCACAGGAAGGGGACAAGAGGGACTGCCTTCATAGTGCCATAGCCTGTTAGCCACTTCATTTAAATTTGGTGCATAAGAAAAAGAGGTAGAAAAACTGACAGGGTCCTCCTCAGCCACGGGCCATTGACGCAGCCCCAAGCCATTGATGCCTCGGCTGTTCCCCTGAGCGTGGCGGTGAAGAAGGTGGGGTTTTTTTTAAGCAAAATGGTAAAACCTGGCCTCGTGGTTGGTTTGGTGTCAGTTCCCAGGTGTTACGGGAGGAGGTCAGCGGAATGCAGGAGGATTGTGGCTTCACCACCCTTTGAAAACGCTCACAGGGCCTTTGAAACATCTTTTGGGCAGTGGAGTCTCATGTGGGCGTTTCTCCCCTGGATCTTCTCAAACAGCCTGAAAGTTAGAAATGAAAAGTTAGAAAAGAAAGGGATTGTTAAGTCTTTTGTGGAGTGAGTAGAGCGGGGAAGCCTCAGGCCGCAAATCCTCACGAAACTTGAGGGCTTTTTGGTCAAAAAGGAGAAACGCTGGGATTCTTGTGCAAGGGGGGTCAGTCTGAACCTCAGGGCTCGGTGGAGGGTCTCGCCGACTCTGAAAACACTGATTTTGGGGGGGTTGAAAGTCAAACAAAATGGCCAAGCGGCCCCGGGGAAAGGGGAATCCTTAAACTGCCCTCCCGCTCTGCCCCCATGGGTGGATTTTGAGCCCCAAAACAGCCGGTTTTGAGAAGAAAAATGAAGAGCTGACCTTCCACACTTGCTGCAGGGGAAAAAACCCGGATCTCCGGTGCCACCATCCCAGCACCAGGAAGCGCTGGGATTGACGGAGGAGCTGCCGTCGCTGTCGGGCCTCTCTTCCTGATTCCGTGGCTTCAGATTTTCTTTGGGGACAATGCGGCACCTCTTCTTTGCGTTGCAAAGGGCCTATAAATCAGGTAAAAAATAGCTTGAAACAGCTGCGGGCAACAAAGGAATTAGATTTTTTGCCCCGGAGGTCCTGCGGAGAGCCTGCAAACCTTTCCATGCCACAGCGGTGTTAGTTTGGGAAAGCCACCGTCCCCCCCAGTCAGTTCTGATTTTAAGCAGAGGCAGCTCCTTTTACCTTCTTTCTTGGGAAAGCCTCCCCACTTCTTCTGGGTGGCCCAGGGAGCCTGCCATGCTCTCATGGGTGGTTGGAGGCAAAGCTGGAGGTGCCTACAAGAGAAAGGTTGGAGTTGGCCGGTGGCCAGAGACGGCCTGCAGTGGTGAGCGACCGTTTGCCAAATGGCTACCTTAGCTCTCCAGAGGAGATGCCTTTGGCTGGTTTGGCTCAGCCACGTTGCACACACTCCCCCCGCCCCCCAAGAGAGAGACTGGATGAAGCTCTGAGCAAGCAGGAGCCGAGGCAAAGCCCTTGGAAGCTGACAGCTCCTCCCCTCTGTCTTTTTCTAGGCTTTTTGTAGGCATCGTGTTGGAGGAAGCCCGTGCCTGGTGCGTTGGAGGAACAACCTCGCCAGTTTGCCTTCCTCGGTATCCCCGGGGGTGGGGGCATAGCCCAAACACATACCAGCTCTCCTGGCAGGCAGAGGCACAGCAGCGACTTGGCCTCATCAGCAACTGCCCTCCTCCACCAGACGCGCTCTCCCCGTCTTTGGGGACCTGACCTACCTCTCCCGTTTCAGACTCCAGCACCGCGTCTCCCTCGGCGTCTGCTGCCGCTGCAGGGACACTTTGCTCTTCCAAAGGCAGAGCGAGGAAGAAAAAGCACGGGCAGCACAGTGACTTCTTGGAAGTAAGAAGCCGCTCGAGCCAAAGCCACCCGAAGCCCTGCCCCCCTTGTGTTTTCAGCCCCCCGGTGCCCCGTCTGCAGGCTTCAGCTCACCTGGCAGAGCAAAGCCTTCGTGCTCCCAGAGGCAGGGGCCGAGCAGGGGCCAGGCGGAGAGGAGAAGGCTTGGTGCCCAGCCCCGCCAGAAAGGATGCTGCGGTTGCTGGCAGCCCCAGCCCCAGCCTGCCAAGAGCCTCAGTCCCTCCTCTTACCTCTGCCTCTCTGCGGGGGGGCTGCGCACTCCTGGGCTGCTGCAGGGGAAAGGCCGGCCACCTCCTCCCCAAAGATCTCCCCGGCGCTCTCCATCAGGAACTCCACCAGCGCCTTCACCTGCACACATGAAAGCCGCGCTTTCAAGCCTGCTGCCTGACAAGGGACCGAGCAGCCTCTTCCACTGCGCACCCTGGCCTCTGCGCAGAAGGCGGCCGTGGCTGTGGGGCTGCTCTTGCAGGGAGTCCCCCCCCAGCACTTGCTGCAGAGAGGAGGCAGCCAGGGACCTCTAGCAGAGCAGCCCGGCTCTCTAGGGCCAGGAAGGCTGCAGGCGGCTGGTGGCTACAGCCTACCTTCTCCGTCAACTCCAGCATGGCCTCCAGTGGGAGCAGGTCCTCGTCGGGAGGGCTCAGCAGGTTGGGCCCCACGCAGATGGCCAGATTGCTGCAGCTCATCCTGCTGCTGGCTGCGTTGTGCCTGATGTGCCGCAGGAGGCACAGCAGCCGCTTCAGCAGGACGAGGTTGGCTGCTGGCAACTTGTGGGCCACCCTGCGGGAAGGGGAAGACCAGTCGTGGTCCTGAAGCAGCCGTTGCCCACAGCCGTCCCTCGGCAGGCTTGCCCAAGGTGTTGCGCAGCTTGCCAGGGGCTCTCAGGCAGCGCTCAGGGCTCCTGCTGAGCAGGCAGGCTGCTGCCCACACTTACACTTTCAGCTCTTGCACCTTCTCCTCCCTGCTGCCCTTCTCCATGGCTGCCATCCAGTCCCCGTAGAGGTGGGTCGCCAGGAGCTTGGCGGGGATGCTTCGGAGGAAGTCCTGCACGGGCAAGGGCTCCAGCTGAGCCTTTGGACACCGCAGGCCAGCCGGCAGCTCCTCCAGCTGCAGGTGAGACGCGCTTCACCTTCAAGAGGACGGCCAGCAGCAGCGCAGGCTGGCTTGCCAGCTCCACCTCTGCGCCGTGGTCCAGGGCCTCCCGCAGCTGCCGAAGCGCTGTCCCGCTGGCAGCTCTGCGGAATATGCCCTCCGTGGCCGGCCCTTCCTGCTGCAGGACAGCCAGCAGCTCCTGCAGGAGAGGCAGGAGGAGACTTGCTGGGCTGAGGAGCTGCCTTCCCCCATCTGGCGGTGGGCAGAGCACCGCCCCACAGCTGGCTCCTTGCTGGGGGCAAAGAGCCCACTGCCCCGGGCCCGCAGCTGCTGGGGACAGCCAGCGCCCCTGCGCAGGAGCACCGTCAGGGCTGGGGACCCCTCTGCAGGCTGGCTTACCTGCAGGGGCCGGGGCAGCGTGCCGTCCTCCCCGCAGAGGGCTGCCAGGGGCTGCCCAAAGAGCCTCCTGCTGCAGCCGGAGCCCGCCTGCCCTGGCGCCTGGGCAGCAGCCGGGCTGCGCCGCAAAGCAAAGGGCCAGGGCAGCCCCCTCCTCCTCCTCTTCCTGGTGCTCCCTCCTGCTGCAAAGGAAAAGAGAGCCAGAGCCCCTCAATGCAGAGCGCCGGGCCAGCGCTCCCGCAGCCTGCCCTGCTCTGCAGAGCCGGCGTGCCAGCGGGACAGCCTGGCGCAGCCCTCGCCCTGCCCTCCTCCACGCCGTGGGCAGCAGCACAGGCTGCCTGTCCCCGCACAAGCACGTCCGGCGGCCGCTGCCCGGCGGGGCTCCTTGCTCCTCCAGCTGACCTCCTGCCTTGGGCTGCCCAACCTGCATGGCGACACTCAAGGGACAAGTGAGCACGCCTCAGACGCTGGCAGGAGCTTGCCTTTCTTGCCAAAACTCACCCGCTGAGCAGCAAAGTCCCCCGCCACGTCCAGACGCCACCATCGCAGGTCCTTGCTTGGGATGAGCCTGCAAGAAGCAGGCTGCGCTTAGAGAGCAGCTCTGCAGCAGAAAGGGCCACCAGCCAGCTGCCAGCCGGCACCAGCAGCCCCAGCGTAGCAGAGCCGGGACCCTCTGCCCCATGCGGTAGCTCAGCTGCCAGCAGCGCCAGCGAGGACATGCCGGCACTGCTGCTGGCTCCCCAAGCCTCTCCCCTCCCCGAGTGGCAGCGCGGCACCCTCCCTCCTTCCCGCACAAGCTCCCTCCACTGGCCGCGTGTCCCTGGCAGCCCGGCACAGCCCGAGCCCAAGGCGGGTGAAAGGCAGCCCTTCTCACCTCTGCCTGGCCCTCCATCAGCCTCTCCAGGCTCCTGGCGTTCAACGTCCTCCACTGGGCAAGAGAGAAGGGGTGGCAGAAGGTGAGCAGCGATGCCAGTGCTGCTGGGCTGCGGGACCGGTGCTCGGGGACAGAGCCCTGAGCAGAGAGACACTCACGGCATGGCGGCGGCTCAGCTCCTTCTCCAGGAGCTGGAGCGATGGCAGGCGGGTCACTCGGGCTCTCCTGGCTCCTTCGGGAGTGCTGTGCACTGGCAAGAGAGAGGGAGGGAGCTGGCTGAGCCCCAGCCCGCCTCTGCTCTCCTGGCCGGCAGCTCTGCCCGCCGGGCACCTCTCCCCAGCTGGCAGCTGTGTTTCCCATGCGGCGGCGCCCGGAGCATCCCCCCGGCTTACCCCAGCAGGGTGCCCACCCACAGCTCCTTGACTGCCTGGGCCCTGCAGAGAGAGAGGGGGAAGAGCGTTTCTCTTTGCTCTGGGGAGCAAAGGGGGAGCGAGGGATGCCGGACCTGGCAAGGGCCCCTCCCTGCCTCCCTGCCTCCCTCCCTGCCGGCGTGCTGCCCGCTCCCTGCCCAGGCTCTGCAGGCAGGGCAGAGGCCATTCCCAGCACGGCGTGGGCATGCTGGGGAACCTCTCCTGCCCGCCCACGGCACATGGCACCACCGCTCACCCGAAAGTGGCAACGCAGGAGCCAGTGGGCCAGGCGAAGATGAGGGCGGCGCTGTCCTCTCAGCTGCCTCCTTCTTCCTCCTCCTCCTCGCCTTCCTCCCCTGCCGCCTCCTTGCCGCCGCTCAGCACCCACAGCTGGTCCAGGGCCAGGCGGAGCTGTGGGTGCAGGCTGGTGCCATGTCTGCCGAGAGGAGAGGCAGGAGGCGAGCTGGAGGTGGCCGCCTGCGGCTTCCCGTGGGCAGAGCCCTGTCCCCCAGCTGGCCTTGGGAGGGACACTGGGGCATCCAGCCCCAAGGTGCTGGGGCCTGGGGCTGGGGGAAAGCAAAGGCAAGGCAAGGCAAGGCAAGGCAGCTGGTCTGGCAGGGTCTTACAGCAACTTGGCGATCACCAGCTCCTCCTGGAGGAGGAGAAGGCGCCTCTCGCTCCTCCTGTGGCCCCGGGTCAGCCGCACGTCCGCGCTCAGCACCGCCTCGTCCTCGGTGAGAGCCTCCCTGCGCAGCAGAGAGCGGCGGGCATGAGCAAGGCTGCTGGTGCGGGGCCCGGCCGTGCCCGCCTGTCCCCGAGCCGCGGGGGGAGCCCACCTGGAGCCACAGCAGCAGTTGGCCTGGCCCATCCCGCCCGGGACAGGAGGGCCCTGGCTCTGCTCTGCCAAACTCTGCCTCCTCCCAGCGCTGCTGCGGGCCAGCACAGCTCCGTCCTGCTGGCGCTGGTGGCTGCTGGCTCCAACAGACCAACAGTCCCAGCCCAACGGAAAGTGGGAGGGGCCCTGGGGGGGCCTGGCCTGGGGGTTCTCTCCGCTCTGGCCATCTCTGCCTTGCACTGCGGAGCCCTGAGCAGGACACAGCGGTGGGCAAGGAACACCTCCCTCCACCTGCTGCCAATGCCCCTCGCCTTGGCCTTCAGCGCTGCTTCCTTGTCGCTGTCAGGACGGACAGAAGAGCTCGTGCACCAATTAACAGCAAGTCGATTGAGAGACCTTTATTGCAACCATCTGACAGGTTTCATAGTTTTACACACTGTCCACGCCACAAGCATGCAGGCGATTCTCTTTATTCATTGGTTCCAATTTGTTGAGCACGCGCTCGTAGCTACAATGTGATTGGTTATTGAAATCCTGTTTACGTTGCTCAAAATCTGGCTTTCTCACAGCCTGGTTCCTCCTTGTTCTCTGAGGCAATCTTCTTTCTCCTTTTTGTAACGTTGTCCTTACATGACGCAACTCGCGGCCTTCTTATGGATACCCTGTAATCTCTGTATCTTCTGCCAAGGGGCCTACGGACCCGCCCTATTCCCCAACACGGATGCTCCCCCTGCATCCCACTGTGCAGGAGTGAGGGAGCGGCTGTGTGGTGCTGAGCTGCCAATGTCCCTTGCCTTGGCCTTCAGCGCTGCTTCCTGGCCTCCAACCAGACTTGGTGCCGCTGCTCACCACCCTCTGGGCCGGGCCAAGCAGCCGCTTTTCCAGCCACGGCACAGCCCCTCCGCTGCTGTCATGCTCTGGCTGCATGGGCTTAGTCCTCCCCCGGTGCAGGACCCTGCACTCACCCTTCTTCAACTCCCTTTGGTCCCTCTGCAGCCAGCTCTCTATGAATGGGAACCTTCATTCAAAAGCTTTCATTCTACCTTCATTGAGAACCTTCATTCAGGAACCCAGGGATCAGGATCAGCAGCAGAGAAAGTGGCAGGGTCCTCCTCAGCCACGGGCCATTGACGCAGCCCCAAGCCATTGATGCCTCGGCTTTTCCCCTGAGCGTGGCAGCTGGGAGGGAACACCCCATTGGTCAGTTTGGGTCACCTGACCTGCCCAGCCCTTCCCACAGCTGCCAGCCCTGCCCAGGGGAAACACGCCAGTCCCTGCCCCTGCTGGCCACAGCTGGCAGTGTGGGCAAGAGGCTCTCCCTGAGCAGAGAGCTGGCTCTGCTGTGCCCCAGCCCAGGGCTGGTGGGTGCTTGCGTGCAGTCCTGAGGCACAGCTCCCTGTTGGAGTGGCCTCCCCAGCCCATCTGCCAGCTCCCCGGGCCCTTGAGGGTGCAGGCCAGCAGGGCCTGGCAGGGACTCAGGCATCTGCAGTTTGCTGAAGTCTTGCCTGAGCTCCTCCTCTGCCGGCTGAGCCCAGCAGACCCTCTCGCCCCAAGGGAAGCTCTTCTCTGCTCGGGCCTTTTGGCCAGGTCTGCAGGGCCTGGTATGTCTGGAGGCTGCTCTGGCCTAGACCCTCATGCCTCAAGCGCTGCCATAGGCGAGGGAAGGCCAGGAGGGTTCTAAAAGGGTGCCGAACAAGTCCTGAACCTTGAGCGTCTCATGAGCTGAATGATGAGAATTCTTCCCAGCAGCTCGTGCGGGGCTCTGTTTTGCAGCTGTGCTGAAAAGAGCCCGGAGAGCCCCGGGATGCGCTAGTTCTTGCAGTGCTTGCGCGGCACCAAGGGCTTTTCTGCTGCTCAGCCTGCAAGGCTGCGAGCGTGCTGGGGGTGCCCAAGAGGCTGGGAGGGGACAGAGCGGGGACACCTGACACCAGCTGCCCAAAGGGATATCCCACACCCTACCACAGCGTGCTCAGCAATGAAACTGGGGGGGGATGGGGGCGAAGGTTGGCGGGGGCTGCCCTTGCTCGAGGCCTGGCTGGGCATCGCTGGCTTGCTGGTCAGCAATTGCTTTCTTTTTCATCCCTTGTTTTCCTTGGGCTTTCTTTTCCACTCTCCTGGTTTCTAACCCACCCGTTTGCTCCCTTTCCCCCTTCCGATGCTCCCCCTGCACCCCACTGCACAGGAGCGAGGGAGCGGCTGTGTGGTGCCGAGCTGCCGGCCAGGCTTCAGCCACACCAGCCTGTGAGCAAAATCATTCCCTCCCCAGGGGGAGAGAGCTCCCCCTTCCTCCTCCATCATGCTGCGGGCATCCCCTCTATCCCACTGGGATGCCCGAGAGCTTCAGCACTGCAGCTGCTCTGGGAGCCGCTTCCAAAGCCTTTTGGGTGAGCTGAGGCATTTACAGCACCCAGCGTGGAAGGGAATGCCTAGCATTGCCATGAGCTGGAGGCTGAGGAAACTGCCCCACAAGCAGTGTGCCAGGAGGATGGCTGGCCGCAGGGGACGGTGGCTGCATAAGGACCTTTAGCCCTTGGTGCCCACCGAGCCCTGCCTACGTCTTGCCCTGTCTCTGAGCGCATGGCGTGGCTCCTAGGAGATAGCCAAGCCTCAGCAGGACATGGTCCTGGGCAACCTGCTCTAGGCGAGCCTGCTGGAGCAGATGTTGGAGCAGGCCACCTCCGCACATCCCCCAGCTTCTGGTCGTTTAGACAAGGAGTCCATCACCTGATGTCCCCACCCCAGCTGGGAAAGGGAATGGGGAAAAAAACACGGAAACAGGAGGGCTGAAAGAGAAACAGATTTAATAGAATAAGTAATTCGGACAGGCTGAGAGAGTTGGGGTTTTTCAGCTTGGAGAAGACAAGGCACGGAGACCTTATAGCAGTCTTCCAGTCCATAAAGGGGGCCTATAGGAATTGTGGGGAGGCTCTCATCAGGGAGTGTAATGATAGGATAAGGGGTAACAGTTTCCCTGGGATAACCCGGGAAAATGGGATAGCCTCTAATGGGAGGTGTCCCTGCCTAGGGTAGGGCCCTTCGAACCAGATGACCTTCAAGGTCACTTCCAACCTGAACCATTCTGTGATTCTATAAATCCCACCCACGGGACACAAAAAACCCCTCAATATCCCCCATAGGGAACCCCAAAGGACCCATGGGAGCCCTCCCAAGTTGTATTGACCTGTACATGTCTTCATATGTGGTCCTAAGTGCTAGAATTGTGTCTTTTCTAGAGACTGCCAGTGGCATTGCATTCTTTCTTATTTGGATTCTTATTGCATTTTTTCTTATTATATGGCATTGAAAATGCAAATACGAAATGGGAAGAAGACTAGGATTCTGTTGCAGTTCATGTATTTCCAACAAAACTTACAATACTGCTGTATTCATGGCATTTTTACTGGCATCGGTGGAAAGAGGCGGTTTGCATTTTTAAGTTCCATTCAGCTTTCTGGCTGGTGTTGCAAAACTGACTTAAGCATGTGCTCTGAGGAGATGTGGGCCTTGAACCTGGTAGCGTTGCTGCTTCAAACCGCTAGCTCTTGAGAGAGCTTCCGTTAAACACAAGTGTTTTTCAGGTACTAAGCTTCCAATGCGAGGCTGGCAAGCATTTTTCTTTCTAGCTATGGTAGATGTTCATGCAATGATGTGTTACAATGAGCACTATATGCTGCTACTTGTTTTGAAAGCTTGCTTTCTCTGTCTGTTTTCCTGTTTCCCAGATGTCTCTTTCCCCTTCTTTGCTTTCTTTTAAAAGCTTGGAGTCTTTTATGGACGGTGCCTAGTGCTGTGTACATCTTTTATTTCCTCTCCTGTGTGGAAGTCCACAGAGCCCAGGGACCCCACCGCTCCGCCCCACAGGAACGTTCACCGTGGGGACCCAGAGCTCGGCCCCACAGAGGGGCTGTGGAGGGGCTCACGGCCAGTCCTGGTCCCCCCCACATCTGTGATGTCATTATGGGGCACATTCCAGAGCCACCGGTCAGGCAGGGGTTCCACTAGGATGTTAGAGGGAGGGCAAGGACAAAGTGCTGTGAGCACCCCAGAGAGAAGCATCTCCCACTGCCTTAGGCTTTGAGGTGGGCAATAGCGTGGCTCACACAGCATAGTCCTCCTCACCCAGGGAGAGGAAGATGAGTGCAGTGGCTTGCACCGCCTTCAATGGGCTTTGCCCGGAAGGGAAGATGGGCGATGGGATCATCAGCGTGGACGGCATTGAATTCCTTGCTCACAAGATGATCCTCTCCAGCTGCAGCCCGTACTTCAAGTGAGTGCTTGAAGGAGGAGGGGATGGGGCCAAGCAGTATTTCCTGCTCTGTGCCACACTGTGCCTTTGTGTATCTCCAGCGCTTCCCTTGGCACTCAAACTCTCGTCCAGCAGTTCCCCCTAATCCTGGTACCTCCCCGGACGACAAAATTTATCCACAAGCTCAGATCGAACAGCAGCGCTGGAAGTGGTGTCTGGCGAAGCCCCAGATATGGTGCAGGGCTGGGAGCGTGGCCAGCCCGGCTGGTCTGCTGCAGGCGGGAGGTTTTCCTTCCCCACACACCGTTACTCTCTGCTGTTCTTGTTGAAGCAAGGTGCCCGCTCGCCCTGTGGCTCCTTATTAAAACAACCTGCTAGTAAAACATTCCTTCATAAAACTCCATGGCCTCCCAGCATGGCTACTGCTAGTGCCCAAATTGGTGCCCCGGGAAGGAGGCACAGGGGATAATGGGGTCAGGGTGTCACACAGCAAGGCCGCTTTCTTCCCCAGCTCTGCTTTGTTTTTTTCAGGGCTTTGTTCTCCAGCAACTGGAGCAATGCCGAGAAGAAGGTCTATAAAATCCCCGGCACTTCCTCTGAAATGATGAGGCTCCTTATGGAATATGCCTACACTGGGACAGTGCCGGTCACGGATGACAATGTTGAAAGTTTGCTAATCGCGGCAGACCAGTTCAACGTCCTGGACATCGTCAGACTGTGCTGCGAATTCTTAAAATCCCAGCTGTGCTTGGAAAATTGCATCGGCATCTGCAGCTGTCGGGGTGGCAGAAGTCCCCCAGCAGGACGAGAACCTGTGAGCGCCATGCCTGCTGCTGTAGCTGGAGGCAGAAGGCTTCGCCAATAGGCTCCCCTTGGTCGGGCGGCCTGGAGTAGACACCAGCCCCAAGGCTCCCTTTGTTGCCTGGCTCTCTAATTCTTACCCGTAAGCTTTCAACCTGCTCTTGGCTATTCTTCAGAGACAGCTCTTCACACTCTACCCATTTCTTGAGCTACAGAGCAGCCCCTCTGCCCCCGCTTCCTCCCCTGTTGCTGGCCATGGACAGTCACACTCCAGTCATGGGACTTGTCCCACCAGGTTTCAGGAATGGCAACTAGGTGTCAGCTTTCCAGCAGCACGGCGGCTTCCAGCTCCTCCTGTTTGTTGTCCATGCTGCAGGCATTGGTGTCGAGGCACTTTAGCTGGTCTGTCAGCCATGTCACCTTCTTAGAGGAACACACCTTGATTCCTTTGAGCTATTCACTGGTGTTCCCCTCTTTTCTCCTCCCCTTTCGGCTCCCCCCCATTACCTCAGGAGCCATCCCCTCATCTCTGTAAGACTTCAAGCGTCCTCCAGTGTAGCCAGCACGTGTCAGAGCAACAGGCTGAGGACCCTCACTAACACCCAACCCTCTACCTTGGTGTGTTGTCCCACCGCTTGTCACGGGCACGCCTGATATTGTCCCCCTCCCCTTTCAAGCCTAGTGTAAGGCTCTGCCAATGAGCTCTGCTCACTCGTGAGCAAAGACCCTCTTCCCCCTTTCAGAACGGTGAATCCCATCTGACGCCAGCAAGCCTTGTGCCGTGCAGGCTGCCCCAGTCTCGAAAACCCCAAAATTGTGTGGGTGACATCAGCCACGGAGCCATGTATTAATAGACTGCGTCCATCTATTTCTTCCCATGTTGCTGCCCACAATGTCAAGGAGAGAGGAGAAAATACCCTGTGGTTCAGATTTCCTTACCAACCGTCCCGAGGCCCTGAAGTCTCTTTTGGTGGCCCTTGGACTATGCGTTGCGGCACCTGGGAAGGTGGGCTGGGCAAGGAGGGGGTTCTCCATCCACCCTGGGCATGGACTTGCCTCCATTCGCTCCTTTCCTTGAAGCTACTGTCTTAGCCTGGCAGGGGGAGGTTGCAGGATCCCCTTGACCTTGTTGGTTTTTTTCTGGTGGCTGTTCCTGTTTCTGTCTCAGGGAGGGCAGAGCATGATTCCACCAGTCTATCTCTTTCTTGGACTCCCTGGTGCTCCTTAACCTTTCTACTACCTCCCGTAGCCCTGTCAGCAAGCTGAGCGGATCGTCCACCTGGTCACACCTCACGCTACTGTTCTCGCTGCTGCCCTCCGTTACGAGCGAAATTCTCTGGCAAGCCCTGCGGCCCAAGACCTGCATGATTTCCCTGGAGCTCCGTCTGGGTTGCCACATCCACTCCGGTGAGTGCAGAGGATGTGGCTTTCTGCCAGGTGGATACGGTAGCTCTGCTCCTCCTGAGACTGTGATGACCACCAGTGGAGCTCATCTTTGAGCTGGTAGAGTGATGATGCCCTGCCATGCAGACTGTGCCACGCTCTGTTTGCAGCGCTCCTGGTCACTTCTAGTCCCCAGGCTGGTTTTTATCGGTGTGGGGTAGCCGCTGTGGCTCTGTCAATGCCCACACCTCGTCAGCGTCTTCCACCAGAGCTGCTGGCTCCTGGTGGGTCTCTCCACCGCCCTGGCTTTTCCCTGCCTCGGGAGACCCCCCTGTGCATCAAGCTCTGCCGCTGCGCTGCGGATGGGGCCAGCGCACCTCGGCGACTGACTCCAGCAGCTGGCATTTAGCATTAGAGGAACATAATTTATCACAAGCAGATATGACGCTTCCCTACGTGAACTGCATTCAGGACCTTCGGTGAAAACCCGTTTCTGTGCTGATGATACGTGCGCCCCCAAACCAGCATGGACAAGACAAACGTTTATTATTTGGAAGCATCGTCCTCTATTCACAGAAACCATTTTGCTCTATGGACATTTATACACTTTGTGCTTTTTACGGCTGAGTCATTTTAGTTAATAAAAAATGAACAGTTTTAGAAAAGTGACAAGTCTTTTTCAAGTTTTATCTGTTTTCTGGTAAAGTGTGATTCTCAGGTACTGTGTTAATTAAAAAGTAAGCCAAAATGTTGCAGTTTAGAAAAATCACACAAAGTTTATTCTATAAAATTTCTATACTCATTGTTTTGGAAGTATCAGAATATGCAGGTGTGTTAAATAGCTTACAGCCAAGATTTATCAGGATCTCTTTTGACGCAAATGTAAAATTCAGAATATCTGAAGGGCTATTTTATCATTTTTTTCCTCTCTTTCTTAGGCATAAGCTTTATGACTGCTTTCAGGGTAAGTTGTTCATATCGTAATACTGCTTGTAGTGCACGTTGCATAGACAGACTTTCTTTTCCCAAACCTTTATCCATGCTTTATGGCTTTATGTGTCGATCAGCAATGGAATGTTTTATTCTTTGGAAGCACTTTACACGCCACAGGGAAGCGAGTGATTACTGTTCAGGCTGAGGTGAGTTGCTGACGTGAGGGCATGTGAAGTATTCGCTGGTTCAGCGCAAAGTCCTCCCCAAGGCACACTGTCGCTGCCTTCAACTTTATCCTGAACCTCACACCTTCGCTCAGAAAAGGAAGCTCGATTATTTCTACATGCTGCTGTAATTTGGACAGGAATCTACGCAACTAAACCCGGACGCAGACAGTGCCAGTCCTTTAAGATAGAAATACAATTAGTATTCTCATTTCCAGTCAGCGTATGGTGTATTGCTCAACCTGAAGAGCTTGTGCTCTAAATGAAGTACTGGATTCAGCATCTTCAGCTATAAAAGCAATGAAATGCATATGAAATTTTGAATTTAACCATTTTCAGGTGATTAATACCAGTTAGTACTGTATGTTTTTCTCACCCTGACTGGAATTTCAGGAATGACTAACTGGACTCTAAATAATATGTCCATTTCAGTTAGTCTGAATGAACAGCGTGTTTTAAAATAGTACCTCAAAACTGTGTTGTAAATCGGTTATTTTGTTAGAGAATTAATAAAATGCCAAGCCTAAGCAATTTGTATCTTGCACCAACAGCACCTGACCTGCTCTGAATTCAGCTTAAACCAAACTAAACAAGATCTCAACTGCTGTTATTGCAACTGGACAAACCTCTGATGCCAAACCTCAAGGCGACATCTCTTCTCTGTAAGCTTGTCGTCTTTTTTGTGGATACTGCTGTAACTATACCAGCACAATTTATCAAGAGTTGTGATAGATTGTCCATCTCAGGAATTTTAAGCTTGGGAGTGTGTGTCTTACCCGACATGTATAACAGTCCAGGGAAACAGTCCAGAGCCTCATACAGGAAGAGAAAATTGGTAGGTGTGACGGTTTCTTCTCATTTTATTATACTGGTGTTTTAACATAGAAATCCCAATTTTATAATACTGGCAAGAGCATACAAATGATAAATGAAGGCAATAGTTTACCATTTTTCCTGACGCTTGGCTTCATTGGTAATGCTGAACCAAGAGCATCATGGAAGTACCAGCCTGAGATTCATTCTTGAGCCTGTCTTGAACCACTGACCGCAGGCTGCAAACGGAAACTTGCTGTGAATACAGGATCCTATTTAATTCTTATTTACAGTAAATATCTAGCTGATGGCTCCAGAACTCACAGCCTTTCACAGGGCTCTAGGAAAAAAGCTGTGCTGGCATTTACCTTTACTTGCTTACCAAGAAGCAGGTTGACCAGGGCCCAGATGAGGACCAGCGTGGCGGTAGGAGGAGAAGCCTTGCAGGAAAGGCTGGAATCTGAAGGAGGCAGAGGGTTTCTGTTTAACACCTGCTTTGTGTAAAAGGAAGCCGATTTGGGTTAATCGGTTCCCTTCTTCACCAAGGAGCCACGCAGGTGGAGCTCACTGGAAGAAAGGGCCTTGTTCCTGCCATGCTTCTTCCACTGCTCGTGGAAGAAACAGATGAATCCTCGTTGTTTTCCCTCTGTAAGGTGGATGACATTTGAAATGTAAAAAGGTTTCCAGTGCTCTTCGGTGTGTCAAGAGGAGGTATTTGTGTGAAGAAAGGTTCCAAGCTCTTTTTGCCCACCACAAGGCACGAAGCAGCGTGTTTCCCACGAGATGGCACTATTGCCTTATGCACAGAAAAAGCAGGTTTTAGCCTCAACTGCAGTTTTAAAAGCAGATTGCCAAAGTGAGGGTTGCAAACAAATGCATCAATTTCACAGATCCGAGCAGTTATTAACAGATCTCAAATGGAGAATTAGCTTGCTGATTGATCTGTTAAAGGTCGCTGCCTGATAAGGATGTGAAAAATCCTGACGTATGGATGACGAGATGAACATCACCATCAATGCATTCTTGGAGAAACTGGTTTGGATTTGGGGTTTTTTTGGGTCAATTTTTTGAAATCAATGTGGCTCTCTAAAGTGAGTAGTATTTACCTGGTCATATTCTGACTGATCTTCTCAAAGGACTTTTACTTTAAAAAAAAAAACACCAGCAAACCCCAAACTGAAAATCAAGTTGAAAATTAACTACTTTTAACATTTGTCCATTTTTTATGATTTCTAGTTCTTATCTAGTTCAAAAAAAATGTCATCTTGCAAAATTGTTGTCTTCTGAGTAATTGTTCAGTTGCAATGGCCGGCTGGCAAGTTGCTCCACTATTCCCTTTCTCTATGACCGGAAGAGGTGTTTTCCTAATCAATTCTGCAAAGTCTCTCAATCAGAAACATACTCCCTGCCTTTAGCTGCACCTTCTGTTGATTTTCTAATCAAAGACAGGGTCAATCGCATCCAACCACCAGGGTAGAGCTGGAAGGAGCCCTGCTGTCCCATGGATAATCACGTTCTTAATCTTACTAATTGCTGTTTTAAAAACAAGTTTCTTTTGTACCACGCTCTGTCTCTTATTGCGGTGGTGTTCCAGATATTCACTCCTCCGATGCTTGGAAATTCTCTTCTGATTGCCAGCCCAAATTTATTCACTTCCAGGCTTCTTTGTTCTTCTGCCAGTATCGTTCTGTACCTTCACAAGTCCTTGTTCCCTCCTTTGGTAGTTGCCCTACTGATGAGAGCAATCATGTCTTCTCTTAGTTTTTGTTTCTCTAGGCTAAAAAAGCCAAATCTTTCCATCTCCTCTGAAGAGAGAGGCTCTTCATTCCCTTGATTGTCCTGTTTGGGTGGCCCTGGGTATATTTCTGTTTCAATCCATCTTTCTTGAGCACAGATGACTAGAAATAGTGCGCAATATTGAGGATAAGGCCTGACAAGAGCTTTGGATCATACATTTATCAATTTCATCGCACCATTGTAGCATCTCTGTGGGAAGTGGCTCAATATCTGTGATCAATTAATAAGCTTTATTATCCTCAGTTGTTTCAACCTGATGAATCTTTTTCCTCTAGAACACCAATTCATCCCCATGCTTTTTTGTGGGCGCTTGATTTTCCATCTCTAAATGCCTGTCGTATGGGTGGCACGGTTATTTTAGAAATTCTGAACTTTGGAACTCCACTTGCACACCTACCCTGACAGTGGTGTCTGTGGATGCCGTAATGCATCATGGTGTGTTCCTTTATGACTAAAAGTTGCCACAGGGTAAGGCAAAGTAGCCTTGCGTTAAGTTGCCATAGCAGAGCTTAGCAACCAATCTTACAGAGTTTTAGTAGCAAGAAAAGAAACTGCCTGGAGCTTGATGGTACCCCAAAACCTCCCTGCCTCCCTCCCTGCCGGCGTGCTGCCCGCTCCCTGCCCAGGCTCTGCAGGCAGGGCAGAGGCCATTCCCAGCACGGCGTGGGCATGCTGGGGAACCTCTCCTGCCCGCCCACGGCACACGGCACCACCGCTCACCCGAAAGTGGCAACGCAGGAGCCAGTGGGCCAGGCGAAGATGAGGGCGGCGCTGTCCTCTCGGCTGCCAAGCCTCTTTTTGCAGTGGTTTAAAACAGTTTACCTTGGATTAAAAGCAATGCAAAGGGTAACAAGGGACGACGTCCACTGCTGCCACGTGCCCAGCCCTGAGAGCTGAACCCCAGCTAGACCGCTCTGGCCAGCCCAGACAAAGCGTTCCTCCCAGACCTCCTGGTATTTTTTAGCCGTCTCTTCTCAGAGAGTTTGTCTTTAGTGCATCAGGCTGGTTTACACCTCTAATGTTCATGACTCAGTTACTGGACTCTATTAGTTTTAGTTGAGGTGGTTGTTAAAGATGGGATTATGAGACGTAAATGTACGCATGAATGCTGTTCCAACCACTTTTCCTGGACACTGTGAATTGACATTGCAGGCATCATGAGATGGTTTGTACTCTAATGGGTAGAGAGCTCCGTTAACAAAAATACACTGAATACACAGCCTTCATGTTAGCCTTTTCCGGCTCATTTGGGATTGTCTTTAGGCCATTTGATTCTCTGAAAAAGATTCCAAAACATCCATTGCCTTTTCAGCTGATGCAGGAACCTTCTATAAATCAGGTCTCTCAGAAGGAAGGACGACGCCAAGGTAATTATTTCGTTCTGTAGTTACCCAGCCATACCAAGCCTGTCTCTGTAAAATTCAGCAGACATCGGCTGAAAGGTCAGTACTGAAGGGACATAAACCATTAAGGCCAGTAATCTGCGCCTTCACAAAGGAAAGGTGAGCAGCCCTGATGGTGCTAAGGGGTTGGGCTACAATTTACGACTCAGAATTTTTAGCTGTTTCATGATGGGCTTCCTGTAGGTTTTCTGTGTGTTATTTCAGACTGGTGGTCAGAAAAATAAGAGCATGTGTGGTCTCTAGAGAGCGAAAACCACAGCAATTACACGACCAGGCCGGGACTACAGCTCCCAGCGTGCCCCGGGGCGCCCCTTCCTGCCCTCTGACCCCCGCAGGAACCAGGGCCGCCTCCCTGGGGCTGCCCCGGCCCAGGGCCAGGCCCCGGAGCCCCGGTGGAGCCGGGAGGAGGAGGGCAGAGAGGGAGAGAGCGGCGGAGAGGGGTGGGAAGGGCCAGAGGGACAACGGGGAGAGCAGGGGGGAGCTGGGCAGGGAGCGGAGGGAGGAGAAATCCCAGTGAGGAATGGGCAGGGGGAGAGCGGGAAAGAGATGGAGGGCAGGGGACAGGGTCAGGATGAGGAGGCGGAGAAGGACAGAACAGCGACGGCCTCCAGGGCTGAGGTGGGGGAAGAGCAAAAGGGGACGGGGAGCGGGATGGAGGCCCAGAGGGAAGAGGGGAGGCCCAGGCAGACAGGCAGGAAAGGGGACGGGCTGCAGGACAGCGAGGAAGATGAGGCCGGGAAGGTGGACAGAGCGATGGAGAAGGACAGGGAGTGGGAGAGAGAGATGCAGAGAAAGAAACAAATAGCAAGGGGCTATAGGAGAGACAGGGAGCCAGACAGAGAAAGACAAATATAGAAAGACAAAACCAGGCTGTGTGGCAGAGAGGGAGGCAGGCAAAACATAAGGTCAGGGAGCCGGCCAGAGAAAGAAAGAGAAAGAAAAAAATAGTGATGGGCTAGAGACAGAGAGGGAGGAATTAAAAGATGGGGGCAGGGAGCCAGACAGAGAGCGATGAGGAGGGACCACAGATAGCAACTACGGGCAACTGACCCCATTTCTTGAGCACCCCGCCCAGCAGCCTCAAGGAATTACCAGGCGCCTCAAGGAATGCGCTGCCGGCAAAAGCCCTTCCCTGGGCTCAGTCCTGCTGCCTAATATTGGTGATGAACGTCGCCCTGCAGAGTGGCCGGGACTGCGGGGGAAAAGCCCAGCTTGGGGCGGGGGGGGGGAATCAGTCAGCCGGTTTTTTGTTTGTTTGCTTATTGGTTTTGCTTTTTAAAGTAATACCACTTAAGCTCTAAATACAACCTGTAAGGAGAAAGGAACCAGGATGGGCACATTTAGAGCCCAAACCCATCCAACAGCTACACAAACCACCGCTGGCTCCCGCTGCGCACACTCCACCGCCTGCTCGCAGGTACAGGCAGCCGCCCTGGGTCTTGAGCACTCCACCAGGCAGCTCAAACAATCATACTGCCTGCAAAACCTTGAGCACAGCTTAATTCTGGGCAATTTTCCCTCTTTTTAGGCCTGCTGGTTAAAGACTCATCTGTTGAGACATGGCTCAGGACCACGCCAGGGCCACCGGCGCTGCTTTCTGCACCCCGTGGTGACGATGCGCAGAGGGACGTGTTCCCAGACTGTGGGACGAGGTACGTGCGCGGGGTGTCAGGGTCACCCCTGCCTGTTTTTTCCCAGGGAAGCCCCAGCCAGTGCCAGCCCCGAGCTGCAGCCCCGGGGCCGAGGCTCAAGGAGCTGGGTGTTTCTGCGGGCGCTGCACCCTGCCGTTGTCTGCCCTGAGCTCCCTCCGTTGTCTCCGGCTCTGCTTTCTGTCAGCGCCAGGGGCAGCGCGGAACGGCTTGCTGCTCCCCAAAGCAGTCCTGACCCATGTCTGCAGCTTGTGTGTGGTGTCCACGTCACACAGCCAATCTGGGGGTGGCAGCTCTCTCTTGTGGCACCCTGGGAATGGGGGCCAAGCAAATCCCATCCCTCCCTTTGGGACTTCATCCCCAAGAAGAACTCAGTGCAGATGTACCGTGTGCTGGAGAGCATCCTGCAGGGAGGTGACAGCCGTCTGCAGAGCAACGCTGAGACCCGCCTGTTAGCAAAGGCACCTGGTGGCTGCAGAGCAGGCCAGGTGAGCTGGTTCTCTTGGAGGCCACCACAGCAGCCTTCCTCTGTCCCTCGTTTTGGTGAGGTGTGGAACAGTGCAGAGATTTTCCCAGTGCCTCTGTGAGAGATCTTGCTCCCAGGACGCACCTCCCCATAATGCCGAGGCCGTACCCGTCCCCCTGGAGCTGGGTACTGCTGCCCTGAGGGGTCTCACAGGGAGGACACAGAAATGGTGAGCTGAAGCCCGGTGGCCGTGGCTGGGCAGTTCACAGTCTCCAGGGGCCTCAGCCTTTCTCCCCAGGAGTGTTTAACCCAGGATTTACTGTTACGTACAGGATCTGGGTGTGTTGGCCCTGGCTTCCTGGGGTTATGTTATTTTTACGTTATCTTGTGCTCTGTGTTGTCTTTTTTTGTGGAGAGTCCTCTTTTTCAGCTTGTTTACCATTTTAAGGCTTAGACAGGGCTCTTTGTTTTGTGTACAGTGTTTTGTCTGTTGTTTTTTTTTTCCTGTTTTGGTGGATTGTGTTGTGTTTTCTGTCTTGAAACCATCATTTCTGGTCCAATATGTCTACTGCAGGTCGGGCAGTGCCACTTCTGGTGCAGTCCGGCTCGTTTCTGACTTCTGGCCCATAAGTAATGACTGCCAGAGGACTATGCGTACTTCTAAATTTCCGTGGACTTCCAAATTCAGGGTCATTTCCCCTGCCTTGAGGAAGAGCCATGGGAAGACGCCAGCCACACGGAAGGACCAGGCTTTTTTGGTTTTGCTTTTGAGTTAGAAACCTGCAAAGAGTCTGCTGTCGTTAAGTTTAGTGACGTTTCGTAACCCAACTGAGTATTGTGTGACTTGAAACATTGCTGACGAATCATAGAATGGTTAGAGTTAGAAGGGACCTTAACGATCGTCTAGTCCAACCTCCCTGCCATGGGCAGGGACACCTCCCACTAGACCAGGTTGCTCAAAGCCCTGTCCAGCCTGTCCTTGAACAATTCCACGGATGGGGCATCCACAAGTTCTCTGGGCAGCCTGTGCCAGTGGCGCACCACCCTCGGCAAAAAGAATTTCTTCCTCATATCTCATCTAAATCTATGCTCTTTCAGTTTAAAACCGTTCCCCTCGTCCTATTGCTCCACTCCCTGACCAAGAGTCCCTCTCCACCTTTTCTGTAGGCCCCCTTTAGGTAGTACTGGAAGGCCGCTATAAGGTCTCCCCGGAGCCTTCTCTTCTCCAGGCTCAACAGCCCCAACTCTCTCAGCCTGTCCTCACAGCAGATGGGCTTGAGCCCTCGGATCATCTTCGAGGTCTCCTCTGGACTCACTCCAACAGTTCCATTTTCTTTTTTATGTTTGGGGCCCCAGAGCTGGAGGCAGTACTTCAGGTGGGTTCTCACAAGAGCAGAGTGGAGGGGCAGAATCATGTCACTCGACCTGCTGGCCACGCTTCTTTTGATGCAGCCGAGGATATGGTTGGCTTTCTGGGCTGCGAGTGCACATTGCTGGGTCATGTTGAGCTTCTCGTCCACCAATACCCCCAAGTCCTTCTCCTCAGGGCTGCTCTCAAACCATTCTCCTCCTAGTCTGTATTTTTGCTTGGGATTGCCCCAGCCCATGTGTAGGACCTTGCCCTTGGCCCAGTTGAACTTCATGAGGTTTGCACAGGCCCACTTCTCCAGCCTGTCCGGGTCCCTCTGGATGGCTCCAGCCTCCCCTCCAGCATGTCGACCGCGCCACACAGCTTGGTGTTCTTGGCAAACTTGCTGAGGGTGCACTCAATCCCAACATCCATGTCACCAACAAAGATGTTAAAAAGAACACCATTCATCACTGCTCACCACTTGGTCATCAAGCCGTTGACCACAACTCTTTGAGTGCAGCCATCCAGCCAAGTCCTTATCCACCGAGTGGTCCATCTGTCAAAGCCATGCCTCTCCAATTTAGAGACAAGGATGTCGTGTGGGACAGTGTCAAATACCTTGCCCGAGTCCAGTCAGATGATGTCAGCTGCTCTTCCCTTATCCACCAACACTGTAACCTCATTGTAGAAGGCCACCAGATTTGTCAGGCACCATATGCCCTTAGTGAAGCCATGTTGGCTGTCACCGATCACCTCCCTATTTTCCGTGTGCCTTAGCAGAATTTCCAGGAAGATCTGCTCTGTGATCTTCCAGGCACCGAGGTGAGACTGACCAGCCTGTCTGTGGAGGAAAACCGATTGCCTTTAGGCATAGGAACGAATCTATGGAAGGTTCCAGGCGTAAGACTCCCCTTTTCATCTGTATGGCCCTAAGAGCTCTATTGGCATTTCCAGTGCCCAGCCCCTGGAGAGCGCGTGAGCTTGTCCATAGGTTTGCTCTCCAGGCATAGCCAGGGATCTCCTTTAGACTAGTGACAAACGCGTCTTGGTGGAGGGGTGGTATCCTTCCTGTCTTCAGTGAAAATTGGTAACATAGATGCCCATCCCTGTACTGATGAGAATTCACTGGGACAGATTCCCAGGAGGGTATTTCTGGCAGAGGATGGGCTTTTAGTGCATATCCAACAGGGGGGCTTTTTTTCCTCTGCTGCTGTAGTTTGGACTGTGGTGACGGGCGAGTTACGGAATGAATACGTATAATCCGTATTCCACCACAGGCTTATGAGCAAGGCTACCGTATTAAAACTTGGGCTTCCAAATGGCTATTAAGAGGAAAAACAGGCACCAATAGCAAAATTAATGATCCCTTTTGTACAGAGGACAGCACACGCAAAAGGCATTTAAAGATCTAAACCGAGCAGTTGTGGAAGCTCCCTCCTTAGCCCTGCCAGACCACAACAAGCCTTTTCTATTTATATTTCTGCTCTGCAAAAAGGGAATTCAAAGAATTCACGTCCCTTTGGTTAATTCAAACTGGATGACCAACTTCAGAGGGGAGATAGCACTTTAGCTGCAACCGATTCTGCCCTACTTGTGAAAGTAAGCTCAAGTCCCCAGAACGTCTGTGATCCAAATTCTAGCACGGCCAGTTTCGTTTCCATTGAAATGGAAAGCCCTGAGCAGCTGAGAAGTCTGGTTGTCGATGCTCCAAGAAATAGACGCAGGTGGCAGGCTCTCTTCTGTGTTCAGTCACTCTTGAGCACTGGCAGCATTGGGTGAATTGTTTTTAGGTGGCAGCTCTGAAAGGCATGGCGCAGAGTGTCCATGCTTTAGCCAAGTGTTTTGTTGCAGGGCAACCTGGTCTGACTTCAGGATCTGGTTTGCGCAGGTGAGACTTTGCTGTGGTTTGTTTTCTCCAGAGATCTCTTGGTTTTGTAGCCTAACGGAAGCAAACGCAGCTTAAGCTAGTTCAGGAAAGAACCTCGTGCGTTAGCAGGCTCTCCTTTAGCGACTTTTGAGACCAATTTGCTGTTGGCTTTCAAACTTTTTTACAAAAATGAAGAATATTTTGCTGCTTGTGTTTGATTATCAACCTGAAGATTTCTTGAAAAGCCCTGTTAGTATGTTGAGACGATAACAGCGCGCTGTTACGTATAGAATTTTGCATTTATATCTGCAAAAGCATTCTCTGGAGTGCTATGTAATTAGATATTAATCTACATTCTTACAAATTGGCTGATTTTTTTTCTGCGTTTATGTTGTTACAGAATACACAGATGACGATGCCCTGATCGCTAAGAACCCGTCGGTACTTGTTAGAAGAATCCCTGTTGGAGGAGTTAAAGCTGCCGGCAAAACATCTGCCGTGTGAGTGTCCATAAAGCATTGAATTCTTTGTTAGGTGTTTCAATGTGTGAACTTTTTAAATGGATATTAGTTTACAGAGGCATTCCGATTGTATCTCTCTCGTTAAAGCTGCAGTAAATGTTTGTCATCGTGGGGCAGATGTTAATGTATCTGTCCCGACCTAGGCTGACATTTTAGGCCTGCTGGGAGATGGGGTTCCAACTCAATTAACGGTAACTTTTAAGAGGATTCTACTGGGCTTGTTCTTGGGGTTGGCTGTTCTGAGACCCAAGTTGTAGATCCTGTTTCCTCTCCGTGGAGAGATCCCTTCTTATTATATGCGTTTGCTGTTATTGCTTTTATAGGAACGACAGATAGCCATTGTAGTGTAAACTCATAATTTGTTTCCATCTCAGAAGAGATGCCTTCAGGCACTCCCTAGTGATTCTGGACACCGCAGCCTTGTGCTTATAAACACGGCCTTGCTTTGGGGGTGAACTTCTGTATTTAAATACATGTGCTTACTGCTACCTTGTCAATGCGTCCTCCGTTTCTGGCTGGATGGCACCCTCCCCGGGTATTGTCATGCTGCCCCAAAATGAGAGCATAGATGCTGCTGGCATCAAAGGTCAAATAAACACCTGTACGTGGGGATAAGGACAGACCAGCACTGCTGCGCTAATTGGTTGAAAATTAACCAGGCAGGTGGGCTTTCTATTCCTTCAGCTGGAAACATGGCAGAAACCACTGGTAGAGGGGCTGATGTTTGGGAATGATGAAAGTGTGCTGCAATGGTGGAGAGGCCTTCAAACATGCGTTACTTGCCTTGTACTATGTTCTTCAGGGTAAATGGGTGAAGAAACCATTGTGTGGCAATCTAAAGTATTTCCTTGTGCTTCCTCACCTTCAGGAGGTACGTGGCTCTAATTGCGAGCCTCTAATTGCGAGGGGTCGGTGGCTCAAAGGCCCAGAAGGTGCTGCCTGGAGCCTGGGCTAGCACTTGTACGTGAGGACGGGCTGGGTTTTTCCTTGGCATGTCAGTACATCCAGACTTCTTTGGAAGGACGTGCTGCACTTGCCCCAGCGTCCCAAAGACAGTCTGCAGTGCTCTGGGCAAACCCACTTGTTAAGTGACGGCATGGTTAGGAAGAACTGCTTAAGACAGGGAAGAAGTCTAATGTGTTGGGATTATTAACTTTGGGGGGTATGTATGTATTGAGCTGCCCCCCTTGTAAGGGGGCTTGTCCCCGTCCCCACTGCGCTCCCGTTGCCATGGCCCGTGTTCCAGCTGCAACTGCCGGTGCCTGGCGACGGGCACAACACAGCACTGCTCCCCTGCTCCCCACGCAGCCCTTTTCCCCTGCTCCTGACCCCTCGAACAGCAAACCCAGCCCTTCCCTTCTCCCAAGACCTCTGTCTGTCTGTGTGCTGATATGATGAACGCCCTAAAGGAGAAGATGCCTGTGCAGCCAGAGGTAGGGCCCCACTCCAGGGAGGTGGGCACCCCCCCTGCCCGGGCAGGCTGGAGCAGGCACCGCAGGGATGGAGTGGGGTGGGCACCCTGCTCTGGGGAGCTCGGGGGGCCGGGAGCTTGGCTCGCCCTCTCCCCCCACCCCTGCAAGGCCAGGGGCTGGGAGAAGCCTTTCTGGGCTGCTCATGCCCTGCTGGGACCAGGCCTCCCTGCACCGGGGGACACATCCCCCGGGGAGCCCAGGGTCCCCTGGGCTGGTGCCGGAGGGATGCTCGCTGGGAGCAGGCCAGGTGCTGCCCGGAGCCTGAGCTGGTGCCTCCGCTGCCCCTTTCCAGGCTGGAGCCCTGGGAGATGATCCCTGCCTGCGGAGCAGCACTGAGCCCAAAGGCTGCCTGCAAAGAGGAAGGAGCTTCTGGGTGCCCAGGCAGGCGCGGGGCCGGGGTCTGCGCCTGGGGGGCTGGGGTCTGTGCCGGGGGTCCCCCTGCGGGGCAGGGAGCAGGGCCGCTCACCGCTGCCCGCTCTGGTGCAGTTGTGGGTAAAATCCATGTCATTCTTCTTAACTTGTGCCTGCAGTACAGTTTTGGATCTGGGTGTTCTCAGGGTTGGATGCTGCTTTCATTTCCCAAAGGTTAAGCCTTTCTTTAGTATGCCACCACTTTGAATTTCCATTGGGAAAAGGGGCAGCATTTTTCTTCAGGTTTGAAAACGCTGTCATTCTGCTGCTAAAATCTAGATCAGTAACCCAGGGAAATACTTGACAGGTAGGGGTCTAGGTTTGGATTCGGCACTTGGCTTGAATACTGTGTGAAACTGCACGTTTCAAAATAGCCCTTGTAGTGTAAAACTTACTGTGTGGTGGTTTTAATTTTTCATCTTTCTTTGAAGTAGAACTGCTTTTTCTTCACTAGAATGGTGTGAGGCATTACACTAACCCTGGATCACTGGGTCTGGTCACTGGGGTTGGCGTTAGTTGAACTGACCCTGTGACCCTAGCAGTTAATGTAGTGCATTTATGTAAGCCACATTTATAGTATTTGATCTAATTCAGATGGGTTTTTATTTCTGGAGAAGAATTATTTTTCTGGTTGTTTGCTAGCATGTGTATAAACACAAATCCCATGTTCATAAATAAAGTTCCCATTCTTTTAGGCTCGTGTGTTGCCTGCCATGTCTGCATTATATTTCTAAGTAGCATCTTACCACCAGCTAACAGAGGTGTCTCAAAAAAGCCCCCAAAAAACAAAAGGAGGGAGGGCAGAAGCCTCGCATCGCTCTTTACGTGTCCTCTCTCTCACTGTAAATCAGCGCAGCCTCAGGTGCTTCTAGTGTTGGAGACACAATTAGCTTTAATCTGAGATCTACCTCAGGTCTTGGTCAAAAGTGTGGGGATTTTGTTTTGTTTTGATTGAAATACACGTGTTTCTGGATGTATTTCAAAGCAGAACCTGGATCTTAGTGTGGTAGGAACAAATCACTGGAAAGCTTGCCAATTATTGTTGTACCGTAAAGCGACAAACTTAAAATTAGTTAAGATTTTTTTAAAAAGGATGCACAAAAGCTTATTCTTTGGCTGTTTCTTCATCGCCTTGCTCCTACGTTCGCTGTCCTTCCACGCTTGCAAATGTGTGCTGCTCTCCTCCTGTTCCTACAGCCAAAGCAAGGAAGGGGATCCTGTTAGCGTGGCTGTGTCAGTGACTGCAAGGATCTCTGTCGTGGTGAACACCTTCATTTCAGTAATTTGAGCAGCTTGTTCTTTTTCTAGACAAAGTGGTGGGTTATTTTTAGTGGCTGATGGTTTGGATTGCTGTTTTTGTTTGGGCTTTGTGGGGTATGGCGAGCGTGGCATTTTTAACCTTCTTGAGCGGAGGGGCAGAGTTCGTGTTCCAGGGCCGATGTGCCGGTGCTTTATTCTGACAGGCAGCTCCACTCTCTTCCTAGAAGCGTAACCAGGTGCCTTTATCAATGATGTGAAAATAACGATTAGTTTACAAACGACACCGAAGATAAGTTTCCCGCAGTGATGCTTCCTTCTCAAATAAATATTTTTTTAAAAACCTTTTCAGCTGAAAATTGACAGCCGCCTTACCCCTTCGACTTTTAAGCAGTTGTGAGCATTTGACAAGGGTCCCTCTCTGAGATATTCGGGAGCAAGCAGCTGATCTCAAGCGGGTTTGATTCATTTAGTTTCTTCTCGTGAACCACACGGGCACTCCTGAGCTCTCATAGTTTTGGACTTTGTTTCGGACAAAGACAAATGACACCGGGTTTGAAACGCCTCTTCCAGTGACGCCCAGAGGATATAGTGCTGCTCTCAGACTAGAGCAGAGGTGAACTATCGCTGTGTTTTGATCGTGGAACTTGAATATGTGTTTCATTTTTTGTGAACAGGTTGATGACTCTCCTGCACCTCTTTCTCTGGCCCAGCTTGTGAAGGTAAATATATGTATATAATCTTGTCAAATACTTACCCCCTCCCCCCAAAAAAAAAACCCAACAGTGTTTGCTTTGTATTTTTAACTCTTATGCTGTGGTCTATAGCTGGATAGCTGTTGTAATGTGAACAAAACTTTCATTTAATTTTTAATAATTTAAAGTATTTAATTAACTTTAAAATGCGTGTGTATTTTGGTACTGTCCTGTAAAGAGTAGTTCCCAGTTTGGGCAGAGAGAAGGGGAGTGCCTTATCAGCCTCAACGTAACGTTGCAGGATTACTCATCTTCAAGACACAAAAAAGAAGGCCTTCAGGCGCTGTTTACCATGTTTCACACGTCTCATTAATTTTGCCTTGGAAACAAAAACATTTTTTACAGAAGAATGGAATTGGCTGCAAGTTATGGACATTTCAGGGGGCTTTGCCACAGCCAAAACAGCAGTGTTTCTGTAACGCGGACACTTGCCTGGCTATTTCTGAATTGCCAGTCATTACAGTTACAGATCCATTCTTTGAGAGCTGCACAGCTTCATAAATTCACAACACAAAATTTGTGTTGTGAACGACACAAACTAATTGGTTTGCACGCAGACTGTGTAAATTCTGAAAACATACCTAATCATTTGCCAGAATATACCAATGTGTATGTGTGGCGTATTAGCAGATGTGACCTCCTGAAACTGTTGTAATACCGTGCTTTGCTGTGGAACTGCTTGCGTTTTTTGCTCAACAATGCGTAACTTTGGGAAAGCATGAGTGATTGCACCTTGCGAAAAGGCGTAGTGCTAGCCAATTAAAACACTAGTCTTTAAAGTTACAAAGCTTAGAGAAGGCAGGGCCTACTGCAGCAGAGCCAGTTCTTTCTTCTGAAAATAAAGGCGGGAGTTCATTTCCACGAAAGAGAAATCTTTTCCCGCTGGGAACTTCTTCCCTCTCTCACTGCAATGTGAGACGCATTTCCTAATGTGTCCATTTTTGGCAGGGGAATAAAGAAAAAAAGAAAGAGTTTGGAAGGTAGCCACCAAAAGACATGGGTCTCCATCAGTGCTGTCCCTAAACGTGTCCTGTCTGGGAGGTTCTGTAACCTCACATGAAGTTTTACTCTAAAGTGTGAAAAACTGTCCAAGTCGGGTACACGTTTAAGCTTTTGAGAAAATGCAAGTATTTCAGAAAAGTACGGCAGCTCAAACCTGTTACTTTCTCTAACCTCTTTAGTGCAGACTGGCTTAGCATGGAGGCAATGTGTTAACGGTCTTCTGGTTTGTTATTACGATGTATTAAATGCTGTATTTCAATTTTGGTCTATTCCTAGTAATGCTTTGTGGGTTTTGGACGTGCTTTGTAAACTGTTTGGGTTGTTGGAAACAAATGAGTCAAGCGTCTGTAAAGTTTTCTGTAGATGTTAATGGAAATGATTTCAGAGATGTCCATCTGGATTATGTTACTGTTGAGAAAAAACTATGTCTAAGAAACAACCATTTAATAAAATGTGGAAACTAGTGTGTTGCTTTTGTTGATGAATGCATACAAAGCCAAAACCATGAGTGGCTGCTCTGAAGGATGGGTACCTGAAGGTCGAAATCATTGACAGTCGCTCCCTTAGACCCTGCTTGTAACTGGACTTGTGTGTAATAAAAACGTTTTAAGAAATGCTGCTTAAAGAAATCCAGCGGGCTTCAATAATTTGAAGATCTAGTGCCGCACAAGACTTATAGACAAAACCCTTCAAAATTCAAGGGAAACCTGGAATTTAAAACGTAAAATGTTCTTTTCTCTTGGTTGTAGATATTAAATATTTCCATAGATCTTTCTCTGTGAACTGTCATGCGTATTTTTATATGTTTCAATACTATTGAAAATCTTTCTGGTTTTAACGCTTTTTAATGACAGTTCACAGTTTTTAGAATTCCGTATAAAAGGAAGGTGTTTCTCTTGACCCCACCTATTGAATATTTGCGTGTTTTAATTACACAAGTCTCTGGCTGAGTATTCATGCCATGGAACGTCAGTCGCCGAATGCATCTGCAACCTTTGTACATATCGATGATGAACGTCAGTTTCTCCAGGGACTGGTTCAGAGCCCTGAATTGGGCTCTCCCTCTGAATTGCGCTGTGGAGGAGGAGCGGGTTTGTGGCTCTTCTCCGAGTGGATGGTGAGCTAAGCGATCTGTAACCCTTACGGAAGCTGAAGTTAAGCAAAAGAAGGTCCACTGAGTTCAAAATGCTGCTCAAGTCTTTGAAACGTCCTGCCTATATTCCCGTAGGAAAATAAGTATTTTAATCGAGTAACCCTCAGGCTAGCTAAAAGGAGAGGGTTAATGGCTTTTGCTGCTTAAATTAATCATCAAAGTGTCATTTTAAGTGTGGGTCTTAAGATGAGCTCTGTCTGCATTTCTTTTCTGAACAGGACAAAAATTTTAAGCCTGTTGCCAGAATTAAGAAGAGCACGGGCATTCCGAGGAGTTTCATGACAGAGGTGAAAGATCCCAATACAAAGGGTGCTATGCTGACAAACAGCGGAACGTATGCAATACCAATTATTAATGTGTAAGTATGGAACTAATTGGACTGACCAAATGGTGAAGGAGAGAAACCACGCGTAAATGTCTGAGTGGCAATGCAGACAAGTTGGCCGGCCTCTGTAACCACGGGGGAGGAAGCATTGTCATTGTATGTTAACCTCAAAATCGTGATACTTTCTCGTATTAAAATAGGGCGGTCCTACTGTTCATGCCCCTGGAACTCCAGAGCTTGGAAAAGTTTTCCTGTACCCATCGTTAACTTTTTTCTTTTTCCTTCCCCACCCCGCCCCCCAGGGAAGCTTATGCCAGAGGAAAGAAGGAGGAACCTCCCTTCTTACCAGCGGAGCCGTCCTCCTCCTCCTTCTCCTCCTCCTCCGAAGACCCTGTTCCAGCTGAGTTGTTATGTCTCATTTGTAAAGAGATAATGACTGACGCAGCCGTTATTCCCTGCTGTGGAAGCAGTTATTGTGATGAATGTAAGTGTTACTCCCGTGTTTGTTCACTCCAAACACCACATCTGACTTTCTGAAAGCAGAAACAGAAGATGACAAATTGCTTTGTTACCAAAGTTCCATTTTGGGACTATTCCATACTTCGTTCTATTCCATACTCAAGTGTCCGCTGGATAGGAAAGGACTCTTCTCGTGTAAAGGAAAAAAAAAGACAGAAAGCTTTTTTCCTTTTTTACGTATCTGGTTAAATCCTCTTCACATGCGGAAGGACAAGCATGAGGAGAGTGCACAGCTGCGCAGGTGATTACAGTATTAGGTATTGAATGCACTTAGGTTTTTTCAGAGCCCTTTCTCTCACACAAAATCGTACAGCCAGCTCTGGTTGGCTCAGTATAGCCAACCTGACTGTGGTCTGCCACAAACCAATAGTTAGGCATTTAATCCACATTCTTCTCCACAGGAGAGCTTGTTAAAGCCTTCAGAACTCGAGGCTACTGATGTTCTTTTGAGGTGTGTTTTATTCATTAACCTGGAGGGTGGTGACGTCTCACTGCACTCGAGAGTGCCAAAAAGAATAGTCGAAACATCCAGACGCAGCCGTCTTCAAATGTTACCTTAGTGAAATACCAAAACTGCACAGTTTTTTGCTGCATCCTAGAGATGTGTTACACTATTGAACATCTATGGCTTCATGCTCTCAATGCAAGACCATATTCACCCATTAATCATATATGTCTTTTTACGATTGATTGGAGCCCCCAGAATTTCCTTACGTTGGCTAAACCTACTTTGATGATTCTAATTGCGCACAGGCATTAGAACAGCATTGCTGGAGTCTGAGGAACACACATGCCCAATGTGTCATCAGGCAGACGTTTCCCCTGATGCTTTAATTGCCAACAAGTTCCTACGCAAGGTAAGAGGATGACTTTTACGTAAACTGTAAGAAAAGTCTATTTGCAAAAAGCCAAAAGGGAAGAAAATATTAATTGACATCTCCTCAAAAACTGCTAAATTAAATAGGCCACATTTACTTTTCAAACCCATTATCTGTTGTTAGAGAAGCTGGCAACTCTTTGGAGACAATGGGGCAAATTCAGGTCGCGCTTTTGTTTCACATGATTGCCTTACTTTCAAATTCGGTGTTAACACTGAAGTGTTTTAAATACAGGTGCTCTGAGTGACCAGTTGTTGCTATCAGTGTTTAAGGCGATGTGTTCGTGTAGTTGTGTGTTGATTCATTTTCGGATTGACAGCATTTACAGGACTACACAAGTAATTTTGCTCTGTGGAGGCTTTTGTTCATGTATCTACTGAAGTTTCATGTTACCTTGTGGTAAATGTTTTTCTGCCTCTAGGCTGTGAACAACTTCAGCAAAGGGACTGGCTACAAAACAGGGCTCCACCAGACGATTCAGCAGCAGCAGCAGCCGCCACCACCTCCACCACCACTCAGGACTGTTGCACCTCCTGGACCTTTTCAGTGAGTAAATCTGTAGATCAACACGAATATGAAAGACACCCAGATGCCAAAGTTAGATTCTTCTCCTTGAGCTTCTCCGCCAGCGATTTATGTCTCATTAGTGACAGTTCCGGGTAACTGTGGAAGTTCTGTTTTGTGAAAGTCCTCACTTTGCATGAGGACACTTTTGTTATAGTTGAATTTAAAATAAATCGAGTCCGAAATAGATTCAATAAATATTTATTGAGGTAGGAAGGCAAAAGCAGCGCTGGGCGGCCGGGGAGTCGCAGCTCCACCAAAGGCTCACAAATTCAAGCAAGCTGAGCAGCTCTTTTTATCTTCATGGAGGTCGGTTTACGCCCCTCTGTAGCTTCTTGCTTGAGGTAGTTTAGATAAAATGTCGGTCACAGGATCAGCTCAAAACAATACATTCCGATAACATTGTGGTTAAGCTTTTTGTCAAACAGGAGTTCCCATGTTGGTGTAGCAAGATAACATTGTGGACATGTCTCTTCTGGTTAAACAGGGAGTTCTCAAGACTGCCACAATGGGTTCGTTCCTCTTGCTTAACTTGTTTGATCAGCAAATCACCTTTAGTTACTTATTACAGTCCCCCCCTTCTTTTATTTATAAGTGATTTGATGATCAAACTTAGACAATACCTCACAAGCTGCATCTAATTCAGGATTTTCGTTCGGTATAGTTTTCATTTCCAGGTCTGATTGCTTCATCACCATTAGCTGCACTTTTTCTAACCTGCTTTCAACAAAGGTTACAAATTTATTAATGACACAGGGTCCAAAAGTCAGAGCCAATAGCAACATCATGAGGGGTCCTGCCAAAGTAGAAATTAAGGTAGTCAGCCATGGTGACTGATTAAACCAAGATTCATACCAGGAGGACTGAGCCTCTCGCTCTCGTTTTCTTTTCTCTAATCCCTCTCTCAGTTTAGCTAACGAATCTCTTACTACCCCTGTATGGTCAGCATAAAAGCAACGTTCTTCACCTAGGGCAGCACATAATCCTCCGTTTTGCAAGAACAAAAGGTCCAACCCTCTTCGATTCTGTAAAACTACTTCTGACAATGAGGTCAATGATTTCTCTAAGTAGCAAATAGATTTTTCTATTCGGGCCAAATCTTCGTCTACTGCAGCTCTTAGAGATGTCAGACTCTGCTGTTGTTGCACCAAGGAGGTTATGCCAGTGGCGGTCCCAGCGACCCCTAAACCAAGTAAAGTAGCTATAGTAATTGTAGATATTGAAGCTATAGTTTCACATCCCCAATATGCACAGTAATAGTGATTAGGGAAATTGCAATAGCTTTTCCCTGGATTCGAACTGGGGCAGAGATAAAAAGGTTTTACTGCTCTTTCTCGTCGGCCAGGTGGGTCTAGTTCATAAAAGACTAAATCTTCCAATTTAACTTGGAATTCTGGGGGTCCGGCTGTCACATTATACCGAACTTCTATTGAATCTTCCCATCGACCTAAGGTCCAATTCAAGGGTTGATGTTCATTTTCTAAAGTCATGGTAATCAATACCATTAATAGGATACCAGCTTTCATTTCCCCACTGTTTAGTACCTCTCTGCCTTCCTCGTCTACTCCTTTGCAGAGAGCAACGGGATATCAAGATCTTCTCGGCAGCAGCAGATAGTCTTCAGGGGAATTTTGCTGTTATCCTGTCAATAATTTCCAAGGTCTAAAGAGTTAGTTATCTCTCAAATATTTTTCCACCTATGTGGTTGTTGTGCCCGTTTCCAGGCGAATCTTATAGCACACTGTCTTAAAACTCTATACCAGTCTGTTTCATATACTTCCCAAAGTTCAGGTACTGACAGTTCCCATCCACAAAATAATTTACGAATTTCCACTGGATCCTCTGGTCCCCTGGCATGTATCAAATCATTGCGACATTTCATACAGTAGGGTTGTCTCTTAAATGAAACACAGGACCAATCTCTATTATAATTTAGACATCGGCAAACAACGCAACATAAATGTCCGGAAGTAGGGTGTTTTAAGCAGGGTATTCCCCAGATATCTCCTACTCTGGGTGATTCGGGTATCTCTGTCTCTGTTTCACAACAAAATGGAAAAACCTGGGGAGTTCCTGTTAGTTTGTATAATCCACCCCCCCCCCGTTTGGGCCGGTATCCTTTCTTCACTCCAAGGTGCAAAATATACCTTTCGTAGAGTATTTCCTGGTGGTATTTGGAACCATCGATATAAACTATCTCTTACTTCCCTTCTGGAGTGGTTCATTTACCGGTCTCGCTTTTCCTTATCTTTATTTGAAGATCTCCTGGTTCCGACGTCACAGTCCACTTCTCTGGGAAGATAGGTCCCTTAATTCTACTAGCGTGAGTCCATCCTTTTTCTGCTGTCCGTACAGCCGTATCTGTGGTAAGTAAAACAACAAAGGGTCCTTCCCAACGGGGTGTTAGGGAGGTTTCTTTCCAGGTTTTAATTAGTACCTGGTCTCCGGGCTGGATTCGGTGTATGGAAATGTCCAAGGGAGGTCTTTGTACTACCAAGCCCTTCTTTCTTAGTTCCTGTCTTCTTTTTGTAAGTTCTAAAATATATTCTGTTAAAAGTTTATCCTCGACTTTTGGGTGTTCCACTAATAACCCAAAGTCATAAGGCATTCCATACAACATTTCACAGGGGGATATAGCAGTATCTGTTCTTGGCTGAGTTCTAATGTAAAGCAAAGCCAATGGTAAACATTTAACCCAATTCATTTTTGTTTCCACCATAAGTTTGGTTAGGTGTTTCTTTATCTCCCCATTCATTCTTTCTACTTTCCCAGAACTCTGTGGGTGCCAGGGAGTATGGTATTCCCATTTTGTACCAAACAATTCAGTTGTCTCTTTAATTACTTTGGATGTGAAATGTGGACCTCGGTCTGAGTCAATTACCACAATAGTCCCATATCTTGGAATAATTTCTTCCAAGAGAATCTTAACAACTGTCTTTGCAGTAGCTCTTACCACTGGAAAGGCTTCTACAAAGTGCGTAAGGTGATCAACCAAGACCAATAAATACTGATATCTCCCCACCTTTGGCAAGTCGGTAAAATCCACCTGTATTTTCTCAAAGGGTCTTTTAGCCAATTCACGACCTCCTTGAACCTTTTCCCTAAGTTGTCGTTTATTCACTTTGTGACAGGTTAAACATCCCTCTAAAATCCTTTTAGCTAGACCATATATTCCGACACAGGCATAGTTTGTCTCAAACTGATCCACTAAAGCTTGAATTCCCCAATGAGTTTTATGGTGTAATTTATTCAGTATTCCCCGAGCTAATCCTTTTGGAAGAAGTTCCCTGCCGTCTGGTAGCAGCCATTTATCACCATCTCTTTTTGCTCCGATTTGTTTTAGCTTATCCAATTCTTGGAGAGTGAAAGTTTTATCTAATTTTAGCCTTTCAGGTTCCTCTCTCAAGGTCTGCACCATTAATAATGCAGCCCGCTTTGCCTCCGCGTCGGCTAGATTGTTTCCTCTTACAGTATGGCTTAGTCCCTTCTGATGTCCTTTTACATGGACTATGGCTATCTTTAGTGGACCTCTTAATGCCTTTAAAACTTCTAAGATTAGCTATTCATGGACTAATCCTTTTCCCTGGGTGTTAATTAAGCCTCTCTCTTCCCAAATTTTTCCAAAAGTATGTACCACCCCAAAGGTATACTTTGAATCTGTATAAATAGTTCCAATTTTATTTTCTAAGAGCTTTAATGCCCTTAGCATAGCATATAACTCACATGCTTGTGCGGACCAGGCTTTACTTAATGGTCCTGATTCTTTTATCTTAAAAGTATACCCATCCACAATAGCATATCCTGATTTCCGTTGTCCTTCAACCACTCTTGAGGAGCCGTCCACAAATAATTTTTCTCCTTCGTCTAATTCATGGTCTTCTAAGTCCTCCCTTATTTTAGTCTGCAAATTTATTAGTTGGAGGCAGTCATGTGTCAAATCTTCTTTAGGTTCTCCGTATAAAAATTGGGCAGGATTCTGAATAGAAGTGATTTCCATTTCTAGTCGAGGGGAGTTAATTAAAATTCCCTCATATTTTAGCAATCGACTATCCGTAAGCCACTTATCAGCCCGTTGTTGCAATACTCCTCGAATGTTATGGGGGGTGTTTACTTTTAGTTCACCTCCTAAGGTGACTTTTCCAACTTCTTCTACTATTAATGCAGCGGCCACTATTGCTTGCAAGCAGGTGCGCCACCCGCGGCTTACAGGATCCAGTATTTTAGAATAATATCCTACAGGCTTTCTCTGCCCTGCCCATCCTTGGGTCAGAACCCCATAAGCTGTCCCGTTATCTACATTGATAAAGAGTTGAAAGGGTTTACGGATATCGGGTAAACTGAGGACAGGTGCTTCTACCAGATCTCTTTTTATATTTTCCCAACGATTCTCATCTTCAGGGGACCATTTTACCAACCCGTTATTAGTTAATTTTTCGTACAAGAATTTTACTTTACTGCTGTAATTTTCTATCCACTGTCGACAATACCCTAATAATCCCAATAACTGTCTTATCTGTCTTTTATTAGTGGGCGCTGTTAGAGACAAAATTCCTTTTACTCTTTCGGGATCTAATTTCTTGTGTCCCTTTATGAGCCAATGCCCCAAATATTTTACCTCTTCTTCAGTAAACTGTAATTTGGATTTAGAAACCTTTAATCCCTTGAGGCCTAAAAAGTTCAGTAATTTGATGCTCTCATTTCTGACTCCTTCTTGAGTTTTTCCAGCGATCAATAAATCATCCACGTATTGTATTAGAATTAGTCCCTGACTTAATTCATAAGATTCCAGTAACTGTTCCAGAGCTTGTCCAAACAAGTTCGGAGACTCTGTAAATCCCTGGGGCAAAACGGTCCACCGTAATTGTTGTTTTCTATGGGTCTTGGGGTTCTCCCACTCGAAAGCAAAATAGTCCCTACATTTTCCTTCTAAGGGACAAGCCCAAAAAGCATCTTTTAAATCTATAACACTATACCATTTATAATCTGGACTTAACTGATTAAGTATAGTGTGCGGGTTAGCCACCACAGGGAACCGGGTAATGGTTCGTTCATTTACGGCTCTCAGATCTTGTACTAAACGATAGGACCCATCCGGCTTCTTTACAGGCAATATGGGAGTATTGTGGGGAGACATACAGGGTTCCAAAAGCCCTTGGGCCAAAAGTCTCTCAATTACTGGCTGCAACCCTTCTCTCCCCTCTCTAGAGATGGGATACTGTTTTATCCTAATTGGCTGGTCTGGGTCTTTTATGGAGACCGTGATCGGTTTGATATTTAATTTTCCCACCGACCCTGGGCTATACCAAGTTTCTGGATTAATCTTGGCTTCATCTTCCGCAGTTAATAAGCATAATCTTACTTTTAATTTCTCTTGCTCTACTTCCAAATTGATTCCTAATTCCACCATCAGGTCTCGTCCCAAGAGGTTATACTCAGCTTCTGGGACCAATAAAAATGTTCCCACTCCATATTTATTTGGGGCTTCTATTGTTACATTCCTTATCAGGGGCACCTTAAAAGGTTCCCCCTTTGCACCAATTACTTGGAGTTTATCCTTTGATTCAACACATCCAGATGGTAACTTTTGGACTGTTGATCTTTCGGCACCCGAGTCCACAAGGAACTCGAACACTTCATGCTGAGGACCCAATTTCAATTTTATCAAGGGCTCGGTAACCTTAGGGGTCCCCAGCAAATAGAGCCCCTGACCCCCCTAATCTTCCTTAAAAATCTCCTCATCCTGCATTCTTTTCCGACAATTTCTCTGTAGATGTCCCTTCTTGCGACAATAAAAACATTCTGTGTCCTGCGAACTAAATCTTCTTCTTCTCGGTTCTACTGGGCCCTTTTGGGGACTTTCTCCTCTCCTACCCTGATTTTGTCCTTCCCTTACAGCTGCCATCAGGATTCTGGCTTGTTTCTTCTGATTTTCTTCTTCCCTTCTCACATACACCTTCTGAGCTTCTCGTAATAATTCATCTAACCCCCTTTCCTGCCAGTCTTCTACTTTCTCTAACTTTTTCCTTATATCTGTCCAAGATTTAGCTACAAATTGAGTTTTCAGCAGGGCTTGACCCACTTGGCTATCGGGGTCTAACCCAGAATATAGCTGTAAACTTTTTCTCAATCTTTCGAGCCATTCGGTGGGGGTTTCATCTTTCTTTTGTTGTTCATTAAAGGCCTTATTAATATTTTGCCCTCTGGGCACAGAATCTCTAATCCCCTGAATTATCATATCCCGGAGATCAATCATGTTATTTCTATGTGCGGGGTCTTGATTGTCCCAATTGGGCCGCTGTAAGGGCCATTTTACATCTCCGGCGGGACCATGCTGATGCCTCTGATCCCAATGCCTCATGCCTGCCGTTCTGATCATTCCTCGTTCTTCGTTTGTGAACAAGATCTTTAAAATAGACTCCATCTCGTCCCAAGTATAAATGTTAGGCCCGAGGAATTGATCAAAACGTTCTGCTACCCCTAATGGGTCCTCTATCAAGTGTCCCATTTCTTTCTTAAATTCCCTCACATCCCCGGAGCTGAGGGGTACAGATACAAATCCAACTCCGGGTTGTGGTCCCCCCATAGCAGTCTCCCTTAAGGGATACAATAAATTTTCCTCCCTCCTTTCTCTAGTTTGACTTCTAGTTATTCTCCGATTAGAAGGAGGAGCCTCTTCCCCAGGTTCTGTGGAGGCTGTTGGAGGGACATCTTGCTCAGGACCTTGTGGAGGGGGGACATAGGGTGGGGGAGACGCTGGAGGTTCGTCTGCATCCCACCTTTTCTTTCTATCATTTTTCTTTTCTTTTAATGGAAACAAATTAGCGGCCTGAGCCGTGCCCAGGATCCATAAAAAGGCATATTCACTCTCCTCCTTATTAAATGGTCGTTTGTTGTTAACATATATGTTTAATTGTTGGCATATCCAATCCTCTAAGGATCCATGAATTGGCCAATATAAATCTTTTCTTATCTGTTTTCTTCCCCATACCTCCATACAATAATAGACCAATTTCTCCTTGGACTTCCCTTTTCGAGAAGGGGAACTATCCCAATATTGAATCATTAGGCCTAACGGGCTATCTTGGGGTATATCGGGGAGCCCACCCCTACCCCGTATCTCCTGCATGGAACCAGAAGTCCTACTTTTCTTCTGTCCCATCTTCCGAAAGTGCCTTCTTTCACTCAAAATTCACTCACTTCCCTCCGTTCGTGGCCCATGCCCCCGCGGACAGTGGGAACCGCACTATTAGGAGGTCCACACTCACTTCGTCCGGTGGGCTACTAAGCCCAGTGGACGTCTCAGTCACTCGCACCCGGGTACCCAATCCCCGACCGAACGGAACCGCAATATACTTACTCACTCCCGAGTCTTCGTCCGGCTCTTCGTGCACAAAAATTATGGGGAACTACAGTATCTCCGTTCTCTTTTCTATTTGCTTTCTTATCTCAGTTCGGAAAATCCAGGTGAGCTAAGTCGGAATCTCCTCCGGGACCATCCGAAGATGGGGCGCCCTCCCAGAGTTGAATTCCGAGTTGGCTGTATGGATCCGAGTCACGGCACCAAATTTGTTATAGTTGAATTTAAAATAAATCGAGTCCGAAATAGATTCAATAAATATTTATTGAGGTAGGAAGGCAAAAGCAGCGCTGGGCGGCCGGGGAGTCGCAGCTCCACCAAAGGCTCGCAAATTCAAGCAAGCTGAGCAGCTCTTTTTACCTTCATGGAGGTCGGTTTACGCCCCTCTGTAGCTTCTTGCTTGAGGTAGTTTAGATAAAATGTCGGTCACAGGATCAGCTCAAAACAATACATTCCGATAACATTGTGGTTAAGCTTTTTGTCAAACAGGAGTTCCCATGTTGGTGTAGCAAGATAACATTGTGGACATGTCTCTTCTGGTTAAACAGGGAGTTCTCAAGACTGCCACAATGGGTTCGTTCCTCTTGCTTAACTTGTTTGATCAGCAAATCACCTTTAGTTACTTATTACACTTTGGTAAGCTGGGAGTGTGCCTCCTGCAAGAATTTTCTCACAAGTATTGCTTGTTTGGTTCCCTTATCAGTCATTCCGTACAGGCTTACCCGGAGAGAGGAACGCTTTTTCCCCAGGAGCCCCTTCATTTTAAGTGGCTAGCAACTCCTAAAGAAACATTTTCTTATGGCAAACCTTCTTGAGTGCATTAATTTCTCTTTAGTACTGAGGAAATAATATTTTCATGAAAAGTATAAAGCACAATTCTGGGTAAAATAGGCCAGATATTTTCACATTACTTCTTTCTACAGTATTTCTATCATTGATCTTATGATAAGTCAGAGTCATCCTCAGTCATCCACAGCATAGTCAGTGACGCACACAGATGGGATAATAAACACCTTTTCTCACCTTGGACTTTACGTTTCAAGTAGCACCTCAGAAGACTGTTTGAACAATAAAAGTTTGGGGGGTTTTTTGTAGCAATGCCGATAGTGTTATACCTCCTGCTGCTCCGGTGACTGCTGCTGAACCTTCTGCATCTCCCTCGCTGTCAGTCAGCAGTTTGTTGGAAGAGAAGGTAAGTTGTATTTCAACCTATGCAGTGATTCTTGCATTTAGTGGAGCTTATTTTCCAACCGTTTGCATTTACTCACAAGGCCCGTCAGGTTCCTGTACAAAAACAACCAGCATTACCAAGTCTTCCGGGCCCCCAAGGACAATCAGTGCCCACGACTGGTAAGTAACTATAACTTCAGAATTTCTTTAAAAAAATGGCCTTTGGATACACTGAATGGGGTTTTTCTCTTTGTCCTCTCTTGACTCCAAAAGGTCATCCGACGAGAGCCAGTACACCTCGCTCAGCAGGTGGCAGACCAGGCTGGGAACTGTAAGTATTCCACAGCAATTCAATACATTACTGCTTGTAGCGAGGCCATAACACGTACCTTATACAACAGCTGATTTACAGTGAAGAAAGTATGCACAGATAGCTGTGGAGAATTCAAGTGGTAATTAATTTTTAAATGGCTTAATTTGAATTGGCTTTGACAGAGGGAGTCTGCGCTTGCGGTGAGATTATTTAACATAAAAACCCTGGTACATGACTGAAAAGAGGACTCTGAAAAATGAACGTTTTTTGTGGAAACCAGAGTCACATATAAAAATGAAATAGAATCAAAGGATCAGATGGAAAGCCACCCTTTTGATTGCTGGCTGAACAGAGCTGAAAAAGTTGATTTCCCACATAATTGGAAAAGTCAGTGCTGTTATTTTCTGACACTTTTGAATTTCTTCAATGTAGTCATCTCCAACAGCCAAGCTGCTTTCTCTCAGATGGAGAGAGAGGAGCCTGTCTTATCGATTGTCGCAGTGTCAAGCTAGTCCTTCCTTTTGGTATCAATTTGTTCCAGGTAGATTGTAAGGGTGTATTGTGTTTATAAAATCTTAAGATAAATAAATAACAGAAACCAGGATCCATCCCACAGATTGTCTGAAATCTTAATTCAGCAAGCAAGAAAATAACAGTTCAGGGACAAGAACAGGCCAAATACGTCATCAACAACATGGGAAGCACTAAATGGATGAAGGAGGGGCAGAGGAGCGATGGGCACTCGGCACATGGAAGATGGGAGTCTCTTTTAAGCACGGGCAGCCTCCGTGCACAGTCGCAAAGCTGAGTATAAGGAGACAAGAGTGAGGGACCTGCCGGGGGTGAGGATGTGGAGGGCAAGTGTGAAGATCAAGAAATGAGTGAAGGGGAGAAAAATGCTTAAGTTGAGAACAAGAAGTGCTCGCCACCATGCTCCCGCTTCATTCTCTTTCCTCTTTAAAATCAGGGTAGAGTGTTACAAATGGTGACACATGTCTTGGGCTTTCTTTAGAAGTTCAAATCGAGGACGCCCACACCATGAATGCACCCAAAGGAGGACTCAAGCCCCAACACTACCAGCATGAACACCAGTCTTTGTGCCTGTGCCTCCACCTCCCTTGTATCCTCCACTGCTGGAAACTGGTGGCTTTGGCTAGTATTTTGTTGACATTGTTAAACTTTTCTTAGGAACTGAAAGATCCGACCTGGTGTACGGAAATCTTGAATGGGTGAAGGACTTTGAGGGGAGGAATGATGCTAATGAACATAGGCGGAAAAATGTGAAATGGTTCTTTAAAAAATAATAAAAGCAAACCTTGTGAAGAAAAAGCTCAGGGTAGCTGACATCTTCTATCCGCAAAAATCACGTGGGCAGCAGTCTGAATAGCTCTATTAGTAATGCCACCAGTATCTTTCCTAGAGTAATGGCAATGGGTCACAGACCTAGAGGCTGAGTTCAGAAGCCGTCACTATCCTTGGTTAGAGCTATGATGTGCAAAATTTTGCTAGGACATGTGGCTAGAAGCGACCTGTTTAGGATTGCTGTACAATCCCTATTTTGCCGTATTTTGCATCCTGTGCAAATTGCCAAATAAGTAATGAAGTTAAATGGACTGAACGGGCATTTTAAAATTGAGCTTTACTGTCTTCAGGATAGTGCACTGTAGCCATTAAGACTTGCTCTTTTTGTGTCTTACTGCACCAAAAAGGTGCGTGTCGTGGCTGAGTAGTGAAACACGTGTGCCTTCACATACCAGCAGACGCCAGTATACGCCACCTTCAGTCAGTCAGTAGCTGTGGTCGTTCCTGTGACAGAAATGGTGGATATAAACTTACCTTCCTCTATGCTTTTACACTATCAAAGCAGGAGGTGTTCTGTCTTGTAAGCAGAAACTTTTACATGTTACCATGTTCTTCAATTTGCAGTAGCGTTATGTCAGCAGCTGAAAGCAGCTTTGACATAAGCATATGGAGAGGGGGAAAAAATCCCCAAACAACTAATTTTGGGAGGAAGAAAATCAGCCAGGAGAGTGACTGGTTTGAATTAACTTCATTTATGGTTTTTGTGTTGCTTTTTTTTCTAAGGTCCAAGTCTCCCTATAGTGCTTCATTTCCCTCTAGAAGTTCGTATACCCACTCCAAGTCAAGATCAGGTTCTTCCCACTCTGGCTCCAACTCTCGATCATTTAGGCGTTCCCGTTCTCGTTCCTTCTCGTGATCACCACCCTATCCAAGAAGAGGCAAAGAGAAGAGTCATAACTATCGCTCTAGGCCAAGGTCACATGGTTCTCACCGTTCAAGGTCACGGTCACCCCCCTACAGAAGATACCATTCACCATCAAGGTCTCCAGCGTTTAGAGGCCAGTCTCCCACAAAATGGACTCTACGTCAAGGGGATGGAGAAAGGCAATACTTTAACAGATACAGAGACGTTCGCCCGTATGACAGGAAAGCTTACCACGGCAGATCTGTTGACCTCAGAGATCCATCGGAAAAGGAGAGATACAGAGAATGGGAAAGGAACTACAAAGAATGGTACGAAAAGTTTTACAAGGGCTTTGCTGTTGGCGCTCAACCTCGACCAGCAGTAAATAGAGAGACCATTTCTCCAGATAGGTTTGGTCCACCTGGGACTGGACGAGAGAATTTGCCATATGCTCGGGGACGCAGGGAAGACTATCCTGGTGGGCAAAGCCACAGAAGTTGTAATGGAGATGGAAATGGCCCTGAAAAACCTTCTGGAAGAGAGCGTCACGGAATCAAAGATCCACGAAAATCAAACAAGAAGGACATGGAATATCCACTGGAAGATGGTAAAGGAAATGAATGTCAAAAACACCAGAAGAGAAGAAAAGGGGATGAGAATAAAGGATTTCCCAATGCTGAGTTCGGGACAAAACTCAAACACAAGAAGAAAAAATCGAAGAAGAGCAAAGAGAAGGATGACCAAAAAGTGAAATCTCTCACTCCATGGAATGACAGATAATGAAAAAATGACTGAATTCTTAAGTCATCTGTATCAAATTTTCTTAAAATGTAAACAGATTCAGACATTACAAATAATGGCATGGAGGAGACTGTGCTGCCTTCAAAATATCGCAGCTGCATTATTTGATCTTTACATCGGAGCTTTACAGAAGTGAACAGTTTGTACAGAATTGTGAGTTGTGACAACGCAGCATGAAAGGTTTTGCTGGGGCATCTTAGTTTCAACCACCGTTCATTACTTTGGGTGGAGTTTCAGGTGCTGTGAACATTTTCACAGTTGGGTATGTTTTTTAATTGCCTGTCAGAAGCAGCTGTTATAACTGACTATAAAATACCAGCAGAACGATTTGCAGAATACACAGAGCCCTGTTATGTCACTTTTTGATTGCAATAAAATGTTTTCAGTAAACCCTCCAATGTGGTGAGATTTCCAGTGACAGTGGGACATCAGCCGAGAAAAGACTAGTGACAGAAAAACGCCAGCAGTAAAAGCTTGCTGGTAGCTCACATGTGTGAAAAATAACACAGCAACGCGTTTAGTTTTGAAAAGACTGGTAGGACTTTAAATCTTTTGAACCGATGCAACGTGGGGAGGTATTGCCGAGAGGTGCACGTTTTTCACGTGCCAAGTGGACTGGATTTTATACTGTAAAAGGTAGCATCTGGGCCCAAACACACAGCCAGTGTTAACAGCTGGGACTGACTGTTTTTAAAATAACGTGAAACCGCAGTGAAGGAAAGCACGCTTACAGAGCAAAATCAGTTTGGGCTGTTGTTCAGACATAAGAAACAGATGTTGACGCAGTGACTAAACTTAGTATGTTCCTTCTGGAGCAATACTGCTTGCTCATCTTCCAGAGGTTGAGTGTGGTCCGTTCCATGGAAACGATCACAGATCCCACGGTCTGTCTTCAGAGAACCCCTGGACCAAGATACCTCATCTCCCCTCTTCAGGTGAGGCGGAATGGGTCTGAACGGTTTGAACACACCGACAAGTGGCAACTCTTCAGCTGGAAAAGCTCAGGCAGGGACATGGGTGGTTGGAAAATCTAAGTGGAAATGACCAAACAGAAACTACCCCAAAGTGGGCGACAGACTCGTAGGTTATCATTCCCAGCTCTGGAAAAAAGAACTGTGTGAAGAAGACATAAAAAGGATAATGTCGTGCATGGGTAGAGAGAAAATCAAGAAACCTAGGACACAACATGAATTTTAGTTAGAGCCCCTAATAATTGTTTTGCATTTTAAAAATAAAGGCCAGGAAGGAAAAGCTTACACCCGCTGCTTAATGAGAGAGAAGAAATAATGGTTGAAACAGTAGCGGCAAATACATTTTTCCTTAGTCTTCACCAGAAAAGGTTGATTGTAACCAGCTTCAGGGAGATTTAGGTCAGTAAAAAACAACTGCTTGACTAGTCAGGGTACGAGTACAGGTGCCTTTTTTAAACCGAGGGATGGTGTTAACAGCTCTGACGACTGAAGAGCAAACTTTGTACCTACCTACAAAGTGGAAAAGAATTGGAGTGTGTTTACATATTTTTTGTAATATCACTCCACATTTGGTCGATTATCTGTATGAGGATAGGGAGGCTCTACAGAGAGACTCGGATAGATTGGATCGATGGGCCAACGCTAACGCTATGAGCTTCAGCAAGGCCAAGTGCCAGGTCCTGCACTTGGGCCACAACAACGCCACGCATTGCTACAGGCTTGGGGAAGTGTGGCTGGAGAGCTGCCCGGCAGAGAAGGACCTGGGTGTTCGAATTGACAAGCGGGTGAACATGATCCAGCAGTGTGCCCAGGTGGCCAAGAAAGCCAATGGCGTCCTGGCTTGTATTAGAAATAGTGTGACCAGCAGAAGTAGGGAGGTGATTGTCCCCCTGTGAGGGACACTGAGCACTGGTGAGGCCACACCTTGAGTATTGTGCCCAGTTCTGGGCACCTCAATACTAGAGAGATATCGAGGTGCTGGAGCGAGTGCAGAAGAGGACAACGAAGCTGGTGAAGGGCCTGGAGAATAAATCTCATGAGGAGCGATTGAAGGAGCTGGGACTGTTCGGTTTGAGGAAGAAGAGGCTGAGGGGAGACCTCATCACTCTCTACAACAACTTGAAAGGAAATTGTAGAGAGGTTGGTGCTGGTCTCTTCTCACAAGTAATTAGCGATAGAACAAGAAGATCAACAAGAGGATCAGTCAGGATCAGCAGCAGAGAAAGTGGCAGGGTCCTCCTCAGCCACGGGCCATTGAGGCAGCCCCAAGCCATTGATGCCTCGGCTTTTCCCCTGAGCGTGGCAGCTGGGAGGGAACACCCCATTGGTCGGTTTGGGTCACCTGACCTGCCCAGCCCTTCCCACAGCTGCCAGCCCTGCCCAGGGGAAACACGCCAGTCCCTGCCCCTGCTGGCCACAGCCGGCAGCGTGGGCAAGAGGCTCTCCCTGAGCAGAGAGCTGGCTCTGCTGCGCCCCAGCCCAGGGCTGGTGGGTGCTTGCGTGCAGTCCTGAGGCACAGCTCCCTGTTGGAGTGGCCTCCCCAGCCCATCTGCCAGCTCCCCGGGCACTTGAGGGTGCAGCCCAGCAGGGCCTGGCACGGACTTGGGTATCTCCAATTTGCTGAAGTAACTAAAACACCGTGACAGCTGGTGGCAGCTCAGCTTGGATCCTGAGGCCAGCAAAGCTCGACTGCTGGGGAGGCCTCCATTTGGTTTCTGGGTCCGACAAAGCTCAGCTCGTGGGGCTGGCTGCGCTCAGCATGCTCAGCATCTCAGCCCGAATCCTGAGCTGACTCTGCTTGGCTCTCGCCACAGCTTTGCCTGGTCTTCTGCCACAAAGTCAGAGGGGCTCCTGCAGCGAGCTCTGCCCAACTCCTTGGCCGGCTCATCGCGGCTCCTGCGATGGCTCATGGAGGCTCCTACGTTGGCTCTGCAGGGTTCCTAGGGCCAGCTCAGCTCCTTGCGCTATCTCAGCCTTCTTCCGTGTGCCGGCTTACATAGCTCCATGGTGCAGCTCTGCTTTGCTCCTGGGCCTGCATGAGCTTGTTGCCAGTGAGGCTCAACCTTGGCGCTGTGTTTGGTTCAGCTTCCGGCACGGCCTCAACTCAGATCCTGGGATGCCTGCGGAAGGCTCCTGGCCTGGCTCCGCATGGCTCCTAGGCCCCACTCAACTCAGCTCCTTGGAGCAACTCAACCTGCCCCCATGTGCCGCCTCCGCTCAGCTTTGGAACCAGCTCAGCTTGGCTCCTTGGGCTAAAAACACCGAGACAACTGGTGGCAGGTCAGCTCGGATCCTGCGGCCAGCAAATCTCGACTTTTGGGAAGGCGCATGGAGGCTTCAACGTTTGCTCTGCAGGGTTCCTAGGGCCAGCTCAGCTCCTTGCGCTATCTCAGCCTCGTTCCATGTTCCGGCTTACACAGCTCCTTGGTGCAGCTCTGCTTTGCTCCTGGGCCTGCATCAGCTTGTTGCCAGTGAGGCTCAACCTTGGCGCTGTGTTTGGTTCAGCTTCCGGCACGGCCTCAACTCAGATCCTGGGATTCCTCCGGAAGGCTCCTGGCCTGGCTCCGCATGGCTCCTAGGCAACACTCAACTCAGCTCCTTGGAGCAACTCAACTTGCCCCCATGTGCCGCCTCCGCTCAGCTTTGGAACCAGCTCAGCTACCTCCTTGGACTAAAAACACCGTGTCAACTGGTGGCAGCTCAGCTCGGATCCTGAGGCCAGCGAATCTCGACTTTTGGGGAGGCCTCCACGCGGTTCCTGGGACCGACACAGCTCAGCTCCTGGGGCTGGCTGCGCTCAGCATGCACGGCATCATGGCCCGCCTCCTGAGCTGACTCCACTCGGCCCTCGCTGCAGCCTTGCCTGGTCTTTTGCCACAAAGTCAGAGGGGCTCCTGTGTCCAGCTCTGCCCAACTCCTTGGCCGGCTCATCTCGACTTTTGGGAAGGCTCATGAAGGCTCCAACGTTGGCTCTGCAGGGTTCCTAGGGCCAGCTCAGCTCCTTGTGCTATCTCAGCCTCGTTCCTTCTGCCGGCTTGACATGGCTCCTTGGTGCAGCTCTGCTTTGCTCCTTGGCCTGCATCAGCTTGGTTCCTGTGACGGACTCGCCTCGGCGCTTGTTGCCAGTGAGGCTCAACCTTGGCGCTGTGTTTGGCTAACCTCCGGCCTAGCCTCAACTCGGCTCCTGGGATGCCTGCGGAAGGCTCCTGGTTTGGCTCCACATGGCTCCTAGGCCACACTCAACTCAGCTCCTTGGAGCAACTCAACTTGTCTCCATGTGCCGCCTCGGCTTGCCTTCTGAAGCCGGCTCAGCTCGGCTCTTTGCACCAACCTACCTTGACTCCAGGTGGCAGCTCAGCTCGGATCCTGAGGCCAGTGAAGCCCGACTTTTGGGGAGGCCTCCACGTGGTTTCTGGGACCGACAAAGCTGAGCTCCGGGGACTGGCTGCGCTCAGCATGCTCGGCATCACGGACCGAATCCTGAGCTGACTCTGCTTGGCTCTCGCCACAGCTTTGCCTGGTCTTCTGCCACAAAGTCAGAGGGGCTCCTGCAGCCAGCTCTGCCCAACTCCTTGGCCGGCTCATCGCGGCTCCTGCGATGGCTCATGGAGGCTCCTACGTTGGCTCTGCAGGGTTCCTAGGGCCAGCTCAGCTCCTTGCGCTATCTCAGCCTCGTTCCGTGTGCCGGCTTACACAGCTCCTTGGTGCAGCTCTGCTTTGCTCCTGGGCCTGCATCAGCTTGTTGCCAGTGAGGCTCAACCTTGGCGCTGTGTTTGGTTCAGCTTCCGGCACGGCCTCAACTCAGATCCTGGGATGCCTCCGGAAGGCTCCTGGCCTGGCTCCGCATGGCTCCTAGGCCACACTCAACTCAGCTCCTTGGAGCAACTCAACTTGCCCCCATGTGCCGCCTCAGCTCAGCTTTGGAACCAGCTCAGCTACCTCCTTGGACTAAAAACACCGTGACAACTGGTGGCAGCTCAGCTCGGATCCTGCGGCCAGCGAATCTCGACTTTTGGGGAGGCCTCCACGCGGTTCCTGGGACCGACAAAGCTGAGCTCCGGGGACTGGCTGCGCTCAGCATGCACGGCATCATGGCCCGCCTCCTGAGCTGACTCCACTCGGCCCTCGCTGCAGCCTTGCCTGGTCTTTTGCCACAAAGTCAGAGGGGCTCCTGTGTCCAGCTCTGCCCAACTCCTTGGCCGGCTCATCTCGACTTTTGGGAAGGCTCATGAAGGCTCCAACGTTGGCTCTGCAGGGTTCCTAGGGCCAGCCCAGCTCCTTGTGCTATCTCAGCCTCGTTCCTTCTGCCGGCTTGACATGGCTCCTTGGTGCAGCTCTGCTTTGCTCCTTGGCCTGCATCAGCTTGGTTCCTGTGACGGACTCGCCTCGGCGCTTGTTGCCAGTGAGGCTCAACCTTGGCGCTGTGTTTGGCCAACCTCCTGGCCTAGACTCAACTCGGCTCCTGGGATGCCTGCGGAAGGCTCCTGGTTTGGCTCCACATGGCTCCTAGGCCACACTCAGCTCCTTGGAGCAACTCAACTTGTCTCCATGTGCCGCCTCGGCTTGCCTTCTGAAGCCGGCTCAGCTCGGCTCTTGGCACCAACCTACCTTGACTCCAGGTGGCAGCTCAGCTCGGATCCTGAGGCCAGTGAAGCCCGACTTTTGGGGAGGCCTCCACTCGGTTTCTGGGACCGACAAAGCTGAGCTCCGGGGACTGGCTGCGCTCAGCATGCTCAGCATCTCAGCCCGAATCCTGAGCTGACTCTGCTTGGCTCTCGCCACAGCTTTGCCTGGTCTTCTGCCACAAAGTCAGAGGGGCTCCTGCAGCCAGCTCTGCCCAACTCCTTGGCCGGCTCATCGCGGCTCCTGCGATGGCTCATGGAGGCTCCTACGTTGGCTCTGCAGGGTTCCTAGGGCCAGCTCAGCTCCTTGCGCTATCTCAGCCTTCTTCCATATGCCGGCTTACACAGCTCCTTGGTGCAGCTCTGCTTTGCTCCTGGGCCTGCATCAGCTTGTTGCCAGTGAGGCTCAACCTTGGCGCTGTGTTTGGTTCAGCTTCCGGCACGGCCTCAACTCAGATCCTGGGATGCCTCCGGAAGGCTCCTGGCCTGGCTCCGCATGGCTCCTAGGCCACACTCAACTCAGCTCCTTGGAGCAACTCAACTTGTCTCCATGTGCCGCCTCGGCTTGCCTTCTGAAGCCGGCTCAGCTCGGCTCTTTGCACCAACCTACCTTGACTCCAGGTGGCAGCTCAGCTCGGATCCTGAGGCCAGTGAAGCCCGACTTTTGGGGAGGCCTCCACTCGGTTCCTGGGACCGACAAAGCTGAGCTCCGGGGACTGGCTGCGCTCAGCATGCTCGGCATCACGGACCGAATCCTGAGCTGACTCCACTTGGCCCTCGCCACAGCTTTGCCTGGTCTTTTGCCACAAAGTCAGAGGGGCTCCTGCAGCCAGCTCTGCCCAGCTCCTTGGCCGGCTCATCGCGGCTCCTGCGATGGCTCATGGAGGCTCCTACGTTGGCTCTGCAGGGTTCCTAGGGCCAGCTCAGCTCCTTGCGCTATCTCAGCCTCGTTCCATGTTCCGGCTTACACAGCTCCTTGGTGCAGCTCTGCTTTGCTCCTGGGCCTGCATCAGCTTGTTGCCAGTGAGGCTCAACCTTGGCGCTGTGTTTGGTTCAGCTTCCGGCACGGCCTCAACTCAGATCCTGGGATGCCTCCGGAAGGCTCCTGGCCTGGCTCCGCATGGCTCCTAGGCCACACTCAACTCAGCTCCTTGGAGCAACTCAACTTGCCCCCATGTGCCGCCTCAGCTCAGCTTTGGAACCAGCTCAGCTACCTCCTTGGACTAAAAACACCGTGTCAACTGGTGGCAGCTCAGCTCGGATCCTGAGGCCAGCGAATCTCGACTTTTGGGGAGGCCTCCACGCGGTTCCTGGGACCGACACAGCTCAGCTCCAGGGGCTGGCTGCGCTCAGCATGCACGGCATCATGGCCCGCCTCCTGAGCTGACTCCACTCGGCCCTCGCTGCAGCCTTGCCTGGTCTTTTGCCACAAAGTCAGAGGGGCTCCTGTGTCCAGCTCTGCCCAACTCCTTGGCCGGCTCATCTCGACTTTTGGGAAGGCTCATGAAGGCTCCAACGTTGGCTCTGCAGGGTTCCTAGGGCCAGCTCAGCTCCTTGTGCTATCTCAGCCTCGTTCCTTCTGCCGGCTTGACATGGCTCCTTGGTGCAGCTCTGCTTTGCTCCTTGGCCTGCATCAGCTTGGTTCCTGTGACGGACTCGCCTCGGCGCTTGTTGCCAGTGAGGCTCAACCTTGGCGCTGTGTTTGGCTAACCTCCCGGCCTAGCCTCAACTCGGCTCCTGGGATGCCTGCGGAAGGCTCCTGGTTTGGCTCCACATGGCTCCTAGGCCACACTCAACTCAGCTCCTTGGAGCAACTCAACTTGTCTCCATGTGCCGCCTCGGCTTGCCTTCTGAAGCCGGCTCAGCTCGGCTCTTTGCACCAACCTACCTTGACTCCAGGTGGCAGCTCAGCTCGGATCCTGAGGCCAGTGAAGCCCGACTTTTGGGGAGGCCTCCACTCGGTTCCTGGGACCGACAAAGCTGAGCTCCGGGGACTGGCTGCGCTCAGCATGCTCGGCATCACGGACCGAATCCTGAGCTGACTCCACTTGGCCCTCGCCACAGCTTTGCCTGGTCTTTTGCCACAAAGTCAGAGGGGCTCCTGCAGCCAGCTCTGCCCAACTCCTTGGCCGGCTCATCGCGGCTCCTGCGATGGCTCATGGAGGCTCCTACGTTGGCTCTGCAGGGTTCCTAGGGCCAGCTCAGCTCCTTGCGCTATCTCAGCCTCGTTCCATGTTCCGGCTTACACAGCTCCTTGGTGCAGCTCTGCTTTGCTCCTGGGCCTGCATGAGCTTGTTGCCAGTGAGGCTCAACCTTGGCGCTGTGTTTGGTTCAGCTTCCGGCACGGCCTCAACTCAGATCCTGGGATGCCTCCGGAAGGCTCCTGGCCTGGCTCCGCATGGCTCCTAGGCCACACTCAACTCAGCTCCTTGGAGCAACTCAACTTGCCCCCATGTGCCGCCTCCGCTCAGCTTTGGAACCAGCTCAGCTACCTCCTTGGACTAAAAACACCGTGACAACTGGTGGCAGCTCAGCTCGGATCCTGAGGCCAGCGAATCTCGACTTTTGGGGAGGCCTCCACGCGGTTCCTGGGACCGACACAGCTCAGCTCCTGGGGCTGGCTGCGCTCAGCATGCACGGCATCATGGCCCGCCTCCTGAGCTGACTCCACTCGGCCCTCGCTGCAGCCTTGCCTGGTCTTTTGCCACAAAGTCAGATGGGCTCCTGTGTCCAGCTCTGCCCAACTCCTTGGCCGGCTCATCTCGACTTTTGGGAAGGCTCATGAAGGCTCCAAAGTTGGCTCTGCAGGGTTCCTAGGGCCAGCTCAGCTCCTTGTGCTATCTCAGCCTCGTTCCTTCTGCCGGCTTGACATGGCTCCTTGGTGCAGCTCTGCTTTGCTCCTTGGCCTGCATCAGCTTGGTTCCTGTGACGGACTCGCCTCGGCGCTTGTTGCCAGTGAGGCTCAACCTTGGCGCTGTGTTTGGCTAACCTCCCGGCCTAGCCTCAACTCGGCTCCTGGGATGCCTGCGGAAGGCTCCTGGTTTGGCTCCACATGGCTCCTAGGCCACACTCAACTCAGCTCCTTGGAGCAACTCAACTTGTCTCCATGTGCCGCCTCGGCTTGCCTTCTGAAGCCGGCTCAGCTCGGCTCTTTGCACCAACCTACCTTGACTCCAGGTGGCAGCTCAGCTCGGATCCTGAGGCCAGTGAAGCCCGACTTTTGGGGAGGCCTCCACGTGGTTCCTGGGACCGACAAAGCTGAGCTCCGGGGACTGGCTGCGCTCAGCATGCTCGGCATCACGGACCGAATCCTGAGCTGACTCCACTTGGCCTCTCGCCACAGCTTTGCCTGGTCTTTCTGCCACAAAGTCAGAGGGGCTCCTGCAGCCAGCTCTGCCCAACTCCTTGGCCGGCTCATCGCGGCTCCTGCGATGGCTCATGGAGGCTCCTACGTTGGCTCTGCAGGGTTCCTAGGGCCAGCTCAGCTCCTTGCGCTATCTCAGCCTCGTTCCATGTGCCGGCTTACACAGCTCCTTGGTGCAGCTCTGCTTTGCTCCTGGGCCTGCATCAGCTTGTTGCCAGTGAGGCTCAACCTTGGCGCTGTGTTTGGTTCAGCTTCCGGCACGGCCTCAACTCAGATCCTGGGATGCCTGCGGAAGGCTCCTGGCCTGGCTCCGCATGGCTCCTAGGCCACACTCAACTCAGCTCCTTGGAGCAACTCAACTTGCCCCCATGTGCCGCCTCCGCTCAGCTTTGGAACCAGCTCAGCTACCTCCTTGGACTAAAAACACCGTGACAACTGGTGGCAGCTCAGCTCGGATCCTGAGGCCAGCGAATCTCGACTTTTGGGGAGGCCTCCACGCGGTTCCTGGGACCGACACAGCTCAGCTCCTGGGGCTGGCTGCGCTCAGCATGCACGGCATCATGGCCCGCCTCCTGAGCTGACTCCACTCGGCCCTCGCTGCAGCCTTGCCTGGTCTTTTGCCACAAAGTCAGAGGGGCTCCTGTGTCCAGCTCTGCCCAACTCCTTGGCCGGCTCATCTCGACTTTTGGGAAGGCTCATGAAGGCTCCAAAGTTGGCTCTGCAGGGTTCCTAGGGCCAGCTCAGCTCCTTGTGCTATCTCAGCCTCGTTCCTTCTGCCGGCTTGACATGGCTCCTTGGTGCAGCTCTGCTTTGCTCCTTGGCCTGCATCAGCTTGGTTCCTGTGACGGACTCGCCTCGGCGCTTGTTGCCAGTGAGGCTCAACCTTGGCGCTGTGTTTGGCTAACCTCCCGGCCTAGCCTCAACTCGGCTCCTGGGATGCCTGCGGAAGGCTCCTGGTTTGGCTCCACATGGCTCCTAGGCCACACTCAACTCAGCTCCTTGGAGCAACTCAACTTGTCTCCATGTGCCGCCTCGGCTTGCCTTCTGAAGCCGGCTCAGCTCGGCTCTTTGCACCAACCTACCTTGACTCCAGGTGGCAGCTCAGCTCGGATCCTGAGGCCAGTGAAGCCCGACTTTTGGGGAGGCCTCCACGTGGTTCCTGGGACCGACAAAGCTGAGCTCCGGGGACTGGCTGCGCTCAGCATGCTCGGCATCACGGACCGAATCCTGAGCTGACTCCACTTGGCCCTCGCCACAGCTTTGCCTGGTCTTTTGCCACAAAGTCAGAGGGGCTCCTGCAGCCAGCTCTGCCCAACTCCTTGGCCGGCTCATCGCGGCTCCTGCGATGGCTCATGGAGGCTCCTACGTTGGCTCTGCAGGGTTCCTAGGGCCAGCTCAGCTCCTTGCGCTATCTCAGCCTCGTTCCATGTGCCGGCTTACACAGCTCCTTGGTGCAGCTCTGCTTTGCTCCTGGGCCTGCATCAGCTTGTTGCCAGTGAGGCTCAACCTTGGCGCTGTGTTTGGTTCAGCTTCCGGCACGGCCTCAACTCAGATCCTGGGATGCCTCCGGAAGGCTCCTGGCCTGGCTCCGCATGGCTCCTAGGCCACACTCAACTCAGCTCCTTGGAGCAACTCAACTTGCCCCCATGTGCCGCCTCCGCTCAGCTTTGGAACCAGCTCAGCTACCTCCTTGGACTAAAAACACCGTGACAACTGGTGGCAGCTCAGCTCGGATCCTGCGGCCAGCGAATCTCGACTTTTGGGGAGGCCTCCACGCGGTTCCTGGCACCGACACAGCTCAGCTCCTGGGGCTGGCTGCGCTCAGCATGCACGGCATCATGGCCCGCCTCCTGAGCTGACTCCACTCGGCCCTCGCTGCAGCCTTGCCTGGTCTTTTGCCACAAAGTCAGAGGGGCTCCTGTGTCCAGCTCTGCCCAACTCCTTGGCCGGCTCATCTCGACTTTTGGGAAGGCTCATGAAGGCTCCAACGTTGGCTCTGCAGGGTTCCTAGGGCCAGCTCAGCTCCTTGTGCTATCTCAGCCTCGTTCCTTCTGCCGGCTTGACATGGCTCCTTGGTGCAGCTCTGCTTTGCTCCTTGGCCTGCATCAGCTTGGTTCCTGTGACGGACTCGCCTCGGCGCTTGTTGCCAGTGAGGCTCAACCTTGGCGCTGTGTTTGGCTAACCTCCCGGCCTAGCCTCAACTCGGCTCCTGGGATGCCTGCGGAAGGCTCCTGGTTTGGCTCCACATGGCTCCTAGGCCACACTCAACTCAGCTCCTTGGAGCAACTCAACTTGTCTCCATGTGCCGCCTCGGCTTGCCTTCTGAAGCCGGCTCAGCTCGGCTCTTTGCACCAACCTACCTTGACTCCAGGTGGCAGCTCAGCTCGGATCCTGAGGCCAGTGAAGCCCGACTTTTGGGGAGGCCTCCACGTGGTTCCTGGGACCGACAAAGCTGAGCTCCGGGGACTGGCTGCGCTCAGCATGCTCGGCATCACGGACCGAATCCTGAGCTGACTCCACTTGGCCCTCGCCACAGCTTTGCCTGGTCTTTTGCCACAAAGTCAGAGGGGCTCCTGCAGCCAGCTCTGCCCAGCTCCTTGGCCGGCTCATCGCGGCTCCTGCGATGGCTCATGGAGGCTCCTACGTTGGCTCTGCAGGGTTCCTAGGGCCAGCTCAGCTCCTTGCGCTATCTCAGCCTCGTTCCATGTGCCGGCTTACACAGCTCCTTGGTGCAGCTCTGCTTTGCTCCTGGGCCTGCATCAGCTTGTTGCCAGTGAGGCTCAACCTTGGCGCTGTGTTTGGTTCAGCTTCCGGCACGGCCTCAACTCAGATCCTGGGATGCCTCCGGAAGGCTCCTGGCCTGGCTCCGCATGGCTCCTAGGCCACACTCAACTCAGCTCCTTGGAGCAACTCAACTTGCCCCCATGTGCCGCCTCCGCTCAGCTTTGGAACCAGCTCAGCTACCTCCTTGGACTAAAAACACCGTGACAACTGGTGGCAGCTCAGCTCGGATCCTGAGGCCAGCGAATCTCGACTTTTGGGGAGGCCTCCACGCGGTTCCTGGGACCGACACAGCTCAGCTCCTGGGGCTGGCTGCGCTCAGCATGCACGGCATCATGGCCCGCCTCCTGAGCTGACTCCACTCGGCCCTCGCTGCAGCCTTGCCTGGTCTTTTGCCACAAAGTCAGATGGGCTCCTGTGTCCAGCTCTGCCCAACTCCTTGGCCGGCTCATCTCGACTTTTGGGAAGGCTCATGAAGGCTCCAACGTTGGCTCTGCAGGGTTCCTAGGGCCAGCTCAGCTCCTTGTGCTATCTCAGCCTCGTTCCTTCTGCCGGCTTGACATGGCTCCTTGGTGCAGCTCTGCTTTGCTCCTTGGCCTGCATCAGCTTGGTTCCTGTGACGGACTCGCCTCGGCGCTTGTTGCCAGTGAGGCTCAACCTTGGCGCTGTGTTTGGCTAACCTCCCGGCCTAGCCTCAACTCGGCTCCTGGGATGCCTGCGGAAGGCTCCTGGTTTGGCTCCACATGGCTCCTAGGCCACACTCAACTCAGCTCCTTGGAGCAACTCAACTTGTCTCCATGTGCCGCCTCGGCTTGCCTTCTGAAGCCGGCTCAGCTCGGCTCTTTGCACCAACCTACCTTGACTCCAGGTGGCAGCTCAGCTCGGATCCTAAGGCCAGTGAAGCCCGACTTTTGGGGAGGCCTCCACGTGGTTCCTGGGACCGACAAAGCTGAGCTCCGGGGACTGGCTGCGCTCAGCATGCTCGGCATCACGGACCGAATCCTGAGCTGACTCCACTTGGCCCTCGCCACAGCTTTGCCTGGTCTTTTGCCACAAAGTCAGAGGGGCTCCTGCAGCCAGCTCTGCCCAACTCCTTGGCCGGCTCATCGCGGCTCCTGCGATGGCTCATGGAGGCTCCTACGTTGGCTCTGCAGGGTTCCTAGGGCCAGCTCAGCTCCTTGCGCTATCTCAGCCTCGTTCCGTGTGCCGGCTTACACAGCTCCTTGGTGCAGCTCTGCTTTGCTCCTGGGCCTGCATCAGCTTGTTGCCAGTGAGGCTCAACCTTGGCGCTGTGTTTGGTTCAGCTTCCGGCACGGCCTCAACTCAGATCCTGGGATGCCTCCGGAAGGCTCCTGGCCTGGCTCCGCATGGCTCCTAGGCCACACTCAACTCAGCTCCTTGGAGCAACTCAACTTGCCCCCATGTGCCGCCTCCGCTCAGCTTTGGAACCAGCTCAGCTACCTCCTTGGACTAAAAACACCGTGACAACTGGTGGCAGCTCAGCTCGGATCCTGAGGCCAGCGAATCTCGACTTTTGGGGAGGCCTCCACGCGGTTCCTGGGACCGACACAGCTCAGCTCCTGGGGCTGGCTGCGCTCAGCATGCACGGCATCATGGCCCGCCTCCTGAGCTGACTCCACTCGGCCCTCGCTGCAGCCTTGCCTGGTCTTTTGCCACAAAGTCAGAGGGGCTCCTGTGTCCAGCTCTGCCCAACTCCTTGGCCGGCTCATCTCGACTTTTGGGAAGGCTCATGAAGGCTCCAAAGTTGGCTCTGCAGGGTTCCTAGGGCCAGCTCAGCTCCTTGTGCTATCTCAGCCTCGTTCCTTCTGCCGGCTTGACATGGCTCCTTGGTGCAGCTCTGCTTTGCTCCTTGGCCTGCATCAGCTTGGTTCCTGTGACGGACTCGCCTCGGCGCTTGTTGCCAGTGAGGCTCAACCTTGGCGCTGTGTTTGGCTAACCTCCCGGCCTAGCCTCAACTCGGCTCCTGGGATGCCTGCGGAAGGCTCCTGGTTTGGCTCCACATGGCTCCTAGGCCACACTCAACTCAGCTCCTTGGAGCAACTCAACTTGTCTCCATGTGCCGCCTCGGCTTGCCTTCTGAAGCCGGCTCAGCTCGGCTCTTTGCACCAACCTACCTTGACTCCAGGTGGCAGCTCAGCTCGGATCCTGAGGCCAGTGAAGCCCGACTTTTGGGGAGGCCTCCACGTGGTTCCTGGGACCGACAAAGCTGAGCTCCGGGGACTGGCTGCGCTCAGCATGCTCGGCATCACGGACCGAATCCTGAGCTGACTCCACTTGGCCCTCGCCACAGCTTTGCCTGGTCTTTTGCCACAAAGTCAGAGGGGCTCCTGCAGCCAGCTCTGCCCAACTCCTTGGCCGGCTCATCGCGGCTCCTGCGATGGCTCATGGAGGCTCCTACGTTGGCTCTGCAGGGTTCCTAGGGCCAGCTCAGCTCCTTGCGCTATCTCAGCCTCGTTCCATGTTCCGGCTTACACAGCTCCTTGGTGCAGCTCTGCTTTGCTCCTGGGCCTGCATCAGCTTGTTGCCAGTGAGGCTCAACCTTGGCGCTGTGTTTGGTTCAGCTTCCGGCACGGCCTCAACTCAGATCCTGGGATGCCTCCGGAAGGCTCCTGGCCTGGCTCCGCATGGCTCCTAGGCCACACTCAACTCAGCTCCTTGGAGCAACTCAACTTGCCCCCATGTGCCGCCTCCGCTCAGCTTTGGAACCAGCTCAGCTACCTCCTTGGACTAAAAACACCGTGACAACTGGTGGCAGCTCAGCTCGGATCCTGAGGCCAGCGAATCTCGACTTTTGGGGAGGCCTCCACGCGGTTCCTGGGACCGACACAGCTCAGCTCCTGGGGCTGGCTGCGCTCAGCATGCACGGCATCATGGCCCGCCTCCTGAGCTGACTCCACTCGGCCCTCGCTGCAGCCTTGCCTGGTCTTTTGCCACAAAGTCAGAGGGGCTCCTGTGTCCAGCTCTGCCCAACTCCTTGGCCGGCTCATCTCGACTTTTGGGAAGGCTCATGGAAGGCTCCTAACGTTGGCTCTGCAGGGTTCCTAGGGCCAGCTCAGCTCCTTGTGCTATCTCAGCCTCGTTCCTTCTGCCG